>CM016621.1:45461729-45831201 GCA_005393395.2 Gossypium australe
GATATTTGACCAACTTCGAATCTCTCACTTCCCAATCTCCACGGATTTGGTAAATCACCAGCGCTGAGTCTCTGTATACCTCTAAGATTTCGATATCTCGTTCAATAGCTGCACGAAGTCCCATGATGCAAGCCTCATATTCTGCTACATTGTTGGTACAGAAGAAATTTAATCTGGCAGTGAATGGGAAATGATTCCCTTCTGGTGACACTAAGACTGCTCCAATCCCATGCCCCAATGCATTTGATGCCCCATCGAAGCTCGTCTTCCATGATTTCTCTTTTGATGACTCACATTCTTTTTCTGTAATGCACATCAAGTCTTCATCTGGGAAGTCAAATCTCAATGGCTTGTATTCCTCTGTCGTTCGAGTTGTTAAGAAGTCGGCTATTGCGCTTCCTTTTATCGACTTTTGATTCATGTAGATGATGTCGTACTCCGATATAGGATCTACCATCGTGCCATTCTTCCTGAGAGTGCAGGTGATTCCATCATGTACTTTATTGGGTCCAGCTTTGAAATTAACCATGTCGAATGATACAACATATATTGCCTGAGCCTTCGAACGACCCGGACCAAAGCACAACAGAATTTTTCAATTGACGAGTACTTTGCTTCATACTCTGTGAATTTCTTGCTGAGGTAGTATATCACCCTCTCTCTTTTCCCTGACTCATCATGTTGCCCCAGTATGCAACCCATTGAGTTTTCGAACACAGTCATATACAATATTAACGGTCTCCCAGGAGTTGGCGGTACTAGCACCGGAGGGTTAGACAAATACTGTTTTATCTTGTCGAAAGCCATTTGGCACTCCTCGTTCCATTCTCCAGGATTGTGTTTCTGAAGGAGTCGAAAAATTGGGTCACTCTGGCTGGTAAGTTGAGCAATGAATCGAGCGATGTAGTTCAACCTCCCTAAAAATCCCCTGACTTCTTTTTGTGTGTACGGAGGCGGTAGTTCTTGTATGGTTTTTATCTTATCTGGATCAACCTCAATACTTCTCTCACTGACGATGAAGCCTAGTAATTTTCCCGAGGTAGCCCCAAACGTACACTTGGCTGGATTCAGCTTCAGCCGAAACTTTCTTAGTCTTTCAAACAATTTCCTGAGGTTCTCAACATGTTCTCTTTCCCCCCGAGATTTGGCAATCATATCATCGACATAAACTTCTATTTCTTTGTGCATCATGTCATGGAACAACATCACCATAGCCTTCTGATAGGTTGCCCCGGCATTCTTTAATCCGAATGGCATCACCTTGTAGCAGAATGTTCCCCACATCGTCATGAATGTGGTTTTCTCCATATCCTCGGGGGCCATCTTTATCTGATTATAACCCGAAAATCCATCCATGAAAAAAACAACGAATGTTTTGTTGTATTATCTACAAACGTATCGATGTGTGGCAAGGGAAAATATCTTTAGGGCTTGCTCGATTCAGGTCGCCATAATCTACGCACATTCGCACTTTGCCGTCTTTCTTCGGTACTGGGACTATATTAGCCACCCATTCTGGATATTTGGAGACTTGCAGGAAGCCAACATCAAATTGTTTCTTGACTTCTTCTTTGATCTCTAAAAGCATTTCAGGTCTTATTCGTCTTAACTTCTGTTGAATAGGTTTGCATTCTGGCTTCAGTGGGAGTCTGTGGACCACTACGTCCTCGTTCAAACCTGGCATGTCCTGATATGACCATGCAAATACATCTTTGTACTCATGAAGCAAGGCGATCAAATCACTTTGTGTTCTCTGAAATGGAGGTCCCTTCTTGCCTCTTTTCTTCACTTCCCAAATTTACTGTCTCAACGGATTCTTGGTAGGGCAGAATCTGTTTATCTTCTTGTTCTACCATTCTTAGTAAGTTAGGGGATGAGACATAATTTTCAGCATTTTCCTCAGCTTCACATTCTCCTAAACAAATAGCTTTCTCGAAATCGATTTTAGGTCTTGTAATGGGATTGTTCATGTCTTTGATATCTGAGCACCTGAAAGGTGAATGGAAAAGAAAACTATAGGGGAGCCAAAGTATTGGAACCAAACAAACACAATGTTATGGCATGATAACAAACACAATGTTATGGCATGATATGAGGTACCTATAAGGATAGGTCATGAGAAGAGGGAGCAATTATGAAGTTAACGAAAATGAAAGGACTATGCCAAAATGCATCTTCATTAATGTTCATTTAAATGATAAAGAGCAAACGTAAGCTCTTACAAAAGGATCCCACTATTACTTAGGGGCACACAAAAAGAGTTAACGTTGAGCATTACTTTGGAGAGGACTTAGAGACTACAAGAAGATCTACAGCAGTCCAATTGTTCAAAACAAATCCAGGGGGACCGGGGCGTATCATCGACATATCTTCAACTGTACCATCCACTTTGTCAATGACATTTATACTGAAGTTCTGAAGACCCCTTTCAATCAATAACAGCGTGTTTCATGAATTGTCTAGCCCTGGGTACGTTATTCCTGCAGACGTAAATGTTTTTGACAACGGAGGATACGCTATGGGCTCCCATTCTAACTCCCGACCTGAGGCTCTTGCAATCCTCCTTTCTTGATCTTTCTGTAACTGTTTCCTTCTTTGTCACACGTTGGGCTTGAATCCTAAACCGCATCGAGCCTTGTGGTGTACTGGCTTTAGTGCTCTGACTATTCCTTGCTGGTATTTTCCTAAACCTTTCTTTACTCGGGCTCCTTTTCCCACAGTCAGCTTGATTCCCATCTTGGTATTCCTTGACAGTTTGGGTGTGAGAATATTATTTCCTTCAACAACAAATGTGGCATTGATAAATTCAAAGGAACGGAAGGAACATTCTACTGCATCTTTATTTACTTCAATGTAGGGCGCGTCAGTAGAGATAGACGCAACAATGTCTTTTTCACCCGCGACCGTGATCAAGCGGTTATCCATAACAAACTTGACTTTTTGATGGAGAGATGAAGGAACTGCCCTGGCGGAATGGATCCAAGGCCTCCCTAAGAGGCAGTTATACGAAGGTGCAATGTCCATGACCTGGAACTCAATATCATACGTACACGGACCCACTTCTAGAGGAATCTCGATCTTTCCCATGACCTCTCATCGTGTCCCATCAAACGCCCTTACTGTAGAGTTACATGGCCTCAGATAAGACATATCAATTGGCATTCTGGACAGTGTGGCCAAAGGCATGACATTGAGTGCAGATCCGTTGTCAATGAGTACATTCGATATTATGTAACCCTTGCAATTAGTCGTAATATGCAATGCTTTCACGGAGCCCTACCATTTGGCAGTATTTCATCATCACTGAAAGAGATGAAATTATTCGCGTTCAAGTTGTTCACCCACCTATCAGGCTTTTCTACAGATACATTGCTTTCCACGTAAGCTTGATTTAACACTTTTAGCAAGGCATTCCGATGTGGCTTTGAGATCAACAGTAGAGATAACACCGAGATTCTTGCCGGTTGCTTGTTCAACTGCTCCATGATGTTATATTCACTGTGCTTGATGAACTTTAAGAATTTATGTGCTTCATCTTCATTCACGGGTCTTTTAATTTCCTGTTCAGATAGAGTTCCAATTTCAACCTCAGCATCATACATTGGTGCCTTTCCTTTCTGATTCGCGTCAACGGCTTTCTTCTTTGGTTCAACCACTTCAGGAGCATAACATCTCCCGCTGCGGGTAAAATGCCCCACCTCGCTAACACTTCCCGTTGTAGCTTCGGGTATGGTAATGTTGACATCGTATTTCCATGGCACCGCCTTGCTGTCCTTGTAAGGGAAAGGAGAAGGTACTTGAATTATCATCTTTGGTTTCACTTCTTCCTTTTTTGCCTCGTAGTAGATCACCAAAGGTCGGTCAATGCTATAAGGGGAACCTAATGATTGACCATCAGAAGCGCATATCTCCCCTTCATCGACCTTTTCCATCTTATTGTAGATCTCGACCTCCTTATTGTTCATCATGTCTTGGAGTAATTTTTTGAATTCCCCGCAAGACTGGATGTTATGCCCTTCTATGCCATGGAAGATACAAAAACTTTGACCTTTTGTACCTTCTTCCTTGAAGCTTCTGTTGAGTGGATAGAACAAACCCTTCTCAGTCATTATTTCCCATATCTTCCATAAAGGTGTCATTATCTCGGAAACACAACTTTTGGCTCGTCGCCCGTCTTCCTGTGTCACCACGCTCACATTCCTTTCAGTATGATTAGGGAGTGGATTTCCAGCCATGTTACTAACACCATCAAATCGTAAAATGCCTGCATCAATAAGACCTTGGACCCTTTTTTTAAAGGCTAGACAATTTTCTGTAGAATGTCCCCGGTTTCCAGCATGGTACATGCAACTAGCGTTAGGATCGTACCATTTTGGGTATGGAGGTTTCAGGGGTGCCATATAATGTGGGGAAATTAATTGTTTTTCTAGTAATTTCGGGCATAGCTCTCCATACGACACAGGAATAGGGGTGAATTGAAGTTTTTCAGGGTTGGGTTTTGTCGGTCTTTGTTCATTTTTGGGCTGACTTTGAGCAGGCGTAGTACTTGGCGGGAATATAGTGAATGGTCTTTGGTTATCAGTGGCATAGACGGGGTAAGGAGGAGGTGTTTGATAGTAAGGGTTTTGAGGAGGAAAATAGAAGTTTGGAGATGGGCGAAATTGAGGTCGTGGTTGGGTTGGGTACGAATTAGAAGCATAGTGGCTTCCAGTCCCCACCATATGGGTTTCAGGCTCTTTTTTCTTTACAAGTACTGGTCTTTTCGAACTCTTGGGACCTTCCATCCTTCTGCTCTTGATGCCATTTTCAATGAGTTCCCCAGACATTACGATATCGGTGAAGTTTTTTGTGGCGTTTCCCACCAGCTTGTCATAAAATGGAGCTTTCAAAGTGTTGATAAAGAGGACCGTTATCTCAGTTTTAGTCAGTGGGGGTTCTACTTGGGCTGAGATATCCCTCCACCTTTGAGCGTATTGTCTAAAAGTCTCTATTGGCTTCTTTTCCATCATCTGCAGCGTTAGTCGATCAGGTGCCATATCGGAGACATGCTTGTACTGTTCACAAAATGCTGATGCTAGGTCCTTCCATGATTGAATCCTCTCTCTGCTGAGTTGATTATACCATAGGAGGGTTGATCTGATCAAGCTATCTTGAAAACAGTGTATTAACAATTTGTCTTCATTCACATAACCAGCCATCTTCCGACAAAACATGATAAGATGCGCCTTTGGACATCTCGTTCCATCATATTTTTCAAAATCTGGCGCTTTAAATTTTGGAGGCAGGACCAGATCGGGAACCAAACTGAGCTCTTTGGCGCTCAGTACAGAGAAGACTCCAGCACCTTCTATCGCCTTGAGTCTTTCTTCCAGACTCTTATACTTGTCCTGAGCATCATGATCCTTCATTCTCAGCTTGGCTATTTCTATCGGATCATCCAAATCTGGGACGATTGGATCAGCAGGATTAGCTCCGGGGTTTGATACGAATATTCCTTGCCCTAGATGAGTAGGTGGTACAGGTGGTTGTTCTGGGCCCGTAGATTCCTTTTGAGGCCAACCTTCATGCATTGCATGGGCGTGAGGTGGAATGAATCCTGGGGGATGGAACGGACTCTGATTAACTCTCGAATGGGGTTCTGTAATATCAGAACTCTGCCCGGGTCCTTTTCCTTTGACCAGATGTAACATCCTGAATTTTTGGGTCTATGCGTTTAGTATAAGGATATGTTTTAATTTAAGTAATAGGGGTCCAAATTGGGCTCAGAATTAGGCAAAGGCCTTGGTTAAATTATCTGATTGGGCATTATAGAGTTAAAAGGTGGTAATTGTGTTTAAAATACCAACGTGGGCTTGTGGCCCAACAAAAGGTGGCACTGCGAGGGAATTAGAAGGTGGCGTCATTAACAATTAAAGAGGCCTAAGTTTTGGCAGCAAGGAGCCCATGTTTTTAGGCCATTTTCAGCACTTAAAAAGGAGCAAGGGGTGACGCCACAATAAGGGATTTAGGGGCCCAAAATTTAAGTTTCATGGAGCCCATATCTTTTAATTTTAGTTAGCTAAATTCGGCATTAGGGTTAGGTGAGGTGGACTGCTACAAGGCTAAAAAATAAGAGGATTTATATGGATTTTATAATTGATAATTTAGAAGATAAAAAGGAGAAAAGATAGGAGCCTATCTACAAGGAAGGTGATGGCCGAAAATCCACCACTTAGAGGAGTAAAGAAATCGGCTACTGCATGGCAAAGGGGTGCCGAATTTTCCCTTTCATTTAGCTTGAATTTTAATTAATTAGGAAGGGCGTTTTCGGTTTTATACAAGAGGTGCCGAAATCTTTATAAATAGGGGGGATAGCTCCTTGATTTTGGGCATTTAAAACCCTAATTCTCTCTTCATTCTTTGTGCCGAATTCTTTAGCCTCTCCCTCTCCAATTTCTTTTCTTCAATTTCTTCAAAAGCCGAAACCTCTTCTCCATTCTTTTTCCCCTTGAGCCGATTTCTCTAAAAAGCCAAAATCTCCATAGTTTTTCTTTATTCATCCTATTTGAGAATTAGTTCTATTTATTCCGGCATTTAAAACTTCCTTTGGCATTACCGAATCTTCTCTCCAAGTGCTAGCCGAATTCCCTATACTAAGGTAAGTGTTGACTTCTGTTAGATCTCATGTTCTATTTCGGTTCTTGAAAGGAAAAAGCCGAAAAGCTAATAATTTAATGGTTCTATGTTGGGCGGCATTCCGGGATTTGAAGGAAACTTGGTCGTCTAGATCTAAAAGCCGAAAATCACTAGTCTCCAATTTCGGGATTTTAAGGTAAGAAGATTTCCTTAGATTTCCACTAGATTTGTTCATTGTATACAAGATCTTAACTTTATGATGAGGATTAACGATCAAATATTGAGATAGTAGTTCTGATAAGGACTTGTGATGGAATTAAATATGGATTAGGCAAAGGAGAGAACCCTAAGTTTAAGAAACGAGCAGTATCTGCCGTTCGAGATTGGACACTTGGTTGTGGACTGGCTTTTGAACAACACCTTAGGCAGATAGCAGTGGTGTTGGCTACGGATAGTGTCAACTTAGAGGGTCTCGTTCTAACAGTAATCAGGTGTGTAGATCCTTATCACATAAGTTTTATTTTGTATTATACCTGTTAGGGGCTGAAAAGCCGGAAAATAAGGCTGTATGAACAGTCGTGTGTAGATCTCTAGCACACTAATAATCTGTATGAATATATATATGTTTATGTTATGGGCTAAACGCTGGAAAATGGGCTGTGTAAACAGTCGCGATGCCCAGAAAAAGTAGGCAAAGGATGCCAGGTATGTAACCATAGAAACTTCTCTATGTGTATCGATGTATGTGAAAGACTGTAATCTCTTAGGTAGTATATTATCTGATTTTGCATGAATGTATGCATGGGATGGGTTTGATATGAAAAGGGGAAGAGCATGATTGGTCACATGGTGATCGGTGGTAGAAAACCCACGTAATGAAATGATTGGTCACATAGTGATCGGTGGTAGAAAACCCACGTAATGAAATGTTAGGTCACTTGGTGATCGGTGGTAGAAAACCACGTTAAAATTCCTGATTGATAGGAATAGGCAGTACGGCTGTCGTTTTGGTGTGTAGCGGATGGAGGGTTGATTGTAAAAATCCCCAAGGTGTGATGGTTAGTATGGGTTGGTGTGTAGAGGATGGAATTCTAAGATGGGTTGGGCTTTGCATTATTTATTATCTGTCATGTGATTATGATTGTTGCCATTGTGTATGGGACAGGGCTCGTAATGTGTTTGTGGGCCCAAGCCTTTTATGTGTTTTCGGGATTTACACACTGAGTCTTGGTGACTCACCCTATTATTTTTCCCTAACTTTTCAGATGAGCAGTAGATCGTGGACATGGGAGCCGAGATGGACTCGAGGGGCCATCAAGTTTTTATATCTATAGATTATTTTCGGTTTTTCCTTTAAGTTTTATTTTGGGAATATTTAGGTAATAAGGCCCCATAGTTTATATTCGCCTAAGTAGTTCTTTTTAATATTTGCAACTTATGAATTTATGTCAGGGGTTTATTTATACCTAATAATAATAATACAAGGTTTCATTTCAAATGTCATTTATTTATTCAAATATTTTCTAATTAACTTACGATTTCCAAAACCAACTTAGCAAAAGATTTTAACATCCAGATCTGGTCGAAACGTATGGGCTGGGTTTGGGGTGTTACACCAGAGCTGTCATCATCTCCATCATTTTGGCCATTTGATCCTTTTCCTCGAGCGATTCCTCTCGGGATCTTACCATCAGATCCCTTGCTTCTTGCTACGACTTGGTCAACTGCTCTTGCAACTCTCTTTGGATTCTTTCCATTCTTTCTATTCTTTCATTGAGTTCAGCATCCATAGCTCTAGCTCTTAGACATGTCATATAAGGATGACGTGATTCCAGATTCGTAGCGTCGCAACTGTGGATTATACGATTTTAGCCTCAGTAAATGATTAGGGTGATATGACACTACTGCATGTAATGCAATGCAAATGCATGGTATGAATGCAAAAAGCTGTCAACTCTGATTCAACTCCCCATAGAAAACTTTATTAGAAAACAAAGCTCTTTACATAAAACAGATTACAGATATGGTTTGGCCTTAGCGCCCAGAGCCCTAATCTTTCGGAGTAACGAAGCCAACTCCTGTCCTCGGCTTGTCTGTGACTCATGAAGCACTCTTAATATATCTGCCTCTGCTGCCAAAATTTGCAAGTACTCGGCCACCTCTCGAATCTGATTTATGGCTTCTTTTATGAAATAATCCCTCTTTTCAATTTGATTCTGAGTATTATGTAACTCCTCCTTCTGTTGCTCTTTACTCTCTTTCAAGTACCCAATATAATTCTGACAATCCTGCAGTGCCATTTCTAACTCTTCGGTCTTCTTTTCCATTTCTTCAATTCTACTCAAACTTGCCTTTAATTCTATTACCGAGTTACGATTTCGATAATGATTTAAGGACCTTTCCAACTCCGCCACTCTAGTCTTCAATTCATTTCTTCCGTTTTGGCCTTCTAACACTTGCCTTTCTAAGATCTCTTTCTGAGCTTTCATTTCTTGGAATTTCCTTTCCCATTGCTCAGCCTTAGCTCTTTCTTCTTGTAACTCTTGTCACCATTGACCTGAAGTCTTTCCTAGCCTCGCAGTTCTCATTGAGAGACGCATCTTCTTATAGTCCTTCTTTAGGCTATATAGATCTTCTTCAGCTTTGCTCTTCCCTTTTCTTATCTTTTTTGCTTCTGATTTCTGTATCTCTACATCCAATTTCAAAAGCATCTTCTCCTCCTCCAACTGCTTAATTTTCTTTTTGAGCTCTGAACCCTGTTTCACAAAATCCTGCCTGATAATTTCTAGCTCCGTCGGAACTACCCGCAAGTATTCTTCCATTGATCGAGCATCATTTAAAGCCAGACCTGGAATATTATCATTGATTCTTTTACTCAACCATGCTTTATACTCAACAGTCACCATTTTGCCCATGCTTATTCCCTTCATCCAACGAGGTCGTATCCAAGCATCAGCAATCTCTCGACTCTTTTCCTTGTAATTTTCCACTTTATAAGAGAATTCACTTTGGGCCAACCCGTGCGTTATCGGTATAAACTGCCTAGACTTGTACTGTCTCACCGCAAGTAGTGGAGCATACCCAATGGCTCCCCATATTCTCGGTAAAGGGACCCAATTAAAACCCCGCATCTGTACAGTATCTCGTCGGGCACCATCCAAGGAGCTCTCCACACAACATCATCTTCTTGAAGATTCTGCAAGACTATAATCTACCTTTCTTCTGACATATCCTCCCGTCTCGGTGCAGCCAATACCTCTCCCAAAGGTGAATAATTCTCACAGTAAGGTCGGTAGGAAACCTTATCTATCTTCCAAAAGTGACCGTGAAACCATACCATCAATAACTGTGCACAATCAATAAACCTACCTTCTCCGGCTTGCCGGCATGCACTTAAAGATCTAAAGGTCTCAGCAAGAATCGATGGAACTGGTGTAACTTGCTTATTCAATCGATCAAACAAATCTGCCACTGCTTCATCTACGTGCCTTAGAACTTTGGGGAAAATGACTAATCCGTAGATGCTCAAAGCAAAGATGTCCACCCTCCTCTTCACATCGGGGTGTGCCGAAATTAAGTCCCTTAAATTTTCCCAAGGAATGCATCTTCCCTCGCCCTTTTGCTGTATCCGAGCCGAAACCCACTGCTCACTCATCCCGGTAATGCTCATCAATTTTTTCACGAAGGACGGAACATTAGCAATCCTAGTATAAACTTTATCAGCTTGGATCCCCGGACAATGAAGCAAAGTAGTGTACTCTTCTATAGTAGGTACCAGATCTACGCTCCCAAAGGTGAAGCAACTATATGCCGAATTCCAAAACTGCACCATAGCCCGAAATAAGTGTCGATCTACTCTGACATCAAGCAAATGAGAGATATCGCCATAATTGCTACAGAACATCTGTTTAGTACCATCCTCCCAATGAGTCCAAATATCCCTTAATTCTTGAAGCTTATTTTGTGCTACACTAATGCGGGTCTAATCGCACGACTCAGAGACATATCCTTCAACTAGACTGTCCCCCTTTTCCACTTGCAATCCTTCTGACCATGCATGAACAGCAACATTGTCCTTGTAACACCCCAAACCCGGCCTTAACACTACGACCGAATCTGGCATGTCACATAAAAAGGTTGTTTGAAAACTGCGCGTTTGTTAAAAGTTTCGAGTTTAAATATTTATTCGCTTGTTATCCTTTTGTTAACATTTTGGAAAACGGTTATTAAGGGTTTAGGAAATTCCCGTATTGAGCATTTGATAACAATAGGCAGTAATCATATTAAAAGCTAAACCAAATAAAATACCAAAAATACAGTTAAAACGGCCCTATTACATAACAAAATCCAGTTACAAACAAGTTTAACTAAGAGAACGAGTTTACGAAAAAAACATTGTATGGCCACCACAAGTCTGCCTCGGCCCCCAAATCCGCGATCTAACGATTACCTGCAAAATTAACTAAAGGGTGAGTCATCGAGACTCAGTGTGTAATTCCCTATCCCGAAGATAACAAACCCTTACACAGTTCCATAAGCAAATATGTATGTCATGCAACCCAAACCTAACCATCCGAAACTCCCTAGTCTACCCCGTGTGGTACCAAACCACTGGTGGTGCCAAACCACTGGTGACCCAAAGTCACAAATAAATATATATGTGGTACCAAACCACTGGTGACCGAAGTCACAAATAACATATGTGGGGCCAACCCACTTTGTAGTACCAAACTACTGGTGACGATCCCTTTTAATATAATATGTGGGGCCAACCCACTGTGGTACCAAACCACTGGGACGAGTCACAAAGATAACATATGTGGTACCAAACCACTGGTGGTTCCAAACCACTGAGACTTAGTCACAAAGTAATGATAAATGGGGCCAACCCACTGTGTGGTACCAAACCACTGGTGACAGTCTGATAATCATATCTTCCCCCTCCTCTCATCATACCCATGCAATATGACATAATAATTCGTGTATGCAGTATGTCATGTATGCTAGACATATATCAAATATAAGTATAACATGAATTACCCTCATAATCAGATAGACATAAAATAACATAGTCACACTAATCAACCTCTAAGGGTATAACCGTAATTTTACCTACCAAGGGTATTTCCGTAATTTACCTTCTAGGGGTATTTTGGTAATTTACCCACAAAAGGCATTTCAGTAATTTCATACCTGGAATGGCCTTTTCGAAGGCCCAATGTCGCCCCGAGTGACTCAACTACCATTTCTGGTCGAAATGGACTATTGGGCCTAAAACCCGATTTCGGCCCATCTGGGCCCACACGCTTGTGTGGCCCACCTAACACAAATCTAGCCACGTTTATGCGATTCACCTAGTCTAGATCACTATATACTACACCATCATACATTTTATTCAATTGGGCCCACGGGCCCATTAGGCCCACTTCGGCCCATCGCGGCCCAAGTAGCCTCAACCCACAAGAATACTACTGATAGCCCCAACTATCGCGTCGAAGCCCCACACGTGCGCTCACACGCTCGTGTGGCTACTATTGCCGTGACCGGCACTTCGGCATTTGCCGCTCTACAACTAGAGTAGCGAGAGTTACACACCTGATAGGAGTCTGGTGCTAATCCGCCCTGTGACCACTCCTGTGCCCAAACGCCCACCAAGGTTTGTTAACTCTCCTCCTGGAATGCTCTTTATATAGCTAGCTCTTCACCTTCCTTCTTTGTATCTTTCCCATGTGGGATCCCTTCGTCAGTAGAGTTTAAATTCAACTGAAACTCTTGCCGTCCAATCCGCAAAACAAAAACTCCCTTGCTTCTCATAAGATTCGAACCCAGGCTCCCTTGCAAAATAATCCACGCCGCTAATGTAACACCCCAAACTCGGCCCAAACATTACGACCGAATCTGGTATGTCACATAGGAAAACGTTTTGAAATATTCTTACTTAAAAGTAAAAACCGTTAACCGTTAAAATTTTTGTTGCCTTTATTAAAACATTTTCGTGACTTAAAATATTCTAAGTAAAAATTTAGGTTGTTATAAAAATACCGGATTCAAAACTTTATTATATATAAATTTAAGAAAAATAAACCATTTGCAAATAATATCTCAATTGTCATTCCATAATAAAACATAATGACAAAGATACTTAATAAAGATACTTAAATACTTTAATGGCCTTATTACAACGCAACAATAAAATGAAAATAAAGTGAAAATAAACCACAGTCTGTTTAAATCAAATTTTCCATTGCATGGCCACCTCGAGTCCATCTGGCTCCTCATCCGCGATCTACGAGTCACCTGAAAAAGTTAAGGGAGAAGGTGAGTCACCAAGACTCAGTGTATAACCCCTCCCCCGATTAATGCAACAGCTTACACAATTCATAACTAAGTATAGCATGCACCCAACCTAGCCATCCATAACTCCTTTTTCTACTCCGTGTGGTACCAAACCACTGGTGGTGCCAAACCACTGGTGACCCAAAGTCACGATATCCATCAATATTGTGGCGCCAAACCACTGGTGGTGCCAAACCACTGGTGACCCAAAGTCACAATTACTATATGTGGGGCCAACCCACGTGTGATACTAAATCACTGGCGACAATCCCGTAATATTAACCGTGGGGCCAACCCACTGTGGTGCTAAGCCACTGGGACAAGTCGCTATGAGGTGCCAAACCTCTGGTGACCAAAGTCATGAAATATGTGGTACCAAACCACTGGAGGTGCCAAACCTCTGGTGTCCCAAAGACACGAATATCACTTCCCCCTCCACTCATATCACCCACATTAATACAATGTACATATAAAGGAAATCATGCCAATCATGCTCAAAATAATAACACACTCACAGGCCATGTTTTCATATACCACGTATACCACATATGTCATGCATCAACATGCATCATGTAACAAGCTTATATCGAAACGGACTTACCCTAATCCTTGCTTATACCCTTACGGTATCAATCCAGATCTACACATATCCGATTTAACACATACAATTTATTAACAATTTATTAGTTATGAAGTGTGTAAGGACACACCTGTTACTATCGCGAATCCTAGATCCCAAAGATCCGATCTACTGTGCTATATCCCTTGACCTTATATTCGGCCAATATCCAAGTTAGTGACATAGGCCTATTCGGCTATAATAACTAAATCCCGAAGGATTAATCGCACCTGAAATATGGCCTTGGGCCGAAACTTACTATCACTTACCAAAGCGAGTTTAAATCCCGGAAGCCTTTGTCGATTTGCCCTATGAACCAAAGTACATAATCAGTCGCACTTATACTCATAAAATGGCCTATGGCCGAATACCACGAATCACCTACCTTACTTACCGTAATCCCGAATACCGTTACTCCTTGCCTTTGAACTGTCGAAATCCCTTTATAATAAACCGATTGAATAACTTGCACCAAAAGAAATCGACGACGCCTCCCCCTATGCTACCAGAGAGATTCAGCCACAGGAGAAGGTTTATTCGGCTTAAGAAAATAACAAGAAAAGAATAGTTGTCGGGGAAAGATAATACAAAAAGACATAAAAAAAAAGAGAAGAAGAAACTAGCATACCACTTTCGGCTTTTGAAAGAATCGGCTCCAAGGTAAATCGGCTATGACCTTAGAATAGGGAATGAACCATTCGGCTATCACCAAAATAAAAGAAGTATTTCGAAACTTGGAAAAGAGGTGTAGGGTCGGCCAAGAACAAGTAGAAGAGGAAGAACACCAATGACCTTATTGGTCCTTGAAGTCTCGGTCACTAAAACAAAGAGGAAGAAAGCCGAAACTAGATGGCTCTAGCACAAAAAGAGAACGGCACATAAAGAGGAAAAAGAGAACAAAAATTCGGCACACCCACCTTATAAACTTCAAAGCTGAAAATTCCCCAAGCTGGAGCGTCCCCCATTCGGCCACTTTATCTCTTTATCAACTCCCAAATAAAACTCCTATTTTATCTCTTGACACCTATTCAAAAATAATTAAAATACAACAGCCATTATCCCTTATCACCTCTTCAAAAACAAATAAAATAAGGCCACCCTTGTCTTCTATCTTAAAATAAAAATATAAAAGCCAGCATATATCCATTATCCCAGCCGAAAATTAAAAACAAAACTAGCTTAATCCTTATCTTCCAAATGCCCATGTGCCGTCCAACTTCTTCTCTCCCCCTTCACGCCAGCATGGAAAAATAAAAACACCAAACTGCAGCTCCCATGGTTCGAACATGGGACCTGATGGAGCAAACTACACTAACGCCCCTAACCATTCTGCCAAGGCGTTTCTTTGTGACATAAACTCGTCACAATTTCTTTTAAGAGCTTCCTCATTAGCTCCCCCTTATCTTAACGCCAAAAGCCAAAAATAAATCACCCTTCCCTGCTGCCCACGCTGCTCGAACCCAAGCCCTGCGCCAGGCATCACTTCCAGGCCCTTAAGTGGCACCCTCAAGCCACTCAACCAAGGCACTCTTTTGTGTCCGAAAGCGCCTATAACCTCTCTTAAGACCTCCCTGGCCCAATTCCCTTCCTAACGCAAAATACAAAAATAAAACACTCCCATGCTGCCCTCAAGACTCGACCCTCTTCCCTCCTGAAGCCCCCTTGCACCTTAGCGCCCCAAGCCACTTTGCCAATTAATTTCTTGTGTCCTAAACTCCACAAAATTTCTTTTAAGGCCTCCTTGCCCAGTTTCCCCTTTTACCTAAAAATCCAATATTTTCCAAAGTTTTTCCCCTTCACCCAAAGTTCTCAAAACCTCCTAAAATATATCCAACCACACTTAAAACCTACAAACCCTTGAGTTATGCTCCAAACGCATAACCCCTAATCTAGGATGTTACAGTTCTACCCTCCTTAAAAATAATTTCGTCCTCGAAATTACTTACTAACGAATAATCGTACATCTTGACTCACCGCACTACGCTTATGCTGCACACTCTGATCTTAATAAAACTATCTTACTTCCTAGGCACAATCTCTAAGTTCACATCCAAGGTTTCAGGCACTTCACTTGCAATACAAGAAAACTCTACAATAATCAAAGCAATTAAGGGTATTCCAGGAATAAGGAACGTACCCGTTGTCACATCTGGCACATCCTCCTCCTCGCGACGGCCAACTGCATAAACCAACCTTGGTTACCTCGCCTCTGCACCTTCAGCACCTCGGCCACGCCCGTTACCATTACCATTACCCCTAGCTGCACCTCGACCCCTCTGTGGTTGCTGGCCATCCCTCCTGAATTGACCACGTCCTTGACCCTCAGCTTGAGTCCTAGCCAACTTCCGCGGACAATCCCTTACTTGGTGCTCCATTGATCCACACTCAAAGCACCCTCTACTTCCAACCAAACATTCTCCCGAGTGGGATTTCCCGTATCTACCACACAGAGGTGGCCACTGAGCAGGCTTTGCGGCCCTTTCTGATCCCCAAATCTAGCCCTCTTCTGTGAACCTCCAGCGGACCCTGAAGGCCCAATATTCCTTTTATCCTTACTTCTGTCCTGATTCCGCCTCTCAATTCGCTTCACTGCTTCAGCTACCTTAGCCTTTTCCACGAGAACGGCAAATTCCCTTTCACACTGAGGTGTGATTAACACCCATAGCTCATCTCTCAACCCGTCCTTGAACCTAACGCAGCGCTCATGTTCTGTGGCCACCATACCCTGAGCATACCTACTTAACCTCAAGAATTCAGCCTCATACTCAGGTACCGACTTATTCCCTTGCACCAAATTTAAGAACGCCCTACGCTGCTCATCGATATAACCAGCCCCCACATACTTTCTCTGATATGCTGCCTTAAAATAATCCCAGGTGATATCACCGATCGCTGCCCCCTCTCGGACCGTGAGCCACCATTGGTACGACTCATCCCGGAGGAGAGACACTATCCCCTTTAACTTCTCCTCGGCCGAGAAATCCAAGTCATCCATTATTCCTTCAGTTGCCTCCAACCAATACTCAGCCGTGTTGGGAGCCACTCCAGAAACTCCTCTAAACACTTCTGCTCCGTTAGCCCGGAGTCGCTCAACCACGGATTTTCGGGCTCCTGCACCTGCGCCTGCCTTGGCAACTCGTTCCAACACTCGTAGTACAGCTTGGGATACTACATCGTTACCACCGGTCTGGTCCTGAAACTCAGTTTCCGCCGCCGACAGATCCGGCATCACATTTCCAGACCCATGACCAGACCCAGCTGGCTCCGACAAGGTCATCCTACCCCTACCACGGCCACGCGGCGGACGTCCACGACCTCTTGTACTCATTCTTCTCGTTCGTGTTTATCTGATTAAGAATTTTATGCATTATTAAACTGTTCACTGTTTACCCACGAGCAATCTTATGAGAAATAGTTTTTGAAGCGATTCTTTTGAAGTCGAATCTACCTATAGTTCCAGTTTCAGGCTTATCTCCTAGTTCTAAGTACGTCCATCACACAACAACATTCACAGACCATATCTAACGTGTAGGGGCATTTTCGTCATTTCACTACCCGATGGTATTTTCATAATTTTAACCTACAGGGGTATTTTTGTAATAAACCAGGGAAAATTTTGAAAACTTTAATAAATCAGGACATTTTAAAATTTCCAGAACTTGAGGGTATTTTCGAAAATTTTCTCAAATTAAAGGCATGGCAGAAATTTTGGAAACCAGGGTTACCTTGGTAATTTCGTCAATCAGGGGTAATTTTGTAAATTTTCCAAATCAGGGTATTATTTTGAAATATAGGATTTGTGGATACTTTGGTAAAGTAAGAAAATTTTTATTGAAATCAGGGTAGTAAGGTAATTTTTAGAAACCAAGGGTATTTTTGTAATTTTGCCACTAGGGGCATTTTGGTAATTTTTGTAAATCAGAAATATTTTAAAAATTTTCTAAAATATAAGTTTTTGCTACTATTCAAAAGGGTACTTTGGTGATTTTTAAAACTAGGGTTTTCATAAAAACATGGCTAATCCCTTCCGGGTTTTAGTTATTGAGTTTAGCCTGCGACCGAGTCCTCTTGGTTAGGGTGAACCGTAGCTACGCACCAGGTAGGATTCCTGCGAAGAGGAGGTGAGTCACTAGGACTGCTTAAGTACCAGGCTCTTCCGGATCCACTCCTAGACATGCGCACCATGGTTGCCACACCCTAACTCGGCAACTTAGCCACAGGTTTGTTTAATTAGGCATTAAGTCTTATGTAATTTTCATATTGGGGTATACTATTCCTAGGGTTCAATAGTTCCTATTCCTTTAGTCTACGTCCCCAAGTTACCCATTTACCCTTATCAAGTATTCACAGAACAGTCAGAGATGCTTACCTGGGCGGATTGGTGCCGGAGACTCGATGCCATGCTGTTCAAAACAAAAATCTATTTTCATAACATTTCATAGAGGCCTACTAAGAACATTTTGAGCCTGGGCCCCACAACCGAGTTTTGAACTGGGCTCTGATACCAATTTGTAACACCCCAAACCCGGCCCAAACATTACGACCGAATCTGGTATGTCACATAGGAAAACGTTTTGAAATATTCTTACTTAAAAGTAAAAACCGTTAACCGTTAAAATTTTTGTTGCCTTTATTAAAACATTTTCGTGACTTAAAATATTCTAAGTAAAAATTTAGGTTGTTATAAAAATACCAGATTCAAAACTTTATTATATATAAATTTAAGAAAAATAAACCATTTGCAAATAATATCTCAATTGTCATTCCATAATAAAACATAATGACAAAGATACTTAATAAAGATACTTAAATACTTTAATGGCCTTATTACAATGCGACAATAAAATGAAAATAAAGTGAAAATAAACCACAGTCTATTTAAATCAAATTTTCCATTGCATGGCCACCTCGAGTCCATCCGGCTCCTCATCCGCGATCTACGAGTCACCTGAAAAAGTTAAGGGAGAAGGTGAGTCACCAAGACTCAGTGTATAACCCCTCCCCCGATTAATGCAACAGCTTACACAATTCATAACTAAGTATAGCATGCACCCAACCTAGCCATCCATAACTCCTTTTTCTACTCCGTGTGGTACCAAACCACTGGTGGTGCCAAACCACTGGTGACCCAAAGTCACGATATCCATCAATATTGTGGCGCCAAACCACTGGTGGTGCCAAACCATTGGTGACCCAAAGTCACAATTACTATATGTGGGGCCAACCCACGTGTGATACCAAATCACTGGCGACAATCCCGTAATATCAACCGTGGGGCCAACCTACTATGGTGCTAAGCCACTGGGACAAGTCGCTATGAGGTGCCAAACCTCTGGTGACCAAAGTCACGAAATATGTGGTACGAAAGCACTGGAGGTGCCAAACCTCTAGTGTCCCAAAGACACGAATATCACTTCCCCCTCCACTCATATCACCCACATTAATACAATGTACATATAAAGGAAATCATGCAATCATGCTCAAAATAATAACACACTGAATTTATTACAGGCCATGTTTTCATATACCACGTATACCACATATGTCATGCATCAACATGCATCATGTAACAAGCTTATATCGAAACGGACTTACCCTAATCCTTGCTTATACCCTTACGGTATCAATCCAGATCTACACATATCCGATTTAAAACATACAATTTATTAACAATTTATTAGTTATGAAGTGTGTAAGTACACACCTGTTACTATCGCGAATCCTAGATCCCGAAGATCCTATCTACTGTGCTATATCCCTTGACCCTATATTCGACCAATATCCAAGTTAGTGACATAGGCCTATTCGGATATAATAACTAAATCCCGAAGGATTAATCGCACCTGAAATATGGCCTTGGGCCGAAACTTACTATCACTTACCAAAGCGAGTTTAAATCCCAGAAGCCTTTGTCGATTTGCCCTATGAACCAAAGTACATAATCAGTCACACTTATACTCATAAAATGGCCTATGGCCGAATACCACGAATCACCTACCTTACTTACCGTAATCCCGAATACCGTTACTCCTTGCCTTTGTACTGTCGAAATCCCTTTATAAAAAACCGATTGAATAACTTGCACCAAAAGAAATCGACGACGCCTCCCCCCATGCTACCAGAGAGATTCGGCCACAGGAGAAGGATTATTCGGCTTAAGAAAATAACAAGAAAAGAATAGTTGTCGGGGAAAGATAATACAAAAAGACATAAAAAAAAGAGAAGAAGAAACTAGCATACCACTTTCGGCTTTTGAAAGAATCGACTCCAAGGTAAATCGGCTATGACCTTAGAATAGGGAATGAACCATTCGGCTATCACCAAAATAAAAGAAGTATTTCGGAACTTGGAAAAGAGGTGTAGGGTCGGCCAAGAACAAGTAGAAGAGGAAGAACACCAATGACCTTATTGGTCCTTGAAGTCTCGGTCACTAAAACAAAGAGGAAGAAAGCCGAAACTATATGGCTCTAGCACAAAAAGAGAACGGCACATAAAGAGGAAAAAGAGAACAAAAATTCGGCACACCCACCTTATAAACTTCAAAGCCGAAAATTCCCCAAGCTGGAGAGTCCCCCAGTCGGCCACTTTATCTCTTTAACAACTCCCAAATAAAACTCCTATTTTATCTCTTGACACCTATTCAAAAATAATTAAAATACAACAGCCATTATCCCTTATCACCTCTTCAAAAACAAATAAAATAAGGCCACCCTTGTCTTCTATCTTAAAATAAAAATATAAAAGCCAGCATATATCCATTATCCCAGCCGAAAATTAAAAACAAAACTAGCTTAATCCTTATCTTCCAAATGCCCATGTGCCGTCCAACTTCTTCTCTCCCCCTTCACGCCAGCATGGAAAAATAAAAACACCAAACTGCAGCTCCCATGGTTCGAACATGGGACTTGATGGAGCAAACTGCACTAACGCCCCTAACCATTCTGCCAAGGCGTTTCTTTGTGACATAAACTCGTCACAATTTCTTTTAAGAGCTTCCTCGTTAGCTCCCCCTTATCTTAACGCCAAAAGCAAAAAATAAATCACCCTTCCCTGCTGCCCACGCTGCTCGAACCCAAGCCCTGTGCCAGGCGTCACTTCCAGGCCCTTAAGTGGCGCCCTCAAGCCACTCAACCAAGGCACTCTTTTGTGTCCGAAAGCGCCTATAACCTCTCTTAAGACCTCCCTGGCCTAATTCCCTTCCTGACACAAAATACAAAAATAAAACACTCCCATGCTGCCCTCAAGACTCGACCCTCTTCCCTCCTGAAGCCCCCTTGCACCTTAGCGCCCCAAGCCACTTTGCCAATTAATTTCTTGTGTCCTAAACTCCACAAAATTTCTTTTAAGGCCTCCTTGCCCAGTTTCCCCTTTTTTACCTAAAAATCCAATATTTTCCAAAGTTTTTCCCCTTCACCCAAAGTTCTCAAAACCTCCTAAAATATATCCAACCACACTTAAAACCTACAAACCCTTGAGTTATGCTCCAAACGCATAACCCCTAATCTAGGATGTTACAGCTAACCACTAAGCCACAGGCTCCTATTGTGTCTTAAACCATGCGCAACTAAATATAAACTATGGGCCAAGTTCTAAGATCCATGTAAAAAGAAAACCAAAATGCAAGAGCCAAGACTTGAACCTTGGACCTCCTTCCTTCCTTGTGGCGTCACCCCCTTGTCTCTTATGTGGCGTCACTTTGCCACTACACCAGACACTCCACTTGTGTCATTTTCTCCACATTTTATTCTTAAGGCCTACCTGCCAACTTCTAGGGTTTTTTTCACCTAAAACCAAAATTTCCCCAGAGCCAATGTTCGATCCCGGGACTTCATAGAAGCCCTCTAACCTTCCAAAATCACTTATCTAATAGGTCCAACATGCATTTAAGCCGATCTCAAAAATTTTAAACGCTACTACGCATAAGGCCCATTGGGCCCAATCCTACTAGGCCCAATTTCGGGATGTTACAATTCTCTACCTTAGCAAGAAATTCGTTTTCCATGGTAAATCTTCTATCTTAGCAACCAAACAGGAATCGACACCTCTTTAATGCGAAATGTTATGCAAATAACAAGCCAATCGAAACGAGTCAGTATCGCATAAAAAAACCAGAACAGGTAAAATGTTATCAAACACTCATCTAAGTAACCATTAAAGGTTCGGCATTCTATCTAGGGTAGGCTTCTGGGGTTTACTATATGTGGTTTGGTTCTATAGAGAGGGTACTTGAACCGGTAGATTCCTCAATCCTCACCCGTTATAGGCTCATATGCATCGAGTTCAGTTTAGGGGAACACATTTCCCTATGGCCATGCGGAGGTGAAAACCTCACGAAGTACATAGGTACATATGTGTCCCGGAAGCAATCCACTAGCCCATGCGGAGGTGAAAACCTCACGAAAGCATAGCTTCTCACTCCCACTTAAATGTGTGACCACAACAGTCACGCAAATATGAATGTAGAGATATCCTACGAGACTCAACATTATTGCGATCATAGCACCAACAGATGCATCAAAAGAAACATAATTTTTCAAAACAATTTTCCAAATTTTCGTAAAAAGGACGAAGAATAATCAATTTTATGGCCTGACCCTCGAAGTCCCCAGTGGAGTCGCCAAGCTGTCGAAACCATTTTTTGAAAACGGAAATCGACTTGGGTTTTGAAAACAAGAAAGGGGAGTCGCCACCGATCTTTGATTAGGTGTGATCGGATCACCTTTGTTTTAATAAAACATTTTGATTTACTAAAACAATGTTTTTGGTCTACGAAAATTTGAGAAAATAGGTTCGAGAGTCGGTTACACACAAGGAAGGGTTAGCACCCTCGATACGCCCAAAATTGGTACCTAATTGATTATTTAGTGTCCTTGTGTTGAAAATTTGGAAAAATATAAGTTTTCTAAGGAAAATTAATCAATATTGAATTTGAATTTCAAGATTAACACGTTTCGAAGGAAATAAAAATATCACATCCAGTACGTTAGGACATAACACCTTTATACTTTGGCCCCGAGATCATCTTTGATATTCAAGAAATACGACTAAAAAAGGGTATCTGTTTATTTGGTTGGACAGAAAATTGACACCCAGAACGTTAGGGCATCATTTTCTGAAGTTCCAAACGCACAAACATTGCCTTATTTTGGAAAAACAAAAATCTTTTATTAGGCTTAAAATGCATTTAAATAGAGTGAAATCAATTTAATAAAAAACTAGAACCTGTTAGAATTTGAGAAGTAACACAAATAGAATGCATAAACGTTAATCATGGAATATACGCTAATCGGAGGTCATGTTAATAACATGCTATAAAATGGAAGTTTTCTTAAAGAAAGCTAATTTATACTAAATCTTTGAACTTCAAGATTAGCTCGTTTCGAAAGAATAAAAATGTCACATCCAGTACGTTAGGACATAACACCTTTATACCTCAATTCCAAGATCATCTTTGACCTTCAAAATATTTAATTAAAAAGGGTACTTGGCTATCTAGTTGAATAGAAAATTTACACCCAGTACATTAGGGCATAATTTTCTAGACTCCCAAACACACAAACATTGCCTTATCTTCGGAAACTTTTAAATAAAATGTTAATTTTGTAAAAATGCATTGTTTATTTTAAACCATAATCTATGTGACGATATTGCATTAGTCATTATCGAACCTAAGTATTAGAAACAATCATAATATAACATTTCAAATAGGCAATAAAGAAATAATAAGAAGAAATATGACAAATAATAATTCCTATACTAAAATAATTACAAATATATGATGAAGCATAGACCAATACAATAAACAATAAAAACAAATATGGACATATTTCATGCAATTTTAAATAATAGATAACAAGACATACATATGATATAAACAATATAAACCATGTATAAAATAAAATAGCATATAATGATCTTAAATAAAACATATAACAATATAAACAATATAAATAAAACATGTTTTTCAATATGAATATATATTCTATAAAAATATGATATAATATAATACTATATAAATTTTTTTTAAAAATATATAACATAATAACTAATATATGAAAATGATCTGTAATGAAAATAATATTTAGCAAAATATATATATACACATATGTATGTATAATATACTAATCATAAAATTATTTACATCATATAAACAATATAAGTAAAGTAGATCAGATAATATAAAAACTTTAGAAATAATACATAATATACATGATACTATATAAAATAGAAAAAATAAAAAATATAATATAATAATATGTAAAAGAAATAATATTAAGATAAACAACATAAATAATAATAATGATAATAAATAATAATAATAGCAATTAAAAAAAAGACTAAATCGAAATCCAAGTGAAATTAAAGGGCTAAAATAGTAATAAAGTAAAATGAAAAGGGGCTGAACATGATGTGTAGTAAAATAGTGAGGGCTGAATGGGCAAATATCCCAAATCCTCTATGCGTTGCGTTTTGGCAGGGGTCAATTTAAAACACAAATGAAATATTGGGGTAAAAATTAAAAAAGAAATGCTAATTTGGCTGAGATCGGAAACTCAGTAAAAGGGAGAGGGGTCGTCGCGCAAATATCCAATTAGAGCAAAGATGCGCGGATCCAGGGGCGGATTCGGGTCAACACGCGAATCCTACCCCCCTAAAACGACGTCGTTTTGTCCATCCTTTAAGGAACCCTAAGTTTGTTTCAAAAACACTTCAGCCTTCATTTTATTCTCTCAACAGCCGCAATCTAACCCTCCCCCTAACCACCGAATTGTCACTTGGGCTAGCGAGGAATGCTTCGTAAGGCTCGACTCGATCCACCACAGTCCAGCCCCGATTGCCACGGAGAGGACCAAGGTAAGACCCGAACCGCGATCTTCTTCTGAACTCCGATCGCGACAGAGAAGACAAAGATCGACGGCGCAACTCCGATCGTAAGTCCCTTATCCCCCCTTTTTTATATATTCGAATATTGAAATAAAAAAATGTTTCCGCAATAGAGTAAAAAGAAGAAGAGGAAATCGGCCGAAAACCTTTGCGATTCAGTTTCAAATTTTATTTCCCTGTGTATTTTCCTTGAAGGTTGCGTGTATATTCAAACAGAGAATCCCCTTTTTTTCTTTCTTTTTTTGATTTCGTTTCTTAAGTTTTTGGAAATAACAAAAAAAGACAGCAGATAACAGTAAAGAACAAAAATTAAAAGTGAAATCAACCTTGAAATTTCCTGTTTTCCCTTTTGATTTCTAAGCGTTTTTTCGATCTCTGACGCCTGATAGTTCTTGAAGTGTTCCTAAAAAAATGAAAAGGACCCTCTTTACATCGGTTTCGAATGGCTTTATAGCCAAATACACAATGCCCTTTTTATTATTCAACTCTCTGGTTCCATACTTCTCTGCTTCTGTTTTATTCTCTGTCTGTAGGGTATGAGCGAGGCTTGGGGATGATGGGGGCCGAGGCGCCTGGGGAGCATCGATCGTCAGGAGGCGTGGGCACAGTGAACGACGCGTGTGGGGGAGTTGGAGTGACGCGTGTGTGGGGGACGCGCGGCGGCGTTGGAAAGGGGACTATGATTTTGCTTACTGTTTTCTTTTGTTAATGGGTTAGGGTCTGAATTGAGCTTTAGGGTTTAATGGGGCTGGTATAATTTGGGCTTGTTTATTTGGGCTCGATTTTTTGTAATGGACTTTGGACTTTATTAATTTTTTGGTTTTTTAATTTGCTGGAGTGGGTCTGACGGGTTTTGTAATTGGGCCGCAATGTTTGGGTTGTGCATTTGGACTGTTCCTGAACTCTTTTTTATTATTGGTTTTATTATTTGATGGGCCTTGGTTGTTTCTAACGGGCCCAGGCCAAAATTGGTTATTACAGAAGGAGAGAAAAACCCAAATGCCGAAATTGAAGAAGAGAGTGGAAGAATGAAACCCTAAATGCAGAAAATAAAAGATATCCCCCTTACTTAACCTAGATTTCGGCACCTACTCCCTAAAAACCGAAAATGCCCCTTTTTAATACTAAAACTAAGCTACTAATCAAGGGAAATTTCGGCACCCCTTAGCCATATTAAAACCGATTTCTCCCTCCTCCAAGAGATGGAAATTCGGCCACCACTGTTGATCAGCAGATAACTCCTAAATTTCCTCCCTTATCATTATCTGATCTCTCATCCATAAGTGCCCCAGATAACACCACCTCTTCCTTCCTCTATCTGCCACATTATTCGCCATATTATCCACATTATCCAAACAAATAAATCCTCTTATTTTCAAGCCTCATTGCCATCCCACTTTATCCACTTAAATGCCAAAAATTAGCTAAATTTTAATTAAAAGAATTGGGCTTCATACAACTTGAATTTGGGCCTCCCAGTTGATGCCACTTCCCTACTCTTTAAGTGGTGACACTTTGCCACTGGGCCACTTAAAACACAAATAACATCTTTTAAGCCCTATCTTACCAGGCTTTCCACTAGAGTGTCCAAACAGAAAATTCGATTAAGGCCTCTGCCCAACCCTGAGCCCATTCTGGACCCCTAACACTCACATTAAACATAACCACACATTAAATGCATAGCCCCACAATTTCAGGATGTTACATAGCCTATGTGTTTTGGTTGTGGAAATGACTATTTGGTTGGTTTGCATTTTGGCCTTGTGTTGGTAAAATGGTATATATTATAAGGTGTATATAAGTAGCCTTGTAATGGTTGATATATGACTTGTTATGGTTGAATGATGATAGATAGAAAAGTAGTTGAATGTGCATATTAGATATGACATATAACCTATTGTGAATTGGTGTTTTGCCATAGTAAGCATATATGTATTTTGATGCTTATGATTATGTGGTATAGTTGGAACAAAATGGTATGTTTTGGTAAGTGATTTACATGTTGGGTAATGATGTAAACTTAGTTAGAAGTTAATCAATTATTTTGGCCAAATTGAGTACATGGTTATACATGTTTTAGTGTTGTCATTTGATGTGCGTTTAGGCATGTTGATTGGATGTTATTATACTATGTGTTTGACTTGATTATGCATGATTTTGGTGCTTTTTTGAGGGCTTATGTATAAGTGTAAAAAGAATTATAGGTACATGTTGAAAACAGTGAGAGAAATGCCTTGTAAAATAGCCTATTTTCGTCCACACGGGCGTCTGTCTCAGTCGTGTGTGACACACGGGCAGGTAGCACAGCCGTGTGTCCCCTGTAGTTTTCAAAGGGTTGCAATTCAGGTTCTACATCGCCTAAGACACAGGCGTGTCTCTTGGCCGTGTGACCCCTGCAGTTGGTAAATTTTCATCTTTTCCCTGAAATTTCTAAATGTTTCTGATTTAGTCTCGATTTGTTTCTAATGTGTTTTTAGGGCCTCGATGGCTCGTATAAGGGACAATAGGTATACTATTGATTGGTTTTGCTATGATTGATGATATGAATTAAATGTTTTAAAAAGTTTTATAGTTCTGAAATATAAACTCTGGTAATGCTCCGTAACCCTATTCCGAAGTTGGATACGGGTTAAGGGTGTTACATCATCCCTTAATCATGAGGTTAGAGGTTTGATCCTCACCCATGAGAATAGAGCATATTTCATGGCTAGTTTCTTACTATTAGGAAAGCATTTGCGGCGAGCGAATGTAACACCCATTGCCCGTATCCGAACTAGAACAGGGTTCGAGGCATTACATAGCTAATCTTGCTTAAACATATAAAATAGGGTAATAAAATTTCGTTTAACTCTATTGCTCGCACATATCCGGCTTAGGAGGCCCTAAATATACTTCCGAGAAGTATCAGACTTTATCCGGGAACTTTCACGAGTTCGATAAACTTTTAAAATAAAACAGGGGCCACACACCCGTGTAGGCCTAGGGACACGCCCGTGTGCCCCTAAGGCATGCCCGTGTCTCCCACCTGTGGTCGACACTGACTAATTTCACACGGCCTTGACACACCCGTGTCACTATCCCGTGTGCCAAACCTTGGTATTCTAACTTATCCACACGGCCTATACATACGCCCGTGTACCCCAGCCGTGTGGCAATTCAAATCCCAAGTGCAAGGTGCATACTTTACATGGCCTGGGTGCACGCCCATGTGTTAGCCGTGCCTCCCACACGGCCTAGGCCCACACCCGTGTGTCTAGCTAAGTGAGCAATTAGCAGTCTATATACCAAGCCTTTGCCACCTTAGAATGCACACATACATACTTCTACTCAAATAATACCATTCCTACCCCATAAGCGAGTCCAAGGACTCATTTCCAACATACAAGATCATTAAAAGGGACATACACTTCATGAATTTCATCTTCATTGAATAAAAGAGTTTGCCAAGTATTTGCCTAACTCATAAGGCCATTTACAAAATGACTTACCTAGCCAACACTTTGACTCACAATTACAACTTAACAAAATACTCCAATCCTATACATGCCATACTCAAAATAAGTCTAAAATTGCTATACCAAAGTGCTGTCGATAGTGTGATTTCCAAACTCCTATGGCCACGATCCTCGAGTTACCTTGGCAATACTACAAGAAAGAAGGGCAATGAAAAAGAGGTAAGCATAAAGCTTAGTAAGTTGCATGGAAATAAATAGCAATAATAATGCTCATAAAATAATCCATCCACGGTATTAGCTAACCGTACACAAGTCAAGGCTTCTTGACAATACTTACTTCTAATTGCCCTTATCTAGCACATACCGTGCCAAGTATCGAGACCGATTCTTCGTGACTCATTCACGAGTACCTGTATTCACTCATTCACATGACTTAAATATCCTTCACCTTTCTACTTCTAAATTCATCTACTTATCCCACTACTCACAAAGGATAGTCAAAGACGCGTGTTTATCATCACTACTGTAAGTATAAAGCCATTGCCACATCCTCGAGGTGGTCTTACATGGAGCCTCCCCTAGATGCCAATGCCATATCCCGGACATGGTCTTATATAAGATTACCTCTAGGTGCCAATGTCATATCCCGGATATGGTCTTATATGGGATTACCCCTCATGTATCAATGCCATATCCCCGATATGGTCTTATACGGTTTCCATATTCATTACCGAAGCCATATCCCGGATATGGTCTTATACGGGATCTCAACTCGGTGCCGAGGCCATGTCCCGGACATGGTCTTATACGGGACCTTATTTATTTCACATTTCAATGATAGCATTTCTATAATCAATATGACCCATTAGGACTCCAACATCTCATTCACATTAACTACTCAATTTAGTAATGCATCATGCTTCAATATAATGTCAAGTGTTTCTCAACATGCTAATATGAATGTTGTTTAAATCACATACAACTTACCTCGTTTTCCAAAATGAGCTAGTTCTTCGGTTCAGTCCAAGATTTTATTCTTTCCCCGATCGAGGCGGATTCTCAACTCCTCTTGCTCTATAATAGCAAATTAGCTCATTTTAATCACTACATTAATAAAATCATTTCAAACATCATGCTTGGGCAAAATTACTAATTTGCCCTTAGACTTTGGCAAAATGACCATTTTGCCCCTAGGCTCGGAAATAAATTCTAATCACATTTCTACCTTCAACAAGCCTAGGTAAACATTTAATGCTCTTAAAGCTATCATCAAGAATCAATATTTCAAATACTTACTACAAAATTTGTAACCTTTTCATCAAGGTCCCATTTGGTGTTTTCATGCTAACACCTTTCACAAAAGTTGTTCATCTAACAACTAAGACTCAATTTCTTCCAAAAAATTGCAGTAAATAACAATGGAGGCTCTCATGGTAAAACTCTAAATTCTTCACCATATTGCACATTAGTCCCCTCATATGAAAGCTTAAGCTTTAGGGGTCCCAAAAGTACAATTTTCTTCATGAAAGATCATTAAAATCACTTACTAGCAAAGAAAGAAGCTTGCTAAAAATTTGAGCTCTCAAACCCTTTTGTTTGCTACCAATTTTCGTTGGAGAAGAATAGAGAAAAAGATGATATCTTCTTTTTCTTTATTTTAATATAAAACATCATTTTAGTCCACCTACTATCAACAACTTTGACCAATTTTGACACAATTGTCTCCTATGGCCGGCCATGCTATCTCTAGGGGTCTATTTGCCTTTTAAAAACCTCCAATTTATAATCTATGGCTATTTGGCACCTTTAGCTTATAGAATGGAACTTTTGCACTTTATGCGATTTAGTCCTTTTTCACGTTTAAACATGAAATCGCTAAAATTAAAGCACCAAAAAAATTTTCATGCATATGTACTATCATGTTCTAACTCATAATATAACATGAAAATAAATGTCTCAAATCTCGGATTAATGATCCCGATATCACTATTCCGGCTAGCCCTTAAATCGGGTCGTTACAGCGAACGTAGGAAACATAGTAAAAAAATGGATGCACTTAGACATTTCTTTCCCCCCTTTTTATTCTTCCCAAAAAAAAAAAAATATCTCTTCAAACTTCTTCTTAATTCAAGAATGTATAGCCCGCCTATGGACATGATGAATATATATATTCTATAGCTAGCTTTAAAAATAATTTAGATAATTTTTAGATAAGTTCTTTGACCACGCCTCGATATACGTAGGTCTAGGGAAGAGGATCAAAACAAATACAATCAGAAATATAGCGGTTATCTGCAAGTATGACATGTTAGTTGTAAGATTTTTATGTTACAATGGAACACAAAATATTTCGAGGATCGATTAAGAGAGTTTGAGTGAAAAGGTGATTAACAATGAAAATGCATGCAAACAAGAAGTCTAGCTAGCTACTCATTAAGTATCATAGTACGAAAAATCATTATCAAGGGATAATTACGCTATCTAATACCTAGAAGGACTAAATTGCAAAACAATCAAAAGTGCACAAAAATTAATTCAAAGAGCTAAAGTGGTCGCTTGACTTCCATTTTGCTAGTTAATTCTTGGATTAGGGATATAAAGAGTTCAAACTCCTAATTGGTTCAATTTTAGCTCTTGGTCACCATTTTACCCAATTAGACGATTTAGTCTGGTTTATCTCTTGATCTCACTAAACTAAATCGGGACGATCAAATTGGTTCCCAATAGGTTCTCCTCGTGATGTCACCTATCTAATTGTTCACCTAGAGGTGTCAAATCTAGATTTTATATTTTATTTGATTTAGTCCAATTTTTACAATTTAGTCCCTGACCTAAAAACTAACCATGCAACATTTCTATCAACCAACCACCATAAAGTTTAGTTACTATCCATAATCAACACAACAACATCAGTCAAATTCATGCTCAAATAATTAATTAAAGAAAGTATAAATACAAGGTTAAATAAATCTTAGGGACTCCTGATGGGTTCTTTAGAGAAGATGATAATAACAACAATGAAGAAGAAAGCACAGGAAAGCAGAGATTTTTATACTTTTGAAAGTTAACAAAGTTTAAATATATTGAAGGATTAAAAGAGAAATCAAAATACAAAGTAGAGTGTGTGAATCTAAGTACAAAGAAAAGAAAAGAAAAGCTACAGTAAAAATTGATAAAACTACTAAGCTAAAAAAAAGTAAATAACTAAAACCTAAAAATGGAGAAAATAACTACTAAGCTAAAAAGATGATAAAAGGTGGCTCCTTGAAGTTTGATAGCCAAAACATCTTTAATACAAATAAAAATTCAACCTTAAAATTGACAAAAATACCCTTAAAATGGATGGGTTGACTTGTCTTTGTGTTGGACATAAAACTACCCCTGCAGTATTTTTCAACCCATCAAGTAGCGGTGTCACGACATCCAAGCTTCTGTGTCGCGACACCCTTGACAGTGGCACTCTTGGCTCTGGGGTTTTTGATGTCGTGACATTGACTGGCTAGTGTGGCAACATCTTCGATAGTGGCACTGACTTCTTCAACAATCAGCAATGGTATTGATACCATGAAGGCTTCGTGTCACGACTTTTGGCTTAGTGTCGCGACACAACACGCTTAGTGTTGCTCGACAATCTGCTCTAGGTTAATTTCTTGTTGAAGTCTTGCTCCTTTAAGGTAATGGAGGCTCAATGTCGCGACATCCATGTCAAATGTAGTTCTCCTCAAGGTTTGGTCGTTGTCGTCTCCCAATGCCCCATTAAAATCCCAATGGCACCATTTTTCCAATTTGGGCCTCAAAAGGACTAAAACTAAATAAAAACAATCATTAATGCTAAAAACTAAAAATCAACGGAAAGTATAGAAAAGACTCATAAATTGCTTAAGAACAAACTCATTAAGCATTTTAGAGAGCATAATTCGACGTAGTAAATTACGACATATCAAAATCACCTATACTTAAGTCTTTACTTGTCATCAAGCAAACAACTAAAACATTACATATGCAACTTAGATGACCTTTAAACAATGGTGAGATCCGACAATCAATTAATGGATATGTACAATGCAACCAATTCTTCTACTATACAACCTAAGAATAATGAATCATAAATTCACAACTTTGGAAGCAAATCAACCTAGTTCACAAAGTTATAGAGTAAATAAATATAGAGGCAATCCTAGAAAAGCAATATGCTTCATACTATTCCATCAAAATAATATAAGCAGATATAAAGTATATATACAAAATTGAATTTGACTTATTCATCTCTCACTAATTTTTTCAAGTATTGGTTTTATAAACAAAGATGTTAAGGTCAGGATTGTAATGTTTTGAGGCTTAGGCTATCATGAATTCAAATAAAAGATCGAGTTAAAATGGTTTAAGCATTAAGAATAGTATAACACATGACATTGTTCCCAATTCCCTCCATATGTGATCATCAAGGTCACTGCCTTATTTCTCCTTCTCTCACCTCCCTTTTCTCTCCAACAATGTGGCAGATATGGCTCGATATTATCGAGTATAGGCAACTAGAAAGCAATTGTGCATTGTGAAAGCGTAAAGTCCTTTTTAAGCCCATGAATTGATTTTTCACTTTGAGCATATTCTAAAAATTTTCACTCTTTCCACTCACAATGCTTTTATCCTTATCTGTATTTTTATTCAATCGCTTTGCTTTTGACCTTTACATTGCTTTTGTTCATTCAACATTTTTCATTCTAAGCATATTTTTACAAGAGTTTATATGTGCTATATTGGGCCATCTCTTCACTATTCACTCAAATTTATTTTTTTAAAATCATCAAATTGTTTCTACCTAACCCTCATGTTCGTGGCTTGATGTCTATTTCATAGTGTAACACAAATATAAGACAGACAGTTTGAGAATTAAACTTGTAACATCCTGAATTTTTGGGCCTATGCGTTTAATAGGTAGGATATGTTTAATGTGTTAATTTAAGTGTTAGGGGTCCAAATTGGGCTCAGGCTTAGGTAGAGACCTTGATTAAAATTTTCTGTTTGGGCATTATAGGGGTTTAAAAGGCAGTATCTATGTTTAAAATACCAAAGTGGGCTTGTGGCCCAATCTTAGGAGGTGACGCCACACAAGGGAGTAAGGGGCCCAAATTTAAGGTTCGTGGAGCCCGATTCTTTTAATTTAAGTTATCTAAATTTTGGGCATTAGGATTAGGTGGAATGGATGGTAACAAGGCTAAAATTTAGGGGTTTTAATGTTTAAAATATGTGGATAATAAGCATATAAAGGCTATTTTTTAGGAATTTATTTTATGTGGATAATAAGCAGATAAAGGCTAAAATTTAGGGATTTTAATGATTAAAATATGTGGATAATATGCTGATAAAGGAGGGACGAGTTAGAGATAATTAAGTCTCTTTTAGATGAGCTAGTAGATTAAGATAAAGGAGAAAAGATAGGATTTATCTGCAAGGTTAGGTAAGTGCCGAAATTTCTATAAATAGGGGGAATATTTCTTCAATTTCGGCATTTGGGGTTTTTCTCTCATTCTTTTCTCTTCTTCTCTGAGTAAAAGCCGAAAACTCCTAAAGTTCCATCTTCTTCTTCATTCTCTGCAAAAGCCGAAATCTCTAAGCCTATTCCCTCATCTTCACTTTGATCCAAAAGCCGAAACTACACCTATTCTTCTCCTTAATATTCATTGGCCGAATCTCCCTTAGCCATCTTTTCAATTTTTAGTTCTTTCAACAGCCGAAAGCACGATAGATCATCTTTCCCGAATTTTTTCTAGAAGCCGAAACTCATAGATCTCTAAGTTATAGAATCGTGTTACATTCGGGATTTCAAGGTAAGAGGATTTGTTTATTCATATATATAAAATCGGGTAGAATACTAACTATGGCCGAATATAGGTGTAACACCCCAAACCCAGCCCAAACATTACGACCGGATCTGGTATGTCACTAAGAAAATTTTGGAAAACATATCGTATTTTCAGAAAATATTTTTCTGAAGTTTATCCTTTTATTCGGGAAAAATAAATAGTTGGAAAAATAAATAGTTGATAGTTTAAATAAAATATGCTTTAGTTCAATTAAAATAAAAATTTAAATAACTAAAAGTAATAAAAGCCCATAATAAAACAAAATATAAACTAGTGGCCCATGGCCTTCTTACAACGAGATTTAAAACCCATTAAAAAATATATAAAATAATAAACTAGAGTCTTTTTGCTGAATCCAAATGTTCTTTTGCATGGCCACCTTGCGCTCCTCTCCAGCCCGGTCCGATGCACTAAGTGCTACCTGAAATATTAATTAATTGGTTGAGTCGCGAGACTCAGTGTGCAACCCTCATTCACCATTAGATTTGGGCCTTAGCCCCATAAAACAAAATAAACAGTTTAATATACATAATAAAAATTAATATGCAAGCCCAACCCAAATCCTAGGTTTCCATCCGCTACACGCCCCTGTACCAGCCATTCACACCATTGGGGATTTCTACAATCAACCCACACCGCTACACGCCTTGATGGCAGTCTTGCTGCTCATCATCAGATCATGGCCGTAGCCACTACAACAGATCACGGCAAAAGCCGCTACAACAGATCACGGTAAAAACCGCTACAACAGATCACGATAAAAACCGCTACAACGTATAACTTCCTCTTTTCATCAACCCAACCCATGCAATCACAAAAAATCAATATACTTATATTATTTAATCAGAACATTCACTAACCTGGTGATTTGCTTTTACCCTCTTTGGGTTTCCATCATTAAGCCGGAATTTCGGCATTTATCAAGACATATAAAACTTATAATCATGTATTTATCAAACAGATCTAGATGGTGTGGAGAATTACACACCTGATTAATGTAGATACCCTTGCTAAATCGATCTACGCTTTGCTTCAAAAAGCCGGAAAGATGTGAAAATAGGCCTCTCCTATATTCGGCCATAGTTAGTATTCTACCCGATTTTATATATATGAATAAACAAATCCTCTTACCTTGAAATCCCGAATGTAACACGATTCTATAACTTAGAGATCTATGAGTTTCGGCTTCTAGGAAAAATCCCGAAAAGATGATCTATCGCGCTTTCGGCTTTTGAAAGAACTAAAAATTGGCTAAGGGAGATTCGGCCAATGAATATTAAGGAGAAGAATAGGTGTAGTTTTGGCTTTTGAATCAAAGTGAAGATGAGGGAATAGGCTTAGAGATTTCGGCTTTTGCAGAGAATGAAGAAGAAGATGGAACTTTAGGAGTTTTCGGCTTTTACTCAGAGAAGAAGAGAAAAGAATGAGAGAAAAACCCCAAATGCCGAAATTGAAGAAACATTCCCCTTATTTATAGAAATTTCGGCACTTACCTAACCTTGCTGATAAATCCTATCTTTTCTCCTTTATCTTAATCTACTAGCTCATCTAAAAGAGACTTAATTATCTCTAACTCATCCCTCATTTATCAGCATATTATCCACATATTTTAATCATTAAAATCCCTAAATTTTAGCCTTTATCTGCTTATTATCCACATAGTTTAAACATTAAAACCCCTAAATTTTAGCCTTGTTGCCATCCATTCCACCTAATCCTAATGCCCAAAATTTAGCTAACTTAAATTAAAAGAATTGGGCTCCACAAAACTTAAATTTGGGCCCCTTACTCCCTTGTGTGGCGTCACCTCCTAAGATTGGGCCACAAGCCCACTTTGGTATTTTGAACATAGATACTACCTTTTAAACCCCTATAATGCCCAAACAGAAAATTTTAATCAAGGCATCTACCTAAGCCTGAGCCCAATTTGGACCCCTAACACTTGAATTAACACATTAAACATATCCTACCTATGAAACGCATAGGCCCAAAAATTTAGGATGTTACAGTTCTACCCCCTTAAAGAAATTTCGTCCTCGAAATTTCCAACTAACTATTAATCGTACTACCTAAGTCTCACTACCATGCTTTCGCTGCGCACACCAATTCTAAACCCAAAATAAACACTTAATATTCTATGGTAGAGTACGCACTGGTATTCACATCTAGAGCGTCCTCGTCCCCTTGTACTCATGCTATCGGTTCGCGTTTATCTGATTAAAAATTTTATGAATTATTGGTTTTCTTCCACTGATTATCCACGAACAGTCTTATGATTAGTAGTTTTAAGAGTAGTTCTTTCGAACTCGCAATTCAGTCTCAAGTTCACGTTTCTTAGTTCTAAGAACTACATACATTCAACTGACAACATCCATACACCCACATTTTGTAATATCCTGAATTAGGGGTTATTTGTGATTGTATTGTTTTGCATGAGTTCGGATTGTCGTGTTGTTAAGTGAGATGTTCTAGGGCTTAGGAATAAGCCAAGGGTAGGCTCGAGCTGTAGGAAAATTTTTATTTTTAAGCTTTAGTTAAAGGGAGTTGAAGGAGCTAGGGGTTAAGAGTAATTCGTGGGGAATTTTAGCACAAGAATTGGCTTGGTAAAGTGGCAAGGAGGCACCACTTAGAGCCTTGAAAGTGACGCCACAAGTAGTGTGAGGGGGCTTAGGTTCGAGTCCTATGGATGGCAATAAGGTGACTTTTATTTTTGCTTTTGTATGGCATGTGTTGATCAAATTTTATTTATGGTAAGGATGGACTTTTTCACTTATGGATAGTAGACTAAGGAAAAAGGCAAGTGTTTATTTAAGTAATGAAATCCTAAGCTTTTGGTATGATAAGGAGACAAAAGGCTTGAAATATGGAGTGTTGTTTTGGAAACTCTTCTATGGCCATTTGACCATGAATGTAGACGGTTTAGGAGGCTAGGGGGTTGGCTTAATTTTGAATGTGATTAGGAGGAAATAAGGAGAAATTTAGGAGTGAGTTTAATTCAAAATTAGTTTGAATTGATGGCAAGAAGAATTTTGAGTGTGGTTGCCGAATTTTTGATTTGTGTATGGGGGGAGAAGTACCGAAATTCCTTAGTAGCTAGGTGACATATTTTTTCGGCTAGCTTTGAAGGTGTTTTCTTTGTTTTGTGTCAAGCCAAAATCTCTCTTTGCATTGCCGATTTCTCCCTAGTGCTTTCGGTTTAAGCAAACCCGATAACTCAAGTAGAATTGTCGATTTACTCACTTAGTCTTTAAGCCGAATTACATTTGTTTCTTTTCTCTTTTTCTTCTTGGAAACCGAAACCATACTCTCCCATATCTTTCTTTTTCTTTCCCATTTCTTTGCTCAAAGCCGAAAGTATCTATCTCCTCCCTTTCATCTTTTTCTTTTCTTCTCTCAAACTCTTGAGCCGAAATCCTCTCCACTTTCCTTTGCCGAATTTCTTCTCTTCCATTTTACTTTCTTTTTCTTCCTCTTTTCCACTCTAGCCGAATCTTCTTTCTTTCTTTTGTTTTGTCTTGGCTGAATATCAACAAGGGTAGATTCTCTTTGGATTCTTCTCTAATCGGTTTTGAAGATAGGTAAGTGTTTTGGCCGAATTTCCTTATTCCTTTTCTCTTCTCTGTCGTTTTCATGAGGGCAAAGGCCGAATTTTTGGGCATTGTTAGCAAGGTTCTAACCATTCATAGGAACCGATTTTCTTCTAGGCTTTTCGGGACTTTGGAAGCAATCGATCTAAGCCCTATTTCTCTAGCAATTGAAGTTGGTAAGTCAAGTGGTAAGGATTTATGTTGGTTCATTATTCTTTAAGTGGATGTAAAGCCGAAGGCTTTTGAGACTAAGGTTGTTGTTGGCCGAATGTAGGGCAAGGAGATCTAGTGCAGTAGATTGGGTCTTCAAGATTTAGAACTTGCGTTAGTGACAGGTGTGTAACTTACACACTTTATAACTTGGTATTTGTTAATAACTTAATCTTGATTAAAAGCCGAAAACTATGAGATTCTCGTTATGATACAGTAAGGGTATGAGCAAGGATTCGGGTAAGTCCGTTTCGATATGTTTTGCTATATGATACTTATTACCATGATATGTGATATATATTTCTATATGATTCATAATAAAGCATGATGGCATGATTTGCATAATAATTGCACTGTTATGGGTGATATGAGAGGAGGGGGAAGGATTTGATATCCGTGTCTTTAGGACACTAGAGGTTTGGCACCTCCAGTGGTTTGGTACCACAGTTTATTTCGTGTCTTTGGGACACCAGAGGTTTGGCACCTCATAGCGACTCGTCCCAGTGGCTTAGCACCACAGTGGGTTGGCCCCACATTTGATATTACGGGATCGTCGCTAGTGATTTGGTATCACACGTGGGTTGGCCCCACAGATGGATTATTCGTGACTTTGGGTCACTAGTGGTTTGGCACCACCAGTGGTTTGGTACCACACGGGGTAGAAAAGGAGTTATGGATGGCTAGGTTGGGCGCATTATTTACATTACTCGGTTATGAATTGTGTAAGTACGTTGCATTAATCGGGGGAAGGATTTATGCACTGAGTCTTGGTGACTCACCTTCTCCCTTATCTTTTCAGGTGATTCGTAGGTCGCGGATGAGGAGCCGGATGAACTCGTGGTGGCCATGCAATAAAAATTTGGTTTTACATGAACTTTGGTTTGGGTACTATACTCTATTTTAATTCAGTTTTCATCTTTATTTGGATTTGTAATAAGGCATTTTTAAATTATGTTCTTGGATTATTTATATGCTTTGGATTTGTTTTAAACATGGCTAAATAAATATCATGGTTGACTTAATAATTGAGCCCAAGGTTTTCTAAACTATAAAAACGCAATGGTTTTCAAAATCTTACCATCGGGTAATATAAATCATTTGATAGTAAAATTACAATTTAAGTGTTTTCGACAACTTAAATGATTTCCAAATTTAAGTTTCTACACTCGAATGCAAACGGTTTTCTAAGTAATCATTCGGGTTTTCTTAAAATGACATAAATGTTTTTCTAACCTATTGATCGACAACTAAATGTGAAAAATTTATTTACGGGATTTCAAGGTAAACCACCGGTTTTTAACTAATCATGCACCTGCCTTCTAAAATTTAATCGGTAATTAGAGTTTCTTCAAAACGTTTTCCTCTGTAATATGCCAGATTCGGTCGTGGCGTGTTGACCGGGTTTGGGGTGTTACACATTTAATACATAAGGGTATTTTCGTTATTCCACTACCTAGGGGTATTTTCATAATTTTATCCTACAGGGGTATTTTCATAATTTTCAAAATAGGGTTCCTTGGTGATTTTGTGAAATAAGAGTGTTTTGGTAATTTTACAATCCGGGGGTATTTTGGTAATATTGAAGTCTGGGGGTATTTCGGTAATTTTGAAATCCGGGGGTATTTCGGTAATTTTACAAATCAAGGGCATTTTTGTCATTTCAAAAATCAGGGGAAATTTGGTAATTTTACAAATCATGGATAATTTGGTCATTTTGTAAACCAAGGGTAATTTGGTAATTTTACAAATCAGGGGTATTTTGGTCATTTTGTAAAAATAATGTGGCTGGTCCCTTTCGGGTTTTAATTATAGATTTTGGCCCGTCAACAAATCCTCGTGGCTAGGGTGAACAGTCACTACGCACCAGGTAGGATTCCAGCGAAGAGGAGGTGAGTCACTAGGACTGCTTAAGTACCAGGCTCTTCCGGATCCAATCCTAGACATGCGCATTCCTGTTGCCACACCCTAGTCTTGCGACTCTTTTATGGGTTTGTTTAGTGAAATTAAGTCTTATGAGATTTAAGGAGTTGTTTCAGCTAAGCCTAGAGTCGATCAAGTTCTAATCTAACTAATCTACGTCCCATAAAGCCCATCAAGCCCACATATTTATATCACACAATGGTTCAGAATACTTACCTGGCGGACTTGGGCCGGAGACGCAGGTGCCATGCAGAGCTAAAAACCTGTTATTATATAAAAACATGTAAATTTCAAAAGCCCATCTTTAAAAAATGTTTTGAGCCCAAAAACCCCTAGAGCCGAGTTTTGAACCGGGCTCTGATACCAATTTGTAACACCCCAAACCTGGCCCAAACATTACAACCGGATCTGGTATGTCACTAAGAAAATTTTGGAAAACAAATCGTATTCTCAGAAAATATTTTTCTGAAGTTTATCCTTTTATTCGGGAAAAATAAATAGTTGGAAAAATAAATAGTTGATAGTTTAAATAAAATATGCCTTAGTTCAATTAAAATAAAAATTTAAATAACTAAAAGTAATAAAAGCCCATAATAAAACAAAATATAAACTAGTGGCCCATGGCCTTATTACAACGAGATTTAAAACCCATTAAAAAATATATAAAATAATAAACTAGAGTCTTTTTGCTGAATCCAAATGTTCTTTTGCATGGCCACCTTGCGCTCCTCTCCAGCCCGGTCCGATGCACTAAGTGCTACCTGAAATATTAATTAATTGGTTGAGTCGCGAGACTCAGTGTGCAACCCTCATTCACCATTAGATTTGGGCCTTAGCCCCATAAACAAATAAACAGTTTAATATACATAATAAAAATTAATATGCAAGCCCAACCCAAATCCTAGGTTTCCATCCGCTACACGCCCCCGTACCAGCCATTCACACTATTGGGGATTTCTACAATCAACCCACACCGCTACACGCCTTGATGGCAGTCTTGCTGCTCATCATCAGATCATGGCCGTAGCCACTACAACAGATCACGGCAAAAGCCGCTACAACAGATCACGGTAAAAACCGCTACAACAGATCACGGTAAAAACCGCTACAACATATAACTTCCTCCTTTCATCAACCCAACCCATGCAATCACAAAAAATCAATATACTTATATTATTTAATCAGAACATTCACTAACCTGGTGATTTGCTTTTACCCTCTTTGGGTTTCCATCATTAAGCCGGAATTTTCGGCATTTATCAAGACATATAAAACTTATAATCATATATTTATCAAATAGATCTAGATGGTGTGGAGAATTACACACCTGATTAATGTAGATACCCTTACTAAACCGATCTACGCTTTGCTTCAAAAAGCCGGAAAGATGTGAAAATAGGCCTCTCCTATATTCGTCCATAGTTAGTATTCTACTCGATTTTATATATATGAATAAACAAATCCTCTTACCTTGAAATCTCGAATGTAACACGATCTATAACTTAGAGATCTATGAGTTTCGGCTTCTAGGAAAAATCCCGGAAAGATGATCTATCGCGCTTTCGGCTTTTGAAAGAACTAAAAATTGAAAAGATGGCTAAGGGAGATTCGACGAATGAATATTAAGGAGAAGAATAGGTGTAGTTTCGACTTTTGAATTAAAGTGAAGATGAGGGAATAGGCTTAGAGATTTTGGCTTTTGCAGAGAATGAAGAAGAAGATGGAACTTTAGGAGTTTTCGGCTTTTACTCAGAGAAGAAGAGAAAAGAATGAGAGAAAAACCCCAAATGCCGAAATTGAAGAAATATTCCCCCTATTTATAGAAATTTCGGCACTTACCTAACCTTGCAGATAAATCCTATCTTTTCTCCTTTATCTTAATCTACTAGCTCATCTAAAAGAGACTTAATTATCTCTAACTCGTCCCTCCTTTATCAGCATATTATCCACATATTTTAATCATTAAAATCCCTAAACTTTAGCCTTTATCTGCTTATTATCCACATGTTTTAAACATTAAAACCCCTAAATTTTAGCCTTGTTGCCATCCATTCCACCTAATCCTAATGCCCAAAGTTTAGCTAACTTAAATTAAAAGAATTGGGCTCCACGAAACTTAAATTTGGGCCCCTTACTCCCTTGTGTGGCGTTACCTCCTAAGATTGGGCCACAAGCCCACTTTGGTATTTTAAACATAGATACTACCTTTTAAACCCCTATAATGCCCAAACAAAAAATTTTTAATCAAGGCCTCTACCTAAGCCTGAGCCCAATTTGGACCCTTAACACTTAAATTAACACATTAAACATATCCTACCTATTAAACGCATAGGCCCAAAAATTCAGGATGTTACAATAGGAGAGGCCTATTTTCACATCTTTCCGGCTTTTTGAAGCAAAGCGTAGATCAGTTTAGCAAGGGTATCTACATTAATCAGGTGTGCAATACTTCCCCACCATCTAGATCTAATCATAAAATGCATGATCATAAGATTTATATATGTTTTGATAATTGCCAACATCTCGGTTTATTGATGAAAGCCCAAGGAGGGTAAAAGTGGATCCCAGGTTAGTAAATAATCTGTTTAAATGTTATAAGTAAAATGCTTGTGTGTGATTGCATGGGTTGGGTTGATGAAAGGAGGAAGTTATACGTTATATGTGTAGCGGTTTTTACCGTGATCTGATGTAGCGGCTAATGCCGTGAACTGTTATACGGGCTTCGGCCATTAAATATTATATGGGCTTCGGCCATTATATGTTATAAGGGCTTCGGCCATCATACGTGGATGAGTAGCAAGACTGCCATCATGGTGTGTAGCGGTGTGGGGCGATTGTAGAAATCCCCAATGGTGTGAACGGTTGGTACGGGGGCGTGTAGCGGATGGAAACCTAGGCAAACGGGTTGGGCCTTGCATATTATTTGTTATTAATGTTTGTTATGAGTATTAAATTGTTTATTTTGCTTAATGGGCTTAAGGCCCAAAAATCTAGTGGTGCATGAGGGTTGCACACTGAGTCTCGCGACTCACCCTTTTAATTAACATTTCAGGTGATACCTAGTGCTTCGGACCGGGCTGGAGAGGAACGCAAGGTGGCCGTGCAGCAGAATATGTGGATTTAGCAAAAAGACTCAAGTTTTTATTTTATATTTTTAATTAATGGATTTTAAAATCTAGTTGTAATAAGGCCATGGGCCACTAGTTTATATTTTGTTTTATTATGGGCTTTTATTACTTTTAGTTATTTAAATTTTTATTTTAATTAAACTAATGCATGTAATTAAGTTTGGGTTTTATTTTACAAAGGCATATTCTATATAAAATATATTTGGGCTTTTCTGAAAATATGACATGTTTTCCAAAATTTTTCTTAGTGACATACCAGATCCGGTTGTAGTGTTTGGGCCGGGTTTGGGGTGTTACAAATTGGTATCAAAGCCCGGTTCAAAACTCGGCTCTAGTGGTTTTTGGGCTCAAAACGTTTTTTAAAGATGGGCTTTTAAAGATTTGGGCTCAAATCTAGGCATGGGTGATTAGCACGCTTTGGTAGTCATAATCAACTGTTGTGTCGGGTTTTCTTATTCAATCAGCTAGTCAATACCCAAGCAGGATCTTTTGATACATCTACTGAAATACTGAGTCAATAAGAACTACTTATCTGCTGACCTCACAGTCTAGATTGGTTCAGGGTTAAGGTGTTCACGGATAGACCATACCAAATTTGGGTTAATTCCCACCTTGATGACTTCCTAGGGTTGTCAGGCCTAGGGTTTAGATTCTTCCTTTCCTGAACAATTGATTCGCTAAGAAATCCCTACAAAAAGTTCTCCACAGGAGGATCAGTTCCTCGTGGATCTAATAAATGATATAAACTTGATAAATAGAATGAACGTAAAGAACAATTCAACAATAAAGTTTAGAAGAAGCCTAATTTGTATTAAGCACAAAATCCTCATAGAGTTTGATAGTAATTCTAGAATTTGATTTCTTCACAAAAGTAAATAACAAGAACATAAATCTAAAACCTAAGAAAAGGGAAAATGAAAGACTAAATCTAAAGAATAAATTATATAATATGAAAGGTGTATGTAACATGTGCTAAATGAGCCTATTTATAGACTTTAGGGTGGTCGTTGTCCTTAACCCTAGGTCAACTGTCATCCTCGTGTTTAATGTTTGATTATGCGAACTAAAACACCCTTGGCTCGTAATTATTTCTCGTTCAGAGGTGATGTCGCGACACACCAGGTCATGTGTCCTGACATCAAGAGCAGTATGCTCCGCTTCAGGGTGTCTTCAGGGGTATGTCACTACATCCTCAAGTTGTGTCGCGACATTGAAGGTAGTATTTGAATTCTTCTATTCTACTTCCTATGTTGTAACATCGCATACTTCGTGTTGCAACCTAGTGACCAGTCTTGAGTTAATATGCCTTCTAATGGTCTCTTGCACACTCACAAAGTATATTAGCTTACCCTTAGGCCTTATTCGACCCTTAAGGTCAATAAAGGACTCAAATTGCACATTTTATTAACTTAACTAATACTTACGAAATTGTAATTAAAACTTAACTAAAATCCTTATGTTCAAGCTCTTAAAGTGCGAAAACTAGTTTAATCTGCTACACGGAATTACGACAGATCAAACATGCATTTGCACATCTATCTACATACTTATTCATAATTTGGTCCAAAATTAAAAAAATTCATATATTTTGATCACCTCTACTCTATTATACAATGTAACTAATTGAACTTGTAACAACCCGATTTTTAGTGGTGTAAGAAACAGTGGTTTCGGAACCCCGTTCTTTGATGATCAAGTTTGTAAATATTATTAATTAATATTTATAAGTTAATTATATTATTAGTGAATTTTTTTCTAGTGAAAATTGTCAATTGTATAGTTAGTTAAAGTACAAGTGTGCTGACCTTAAAGTCAGTGGTGTCAAAAAATGAGGTACTGAGATCTTATTTTCCGAAACCGAGCTTGAAAATACTTTTATTAAATATTTGAGTGATTATATGGATGAATTGAATTTTGGATAGGAAATTTTACTGAATTAGTGACTAATTAAGGTATATGGACTAAATCGTAAAAATTAATTTCTATTGATTTCCATTAACTAGGAAGGGCTAAATAATGATTATTCAGGGCTTTAAATGAAAAATTAGCCATTTTATGTTATAGTGCGACGGTTAGGTGTATGAAATTGATATTTTATATGTTGAAATTTAAATGAACATAATAATATATATGTTAATAATAAAATAAATTAAGAAGCCATCGTCTCCTTTTTATTTTTCTTTCCCCATCATCCAAAAATAAGAAAAATAAACATGGAAGCATTTTTTATTTCAAACATTTGACCAAGCCTTCCATTCTTGCATGGCAAGCCAATCAAATCTCATTTTTAGTATTTTTATGTTTTTTAGATCATTATAACTCTATTTAGCTAATCCGGATTTAACATCTGTTAAAGTTTTTAAATGTTACTATTGATGAATGCTTGATGAAATTGGTAATATTTTGTTAGATTTGATGTTTAGATATGAAAAATGATTAATTTGTAAAGTGAAAATTGTTAATTATGAATATAGGGACTAAAGTGTAAACATTTCAAAATTGGTATGAATTTTTTTAATTATAGATAATAGAGGGTTATAGAAGGATGAAATTGAAATCTAATTGAAAAACAAATCTTAAATTTGAAAGATATAGTTATTTCGATTTTAGGGATTAAATTGAATAAAATGTAAAACTTTAAGGGACATCTAAAATATGAAATTTAACTGATATATGTTTATAATAGGCTGTTAAAAGATGTTTAGAATTGATAAATTGAAATGAATTACTATAGATCAGGTTTTGAATTAATCGAAAGATAATAGAGAAATAGGAGAAATTGCAGATTAGTCATTGACACTTCTTTTATTGTTGTTTGTATCTGGTAAGTTCATATGAAACTTATTTTACTAATTCATAATATGTCTGTGTTATTTTATTAATTCTAATTCTGTAAGGATTATTGAAACGTATAATGATTTCTGAATGGAAATGGGAGCAAGTCACCATAGACTTTGTGACAGGATTGTCGTTATCACCGAAAAAGAAAGGTTCAATATGAGTGACTGTAAACAAGTTGAAGAACTCTACTCATTTTATTGTAGTGTGTTAAACTAAGCTTTAGTTGGCAAATAATTTTGATATAACAAATATTATGTTTTGAATCTGTTGAGTATGACTCCCATTTCAGTCAAATTTGAGAAATAATCTTCTAGTTAAACTTTTTTTATTTGTTTCAATCAAACACTGATTAGTTTAGATTATTTTATTATTATTTGACATATGAATTTAGCCTATAAATAGGCTCTTTTACAACCTTAAAAAATACACCTATTTAGAGATTAGAAGTCATAACACATTTTTGTGTTTATGTTTTGAGGGTTCTTTGTTTTTGGGTTTTCGGGGTTTAGTTTTTATCTCCATCTTTTGTACTCTTCGTTTTTTTGTCATTATAGTAAAATTATCTTTGCCCGTGGTTTTTTATCCTCTTTGGAGAGGTTTTTTCACATTAAATTTGTGTGTTCAATTTTTCAATTTATTTTGCTATTTTTTTTACTTGTTGCTTAATCGGGTCGATCCTAACAAGTGGTATCAGAGTTAGTTCAATTTTCATAGATCAACCCATTCAGATATGGTAGTAATAAGGTTTGAAATTGAGAAGTTCGATGGTGAGACAAATTTCAATCTATGGCAAGTTCGGATGATGGCAATTCTAGTTCAAACCAGCTTGAAAAAGGTTGTTATCGCAAAAAAAAACCTGAGAATCTAAATCAGACAGAATGGGAAGAGCTTGATGAAAATGCCTTGTTTGTAATCCAGTTATGCCTCGCGAATACGGTATTGCAGGAGGTATTGATGGAGAAAACCTCATCCGCCTTGTGAAAAAGGTTAGAAACTCTTTAGGCGACTAAGTCTCTGGCTAACCGTTTAGTGTTGAAACAACGTCTATTTACGTTTCGCATGAACGAAGGTGAGATTCTTAGAGATCACATCAGTCAATTCATTACTCTTTTAAATGATTTAAAGAGTGTTGAGGTTCTTATTGACGATGAAGATTAGGCTATGCTATTATTGTGCTCTTTACCCCCTTCATACAAGTCTTTCAGTGAGACCCTGATTTATGGCAGAGACAAACTCTCGTTCGAATATGTGAATGGTCATTTGTTGAGTAGAGACAAAATCGACAATGAGTTTGGTTTGGATAGCAAGGCAGATAAGCAAGCTTCCATTTTGGTAGCATCAAAGAAACGAGACAAAAGGTGTCGCTATTGTAAAAAGTTAGGTCACGTCAAAGCATATTGTTATAAACTACGAAGTAAAAGAGCTGCTGAGAGTAACGAGGAAGATGTAACTGGTGCTAATTTGGCCGATGAAAGCGGTGATGATTTCTTGTTAGTGTTAACGAGCGATAACTCCAAGCTCACGTCCGAGTGGATCCTAGATTCGGGATGTTCTTTCCACATGTGTCCCAATAGAGAATTGTTCTCCACATACAGTTCGGTTGAAGGTGGAGTTGTACTCATGGGAGACAATTTATCTAGTAAGGTAATTGGTATTGGTACTGTTAAAATTAGGATACACGATGGGACGAATAGGACACTATCAGATATTAAGTATGTACCTAATTTACGAAAGAATCTCATCTCATTGAGTATTTTAGACTTGAAAGGATGCAGAATCAACATTGAGTCGAGCGGCATTAAAGTATCTCGTGGAGCTCTCGTTTTGTTAAAAGGTAAAAGAATTGGCAATATTTATATTCTAGAAGGTTCTACAGTGACCGGTGAAATCGGATGTCTCTCGTCCGTTACAGAGTCGAAGTCAACTCGTTTGGAGCGTAGGCAACTTGATCATAGGAGGGAATATGATCGTTTCGTTGAAGAGAGGTTCTCTTTTGGATGCAGGTTTTGAAAAGTTAGGACACTGTGTTCGTGAAAATCAAATCCGGATTAGTTTTTATTTGGTAGTGTACAAGTCGAAGGCTAGAAGTTTTCCAGTTTCTAAGCACAGATTCGACTCAGTTAATTCTCTGCATGGTTCAAGATAGCCTTGTGGGGGGCTTTGGCAAAGATGCCATTGTGGAAATATGAGTCAAGGTGGAGATTTGTTAAGTATGATTCCTATTTTAGTCAAATTTGAGAAATAATCTTCTAGTTAAACTCTGTTTATTTGTTTCAATCAAACACTGATTAGTTTAGATTATTTTATTAATATTTGACCTGTCAATTTAACTTATAAATAGGCTCTTTTACAACCTTAAAAAATACACCCATTTAGAGATTAGACCTCATAATACATTTTTGTGTTTACATTTTGAGGGTTCTTTGTTTTCGGGTTTTTGGGGTTTAGTTTTTATCTCCATCTTTTGTACTCTTCGTTCTTTTGTCATTATATTAAAATTATTTTTGCCCGTGGTTTTTTATCCTCTTTGGAGGGGTTTTTCCACGTTAAATTTGTGTGTTCAATTTTTCAATTTATTCCGCTATTTTTTTTACTTGTTGCTTAAAAGAAAATATATTAAACTTATACTTAGAAATTTTTCAAACAAGTTAAAATTTCTCTAGACCAAAAAGTATCGATCCAGGATCGATACTTTTTTGTCAAGTATCGATAAATTTAAATGAGTATCGATAGATTCACAAATTTATCGATACATCTTTCAATATCATATGAAAATGACATCTAGCTTTCCAAAATGTTTACTAAATATCGATTCGATATCAATACCTTTTGTAACACCCCTAACCCGTACCCGTCGCCGGATTAGGGTTAAGAGGCATTACCGAACTAGACTTAGAACATCGCAAGCGTTTAACGTAATTAGTACTTTTTTTTTAAAACCAAGAATACATATTGAGACATTCATGAACTAACTAATTATTCGTCATCACCAAGCTTTCATGAAATCATTTACATGCTTATAAATGAACCTAAGATATTTATACGGTATATACATTGCATACATATATGTCATATAATACTTTTACAAACACAAAGAATAATTCATTTCATACCCGACTTATTGTATATATATCATTTGAAATATTTCTTAGTTATGCATATACTTACATATATAAATATTTGGCCGAATATGCAAGACCTCATTTTTTAACATTTCATGCACTCCTTGAAATTTAGCCATCTCACAAGCCATACATATATATATATATATATATATATATACATATGAATGCATACACCATGATTATGTACATTTTCCATATTCGACTACGAGTCTAAACTTCTTAAAAGCATGTTAACTACATTTGCATGTTTCACCTAAGTTTGACCGAATACTCACCTACATGCATTTCTCAATATAATTCATTCTTAATAAATCAACTAAAGTTGATACATATACATAAATTACGAATGATATTCAACTAACACATAATCATTTTTAACTATACATGCAAAGATTAGCTTAAATGCCGAAACACCTGACTAATTTAGCACAAACATTGGCATTGCAACAAGCAATCATATAAAACGCATAATATGTAAGCTTGAAATAGAGAACAATCCATCGACAAATTGTTAGAACCAAACACTTTAACCACATAGTCAAGAAGAAGTAGAACCGAACTTACAATAAATATTTAAACCATTTTCGCATGGCTAATATATATATAAACATAACATCTTTCCAACCTTTAGCTAGCCTATACATGCCTTTGATCCAAAAATAACTAACTTAAAAGTACCAAATAGGGATGACAGTGTGGTTGACTTCACCAACGATCCTTCGAGCCCACAGCGTGACCAAAATCTATAAAACAAACATCAAACACATTCAAAGTAAGCTCACTAGCTTAGTAAGTCTCAAGAAAATTTTGATGTAATGACCATAGCCTTAAATATCCAAAACTTTAAGCTTATAATATTGAACATATATATTTATGTATGTAACATGTACTTAGCCGAATACTAACAATGACTATAATTTAAAAATCATCACTATATCACCATGAATTTATACCATAGAATCACATGAATATTATATCTAATCGCACATTCCGAATCCTATGAATACATTTTAGGTATCAATCTCCTATGACTACTTAAACACATATGCCAACACTTTCATCATTAATCCATCCGTATATAATCGAGTCATCAATGTAATATACCTATATATATATATATGTTTTATATATATATATATATATATATATATATATATATATATATCAATTTCGCATATAAGTAGTGTTCATACACTTTAATGATAAGCTCAACAGTATAGAATAAAATATTTATTGTATCAACCATTTCACCACCTTGTACTTAACTAAAACAATAATAATTTAACTTACTACATTCCTTACTCACATAGTAGGATAGCTCTTACCCGAGCTTTTAACACAAAGCACTGTATATGTCTTTCCTTGTTCGATTCTCGGACTCTCTGTTTATAGCATATCACCAGCATTAAGCCTGCTAGGCATTATAGCCCGAATTACACACCGGCATTTAGCCTGCCAGACCAAATGTCCGAAATATAAACACCGGCATAAAGCCTGCTAGGCATTTAGCCCGATATGGTTCACCGGCACAAAGCCTGCTAGGCTCGAAGCCTGAATATCAAAACCTTTGTCCATTCAATACACATTACTAAATAGTAAGTCACAAACATTGCATATAATTAATTACTTTTTTTTTTTACATTCACACTTCAAATCGAACAATTTATTCACATCACAAATAGCAAAATAATTTCAACTCAATACCAACTTTAACATTCGGCTATCATACATATTTAGGTTTAAAATTGCTAAATTCCATAATTTACCATGTTCATAAATAATTCTTTAACATATACTTGCTTAAGAACTTACCCTAGAAGTCGATAGATTTGAAATTTCCGGCTATTCGTTCACCTTAGCCTTTCCTCGATCTAGTTCCTTCTCTTTTTGTTCTCGATCTATGAAATGTCAAATAAGGTTTGTTCACATTCATTCTATTTATTCGCTCAAAACTCAAAATTATAAATTTTCTACTTTAACCCCAAAATTCTAATTCTTATCATTTACTCCCCAAAGCATTTCACTCAAAAATACACATAATTTAAATTAAAAAAAAACTTAAGAACTGAATTTTCTCCTTCATTTATTATATCTATACAAAACGTCAAATTGCATTTTTAACACAATAATTAAATACTGTTTACAAGTAAGTCCTTAAGACTCCAAACACTAATTACCAAAATTTTCCACCACATCAAGCCAAAGCCGAATGTTCATAAAACTACTATCATCACATTTCTTTCATTATTCAAGCTACTTAGTTCATCCATGAGTTCCTCTTCTCACCAATTCTTAATTGAGTTAACCTCCATTAAAGATTGTAAAGAAACTTAATAATTTGACATACATATAGCTTATTTAACTTAAAACACTCAAACACAAGAAAAATCATTTTCATGGCAACTTTCGAAAGGCATATCTATAGCAAAAATTCGGTCATGGGTTAGCTAATTTGTAAGATGACTACCTCAATTTACAAAAATCATCAAGAAATAAACTTGAACACTCACCTAATTAGAACATGAAATGGCTAGAAATGGTGAGAATCCTTCCCCTTCCCCTTCCTCAAATTTTCGGCAAATGAAGAGTAAAAGATGAACACTTTTTCTTCTTCTTTTTTTTATTATTACTCCATTTACTCAAATTATAACATAAATAAAACACAACTAACTAAAGAAAATTAATATAATAAGTAAACTAATGATTATGCCTTCTACTAACATGAAATGGGAAGAATTGACATGCAAGTCCTCACTTGACCAAAACAATTCAATTTGATCTTCTTAATTCATGCTCACTACTTTTACCACTTTAGCTATTTGACCCTTTTTATTAAATTAAAGACACAAACGATTAAAATTTTCTACGAAACTTTCACACACATTAATTCACATATAATAAACACAAAATATAATATTAAAATATTTCTCGGACTAGGATTCGTTGTCTCGAAACCACTGTTCCGATTAGGGTCAAATTCGGTCTGTTACAACTCTCCCCCCCTTAGGAATTTTCGTCCTCGAAAATCTTACCGTTAAACAAAGTTGGATATTGTTGCCTCAATGAGTCCTCAGGCTCCCACGTAGCCTCTTCAACTCCGTGCCGATTCCATAACACTTTCACTAACGGAATTTTCTTTTTTCTTAACTCTTTCATTTCTCGAGCTAAAATACGGATCAGTTCTTCCTCATACGTCATATCGGATCGGATTTCAATCTCTGACAGAGTGATCACATGTGACGGATCTGATCTATATCTACGAAGCATTGAAACGTGAAATACGTTGTGTATCTTTTCCAATTCAGAGGGCAACTTCAATCTATAAGCAATAGGCCCAATACGTTCGATGATCTCGTATGGTCCGATGAACCTCGGACTTAGTTTGCCTTTTCTACCAAATCGGAGTACCTTCTTCCACGGGGAAACTTTCAAAAACACTCGATCTCTGACTTGAAATTCAACATCTTTACACTATAAATCAGCATAAGACTTTTGTCGATCCGAGGCAGCTTTCAAAGTATCTCTGATCACAGCCACTTTCTGTTCAGTCTCTTTAATCAAATCAACCCCGTATATCTTGCTTTCACTAAGCTCAGTCCAATACAACGGTGTACGACACTTACGGCCATAAAGAGCTTCATAAGGTGCCATTTTGATACTCGATTGAAAACTGTTATTATAAGCAAATTCAATCAAAGGTAAGTATCTTTCCCATGTACCTTCAAACTCGAGAACACAACATCTCAACATGTCCTCAAGTATCTGAATGGTTCGCTCAGATTGACCGTCTGTCTGCGGATGGAAGGCTGTGCTAAAGTGGAGTTTAGTACCTAAAGCATCTTGTAACTTCTTCCAAAACCGCGATGTGAATCTCGGGTCTCTGTCTAAAACAATAGAACTCAGCACACCATGTAATCTCACAATTTGAGATACATACAACTCAGCAAGTTTATCGAGCGAATAGTCCGTACGAACTGGTACAAAATGAGCTGATTTGGTCAATCAATCTACTATAACCCAGACTGCATCTTTCTTGCTCGGTGTCGTAGGTAAACCAGATACAAAATCCATAGTGATTCTATCCCATTTCCATTCAGGTATCATGATCAGCTGAAGTAACCCAGAAGGCACTTGATGTTCTGCTTTTACTTGCTGACAAATTAAACACTTTGAAACAAATTCAGATATATCCTGTTTCATGATGGGCCACCAATAGAACTGTTTCAAATCATTATACATTTTCGTACTACCCGGATGTATCGATAATCGACTACTATAAGCCTCGCTCAGAATTATCTGAATCAAATCCACATTCTTCGGGACACATATTCGGCCTTTTAAGTTCAAACAATCATTTGCATCAATTTCAAACTCTGACTCTGCATCATTTTCACACTGAACTCGTCTAGCAATCATATCTTTGTCAATTTTCTGTGCATCACAAATTTGCTGAATGAACATCGGTCTTGCTTTTAACTTGGCTATGATCGAACCACCACCTGACATAACCATCTGTGCGTTCAACACATGAAGAGCAAACAATGATTTTCGACTTAACGCATCTGCACAATGTTAGCTTTCCCCGGATGGTAGTCAATCACCAACTCATAGTCTTTCAACAGTTCTAACCATCTGCGGTGTCTCAAGTTTAGATCTTTCTGAGTCATCAAATACTTCAGACTTTTGTGATCCAAGTAAATATGACATTTTTCACCGTATAAGTAATGACGCCAAATTTTCAATGCGAACACAATATCTGCGAGTTCTAAGTCATGTGTCGGGTAATTTCTTTCATGCGGCTTCAATTGTCTCGAAGTGTAGGCTACGACTTTGCCTTCCTACATCAAAACGTAGCCCAAACCATTCAAAGAAGCATCAGAATAAACAACAAATTCTTTACCCGATTCAGGCTGAACTAATACTGGAGCTTCGGACAAAAGGGCTTTCAACTGATCGAAGCTTTTCTGACACTTTTCCGACCACTCGAACCTGACATCTTTCTGCAATAGCTTTGTCAACGGGGTAGCTATTATAGAAAAACCTTTCACAAATCGTCAGTAATAACCCGCAAGTCCCAGAAAGCTTCGGATTTCAGAAACATTCTTTGGTGGTTTCCAATCAAGAATAGCCGATATTTTGCTCCGGTCAACACGAATACCCGATGCTGACACGACATGACCCAAAAAGCTAACTTCCTTCATCCAGAATTCACACTTACTAAACTTTGAGTACAGCTATTTATCTCGCAAAGTTTGTAGCACCAATCTCAAATGCTCGGCATGCTCGGTTTCATCTTTGGAGTAGATCAGTATATCATCAATAAACACTACCACAAACCGATCCAAAAACTGTCTGAAGACTTGATTCATTAGATCCATAGAAACAGCAGGTGCATTAGTAAGTCCAAAAGGCATAACCAGAAACTCAAAGTGTCCGTACCCAGTTCAAAACACAGTCTTTGGTACATCCGTATCTCTGACTCGCAACTGATAATAGCCCGATCTCAAATCTATCTTTGAAAATACTGAAGCTTTTTCAACTGGTCAAACAAATCATCAATTCGAGGTAACGGGTATTTATTCTTTATTGTCACTTTATTCAGCTGCCGATAATCAATACACATTTGCATAGTCCCATCTTTCTTTTTCACAAATAGAACTGGTGCACCCCAGGGAGAGAAACTCAGTTGCGCAAAACCCTTATTTGTCAATTCTTGCAACTGTGCTTTCAACTCTTTCAACTCAGTAGGTGCCATCCGATACGGAGCTATCGAAATCGGAGTCGTTCCCGATACTAGTTCAATGCTAAACTCAACCTCTCCTACTGGTGGTAAACCCGGTAATTCTTCGGGAAACACATCTGGGTATTCACACACAACTGGTACGAATTCAATCTGCTTTGCGGACACTTTATTATCCAACACATAAGCCAAGTAAGCTTCACACCCTTTTCTCACATACTTTCGGGCTAACATCGAGGATATCACTACCGGTAACCCACTCAGATAATTTGATTCAATCGGATGATTTCACCGTTTTGACATCTCAAATCAATAATCTTTCTCTTGCAATTCACCACTGCATCTTGCAAGTTAACCAGTCCATTCCCAAAATTATATCAAACTCATCGAAAGTGTAACACCCCAAACCCGGACAAGACACCACGTCCGAATCTGGTATGCTACGGGGAAAACGTTTTTGAAAAGTTAGATTTTCCGTTTAAAAGCTGAGTGAAAACACAGTGTATTTGAAGCAAATTTGAGTAGACTTGTTTAAAAAACGGTTGGTGTATTTGAAACCCAGAGATTTTGAAAACTTAACCAAAATGTGTAGTTAAAACGAGTGTAAACCATTTAAAACCTCAACAGTTTCTTAGTGTTACTTAAAACATTTTTAGACTTAGGAGAAATACAAGTTTGAATTGAAAACCATTTGTTTTTGTTTATCATAAAGACTTAGTGTGATACCCGATGATATAGTTTAAAAACACATTGCGTTATGATTTTGAAATCATTATCTTTCCAAGTTTTAGTAAAATTCATACCAACTTATTTTGTTAAGGCATATTAGAATTTAATTAAACCATAACCATCATAAAACATAAATCAAAGGCCTTTTACAAATCCAAATTAAACCCAAATAAAGTAAATAAGCTAAAGTACCCAAATGCAATTGTCTGAGCAAAACTTTTATTAAAGCATGGCATGTGCACCCCGAGTCCATCCCGGCTCCATGTCCGCGTCTACGAGTCACCTGAAATGTTAAAGGAGAGGGTGAGTCGAATGACTCAGTGTATAAATCCCGCTCCCGATAAAACAACATGCTAACACCCATCATACATAGCAACATAATTAATGCAACCCGTTCCTAACCATCCATATCGCCTTTTCTACCCCGTGTGGTACCAAACCACTGGTGGTGCCAAACCACTGGTGACATATAGTCACAATGTGTTACCAAAACACTGGTGTCCCAAAGACACAATATCCGTCAATGTGGTACCAAACCACTGGTGTCCCAAAGACACAATTGTGCTACCAAAGCACTGGTGACCGAAGTCACAAATCCAATGATGATGGGGCCAACCCATCGTGTGATACCAAATCACTAGCAGACGATCCCATATCTCAAGTGGGGCCAACCCACGGTGGTCAAACCACAGGGACAAGTCGCAATGAGGTGCCAAACCTCTGGTGTCCCAAAGACACAATGTGCTACCAAAGCACTGGTGACCGTAGTCACAAATCTGGTGATGGGGCCAACCCATCGTGTGATACCAAATCACTGGCGTCAATCCCGTATCTCACAAGTGGGGCCAACCCACGGTGGTGTTAACCACAGGGACGAGACACTGAGGTACCAAACCTCTGGAGGTGCCAAACCTCTGGTGACCCAAAGTCACAAAGTGTGTTACCAAAACACTGGTGCTCGTCAGCACAAAATATCACTGCTCCCTCCACTCGTATCACCCATCAACATACCATACTCATGTAATCATGCATATCATACAATCATGCATATCATGCTAACATGTCTAATCTCATATCCCATGTCACATATATCCACAGCCATGGTATCATATAGATCATCATTAAACTCATAATAATAACACTGACTTACCCGAGTCCAGAATCATACCCATTAGGGTATCATATCAATCATCACTGTTTCTTTAATCATCACACAGGTTATCAATCATATTACTAAACGGAAGTGTGTTAGTTTACACACCTGGTAAATACGAGTCTAGAATCCCAACGAAAACGATCTAAGTCCCTCGATTATTAGATCCTACAATCGGCCAAACATAGGGGTTAGGCATCTATGACATTCGGCCAAAAACTTATAACCCAAAGGGGTTAATTTCAATCCCCTACCTTGAAGATGATTTGGTTTCCTACCAAATCCGAATCAAGCAGTGATTCTCCTTTAGCAATCGGCTACACCATAAAAGATGAACAGTTAATCCACTTGAATCCTAATCCTATTGAAATCCAAAAGAATAGACTAACAATTAATCTTCTTACCACCACTTATCAAATGGTTAAACCAAGGTAGAAAGCTCCACTTGACTGCTTCGAAGTCCCCGTTGTCCTATGATGCAATCGGTTCCAACACAAGAGACAACACTCATCAATAGTTGTCATAAACGACTCTTAAACAACTCAACTCGATTAAGAAAAAGAAAGAAATTAGATGACCATTCGGCCAAGGCTTACCAATATCCAAACGATTGAAGTAGGAAACCCAACACTCTATATTCGGCCACCCCACACCAGAAGAGAACCACAAGAGGTTCGGCCAAGACTTGTGCCAAAAGAAAAAAATAAAAGATTCGGTCAAGGTCTTGAGAAGAGAAGAAAGAAAAAAATGGGAAAAAATGGTAGGTGCTTTTCGGGTTTGAGATGAAAAGATATGGATGGAATGAATAGGAATTTCCGGTTTAGGCAAGGTAAATTTCGGCTTTAGTGTTTCAAAAGGAAAGGAAAAAAATATGAGATATGAGAAGAGGGAATACTAGTTTCGGTTTCCACAAAATAGAGAAGAGGAAGATAGGAAGGAAAGCATTCGGCCAACAACCCAAATGTAGAAGACAAAGTGCAAAAGAAATTCGGCAAGCACACCTTTTGACTTACGGTTTTAGGAAGCAAAGAAAACCAAATAATGAGTGAAGACCAAAGGAATTTCGGATAACTAAACTTTTGCTCTTGACTCAAAAAGTGACCGAACATACTAAGAAAATATGCCAAAAGAGATGCTTAGACTTTCGGTTTCCAAAGTGAACAAAAAAGGAATTTTTGCTTACCAAAAACTTGACCGAAAATGTACCAAAGTGCCAAGGTACATTCGGCCTTCCCCTCACCCACACTATGCCGTCACTTCTCCCCTCCAACTCCCCCAAATTTCGGCCAAATCCCCCCAAGTACTCACCACCACTCATTTCAAATGAGTGGACCAAGTCACACTCCCCTTTTTCCTCTCTTCCCACCACCTCATCACTTGACCAAGTCTTAAGCAGAGTTTGAACTGCCACAAACTCCTCCCTCCATGCCGTCCAAAATAAGTGACCAAAAAGGGAACTCTGTAGCTCGAACACCAGACCTCTGCTCCTTGTAGTTGACGCCACACCAAGCTCCTCCCTTGCCACTCTGCCAGCTCTTCACTTGTGCAATAAAATACCAAAGAAAACCCTTATACCCTAGCTCCAACAGCACCCCTGACTTAACACCCAAAAACCAAAATTTTCCCATTCACTCAGGCACACTCCTAGCCTACAATTAAGCCCCTAAAACACCGAAATAGCAACACAGCACACCAAACACATGCAATAACATGCAACAACAAAATAGCCCCTAACTCGGGATATTACAGTTCTACCCCCCTTAAAAATAATTTCGGCCTCGAAATTACCTGGTCAAAAGAGTTGCGGGTATTGCTGTCTCATCATATCCTCGGGTTCCCACGTAGCTTCTTCTACGCCATGATTCCGCCAAAGTACCTTAACCAAAGGCACAGACTTCCTACGCAGAACCTTCACATCCCGATCAAGAATCTGCACAGGTTCCTCTTCCATAGTCAAGTCTGGATTTACCTCGATCTCATCCACTGCTACCACATGTGACGGATCTGAACGATACCTCCGAAGCATCGAAACGTGAAAAACGTCGTGAATCTGACTTAGCTCTGCTGGCAACTCAAGCTGATACGCTACTGGTCCAACTCGCCTCAGTACCTTATATGGCCCAATGAACCTCGGACTTAGCTTGCCTTTCTTCCCGAACCTCAGGACCTTCTTCCAAGGCGAGACCTTCAGAAAAACTCGATCCCCAACAGCAAACTCTATATCTCTTCGCTTAAGATCGGCATAAGACTTTTGCCGGTCCGAAGCTTCCTTCAAGCGAGACTGAATCAACTTAACCTTGTCCTCAGTCTCAGCTACCAACTCGGGTCCCAACAACTAGCGTTCACCTAACTCCGTCCAACACGTAGGTGAGCGACACTTCCTACCATACAATGCCTCATACGGAGCCATCTTAATGCTCGCTTGATAACTGTTGTTGTAGGCAAACTCAGCTAATGGTAGAAACTCCTCCCAACTACCTCTGAAATCCAGGACACAACCTCTCAGCATGTCTTCTAAGATCTGAATGACTCTTTCTGATTGGCCGTCAGACTGCGGGTGAAAAGCCGTGCTGAAATCCAAACGAGTACCCAGAGCCTGATGCAATGCTTTCCAAAACCTTGACGTAAACCTGGGATCCCTATCCGAGATTATCGAAACTGGCACACCGTGCAACCTCACTATCTCTGACACATACAGCTTCGCTAGCTTCTGCAGTGAGAAGTCAACCCTCACCGGGATAAAGTGAGCTGATTTAGTCAGACGATCCACCACTACCCAAACTGAATCCTTCTTGCTTGGTGTAAGCGGTAACCCACTGACAAAATCCATGGTTATTCTTTCCCACTTCCACTGAGGAATCTTTACAGGCTGAAGCAAACCCGACGGCAACTGATGTTCAGCCTTGACCTGCTGACAAGTCAGACACCTCCCAACAAACTCTGTCACCTCTCTCTTCAAACCAGGCCACCAAAACTGCTCCCTGAGATCCTTATACATCTTGCTACCTCCAGGATGCATAGCATGAGGGCTGCTATGTGCGTCCTGAAGAATCTTCTGCCTTAGCTCAACATCCTTAGGCATACAAGCCTTACCCTGAAAACACAACACCTCATCACTAGACAAGCTGTAACCCTCCAAACCACCATTCTGTACCTGCAACCTTCGCGCACTCAGAACCTCATCCAACAACTGTTTCTCTCTTATCTGCTCAACCCAAGTAGGCTTAACCTACAGCTCTGCCAAAATACTTCCGTCGTCGTACAAGCTCAAATGGGCAAACATAGCTCTTAAGTCCGCAACAACCTTACGGCTCAACGCGTCTGCCACCACGTTAGCCTTGCCCGGATGATACTCAATAGAACAGTCATAATCCTTCAGCAACTCAACCCATCTACGCTGCCTCAAATTCAAATCCTTCTGAGTCAGTAGATACTTCAGACTCTTATGATCCGTGTAGACTATCGATCTCTCTCCATATAAGTAGTGCCTCCAAATCTTTAAGGCGAAAACTATAGCCGCTAGCTCCAAATCGTGCGTCGGATAGTTAACCTCATGTGGCCTCAGCTGTCGAGAAGCGTAAGCCACAACCTTACCTTCCTGCATCAACACACAACCCAGACCCGTATGTGATGCATCGCAATAGACTGTGTATTCCTTACCAGCCTCAGGTTGAATTAAAAGCGGAGCCTCAGTCAAGATCTTCTTTAACTTATCGAAGCTTTCCTGCTGTTTCTCAGTCCAAATAAACGGAACCTCTTTCCTTAACAACTTGGTCATCGGCGCTGCTATTAGCGAGAAACCCTCAACAAACCTTCGGTAGTATCCGGCCAAACCCAGAAAACTACGAATCTCCGCCACTGACCTAGGCGGCTTCCAATCCAAAACTGCCTCAATCTTACGAGGATCTACACGAATCCCCTCAGCCGACACTACATGACCCAAGAACGTCACTTCTCTAAGCCAGAACTCGCACTTACTAAACTTAGCATAGAGTTGCTTTTCCCTCAGAATCTGCAGCACCACCCTCAAATACGCATCATGCTCTTCCTCTGTCCTTGAGTACACGAAGATGTCGTCTATGAAAACCACCACGAACCGATCCAGATACTGCTGAAACACCCTATTCATCATATCCATAAACGCTGTCGGTGCGTTAGTCAACCCGAATGGCATTACCAGGAATTCGTAGTGCCCATACCGAGTCCGAAACGCTGTTTTATGGATATCCGCCTCCTTAACCTTCAACTGGTTATACCCAGACCTCAAGTCGATCTTTGAAAATACCGCAGCACCCTTCAGCTGATCAAACAAGTCATCTATCCGTGGCAACGGATACTTGTTTTTGATCGTCAGCTTGTTCAACTGGCGGTAGTCTATGCACATCCGCATCGTACCATCTTTCTTCTTAACAAAAAGTACCGGCGCACCCCACGACGAAACACTTGGCCTGATAAAACCTCGATCCAATAACTCCTGGATCTGAGCCTTAAGCTCCACCAATTCCTTTGGCGCCATCCTATACGGAGCAATAGACACTGGCGCGGTTCCAGGTAACAGATCTATCCCGAACTCTACCTCTCGATCTGGCGGCAAACCCGGAAGCTCCTCAGGAAAAACATCAGCAAATTCTTTAACAGTACGAACCTTCTCTACAGCAGACTCTTTAGCCTCCAAGGCATACACATGAACCACATACGCTTCGCAGCCCTTCCTGACCATCTTCTCTGCTTTCAAAGCAGATACCACATTTGATAAGTAATCTCTCCTATTACCTATCATAGCCACTTCGTCACCATCAACTGTCTTAAGAACCATGCGTTTGGCCGCGCAATCCAACCTCGCTTGGTACTTGACCAACCAATCCATCCCAAGAATCAGATCGAACTCCCCAAACGGCAGTTCCATCAGATCAGCAGCAAACACTACCCCTTGGAGTTCTAGGGGTACCTCTCTAAACAGTTTATCTACTACTACAGAGTGACCTAAAGGACTAATCACAGTCATCTGCCTAGAAGATATCTCAGAGTCTAAATCCATTGTCTCTACTATACTACTGGCAACATAAGAGTGCGTTGAACCCACATCAATCAAAGCAGTATAAGGAGAACCAAAGATCAAAAACGTACCGGTTATGACGTCCGGTGCGTCGCCCTCCTCTCGGCGCCTCGCAGCATACACTAATCCAGGCTGCCTGGCATCAGAACTACCCGCACCTCTGCCCGGTGCTCCACGGCCCCGACCAGAACCATTACCATTTCTGCCATTACCACGGCCCCTCTGCGGTGGCGGTCCATTACCTCTGAACTGATTACGGCCCTGACTCTCAGACTGAATCTTGGCCAACCTACGCGGACAGTCCCTTATGCGATGCTCCAGAGAACCACACTCGAAGCAACCTTTTCCACCAGTCCAACAACCACCCCAATGAGATTTCCCACACTGATTACACTGCGGTGGTCCCTGCCTAGCAGCAACAAACCTAGCAGGCTGATTCGGCCCACTCGGTCTAGCCCTCTTCTGCGGATTACCCGACGACCCAGAAGACCCAAAGCTCCTCTTAAGCCTACTCCTTTCCATGCCCTGTCTCACTGACTCCTTAACACCCTCGACTACCTTAGCCTTCTCAACTAAGACAGCAAACTCGCGCTCCTACTGAGGAGCAATCAGCAGTCTCAACTCGTCTCGCAAACCATCCTCGAAGCGAACACACCTCTCATGCTCAGTGGCTACAATGCCCCTGGCATACCTACTCAGCTTCAGGAACTCAGCCTCGTACTCAGAAACAGACTTACTCCCCTGAACAAGCCTCAAAAATGCCTTTCGCTGGGAGTCGATGTAACTAGCTCCGATGTACTTCTTTTGATATGCAGCCCTAAAATAATCCCATGTCAAATCCTCTGCTGCCACACTGTCCCGAACCGTGAGCCACCACTGATATGACTCATCCCGGAGAAGCGATACGATACCCTTCAGCTTCTCTTCAGCCGTCAAGTCCAGATCATCCATGATCCGCTCAGTTGCCTCCAGCCAATATTCAGCAGTGCTAGGAGCAACACCCGATACACCTCGGAAGAATTCGGCCCCGTTTGCCCAGAGTCGCTCAGGAACTGATTTCCTAACTCCTGCACCACCACCTACACCAGCTACCCTTTCCAACACTCGCAGCATCGCCTGTAACACTGCGTCATCCCCGGTCTGATCTTGGAACTCACCACCTCCAGCTGGTGGTGGAACCGGTATCTCATTTTCTGAACCCTGACCCGATCCTACGGGCTCAGAAACCGTCATCCTACCCCTACCTCTACCACGAGTATTACGACCACGTCCGCCTCGAGTGCTCATGACTAATCTTTCTACGTATCTGATTAAAGAATTTTATGAATCAGTATTTATTCCACTTGTTTAAAAAGCAAGTCTTATGAATATTAAAGAGGATTTGTTTTCGCAAGTTCACAGAATCCTATCAGTCTCAATCTCTAAGGTAGCATACTATTGCTAGTCATCAAATCATATCACATCCAATCAAATCACAAGTAATAGTACGGGGTACTTACCTGGGCGAACTGGTGTCGGAGACTCGGTGCCATGCCTTTCAAACCATACTTCCAAAACAAACACTTAAACAGACTTTTGAAAACATTTTGGGGCCTCAGGCCCACAGCCGAGCCTTTGAACTTGGCTCTGATACCACAATTGTAACACCCCAAACCCGGACAAGACACCACGTCCGAATCTGGTATGCTACGGGGAAAACGTTTTTGAAAAGTTAGATTTTCCGTTTAAAAGCTGAGTGAAAACACAGTGTATTTGAAGCAAATTTGAGTAGACTTGTTTAAAAAACGGTTGGTGTATTTGAAACCCGGAGATTTTGAAAACTTAACCAAAATGTGTAGTTAAAACGAGTGTAAACCATTTAAAACCTCAACAGTTTCTTAGTGTTACTTAAAACATTTTTAGACTTAGGAGAAATACAAGTTTGAATTGAAAACCATTTGTTTTTGTTTATCATAAAGACTTAGTGTGATACCCGATGATATAGTTTAAAAACACATTGCGTTATGATTTTGAAATCATTATCTTTCCAAGTTTTAGTAAAATTCATACCAACTTATTTTGTTAAGGCATATTAGAATTTAATTAAACCATAACCATCATAAAACATAAATCAAAGGCCTTTTACAAATCCAAATTAAACCCAAATAAAGTAAATAAGCTAAAGTACCCAAATGCAATTGTCTGAGCAAAACTTTTATTAAAGCATGGCATGTGCACCCCGAGTCCATCCCGGCTCCATGTCCGCGTCTACGAGTCACCTGAAATGTTAAAGGAGAGGGTGAGTCGAATGACTCAGTGTATAAATCCCGCTCCCGATAAAACAACATGCTAACACCCATCATACATAGCAACATAATTAATGCAACCCGTTCCTAACCATCCATATCGCCTTTTCTACCCCGTGTGGTACCAAACCACTGGTGGTGCCAAACCACTGGTGACATATAGTCACAATGTGTTACCAAAACACTGGTGTCCCAAAGACACAATATCCGTCAATGTGGTACCAAACCACTGGTGTCCCAAAGACACAATTGTGCTACCAAAGCACTGGTGACCGAAGTCACAAATCCAATGATGATGGGGCCAACCCATCGTGTGATACCAAATCACTAGCAGACGATCCCATATCTCAAGTGGGGCCAACCCACGGTGGTCAAACCACAGGGACAAGTCGCAATGAGGTGCCAAACCTCTGGTGTCCCAAAGACACAATGTGCTACCAAAGCACTGGTGACCGTAGTCACAAATCTGGTGATGGGGCCAACCCATCGTGTGATACCAAATCACTGGCGTCAATCCCGTATCTCACAAGTGGGGCCAACCCACGGTGGTGTTAACCACAGGGACGAGACGCTGAGGTACCAAACCTCTGGAGGTGCCAAACCTCTGGTGACCCAAAGTCACAAAGTGTGTTACCAAAACACTGGTGCTCGTCAGCACAAAATATCACTGCTCCCTCCACTCGTATCACCCATCAACATACCATACTCATGTAATCATGCATATCATACAATCATGCATATCATGCTAACATGTCTAATCTCATATCCCATGTCACATATATCCACAGCCATGGTATCATATAGATCATCATTAAACTCATAATAATAACACTGACTTACCCGAGTCCAGAATCATACCCATTAGGGTATCATATCAATCATCACTGTTTCTTTAATCATCACACAGGTTATCAATCATATTACTAAACGGAAGTGTGTTAGTTTACACACCTGGTAAATACGAGTCTAGAATCCCAACGAAAACGATCTAAGTCCCTCGATTATTAGATCCTACAATCGGCCAAACATAGGGGTTAGGCATCTATGACATTCGGCCAAAAACTTATAACCCAAAGGGGTTAATTTCAATCCCCTACCTTGAAGATGATTTGGTTTCCTACCAAATCCGAATCAAGCAGTGATTCTCCTTTAGCAATCGGCTACACCATAAAAGATGAACAGTTAATCCACTTGAATCCTAATCCTATTGAAATCCAAAAGAATAGACTAACAATTAATCTTCTTACCACCACTTATCAAATGGTTAAACCAAGGTAGAAAGCTCCACTTGACTGCTTCGAAGTCCCCGTTGTCCTATGATGCAATCGGTTCCAACACAAGAGACAACACTCATCAATAGTTGTCATAAACGACTCTTAAACAACTCAACTCGATTAAGAAAAAGAAAGAAATTAGATGACCATTCGGCCAAGGCTTACCAATATCCAAACGATTGAAGCAGGAAACCCAACACTCTATATTCGGCCACCCCACACCAGAAGAGAACCACAAGAGATTCGGCCAAGACTTGTGCCAAAAGAAAAAAATAAAAGATTCGGTCAAGGTCTTGAGAAGAGAAGAAAGAAAAAAATGGGAAAAAATGGTAGGTGCTTTTCGGGTTTGAGATGAAAAGATATGGATGGAATGAATAGGAATTTCCGGTTTAGGCAAGGTAAATTTCGGCTTTAGTGTTTCAAAAGGAAAGGAAAAAAATATGAGATATGAGAAGAGAGAATACTAGTTTCGGTTTCCACAAAATAGAGAAGAGGAAGATAGGAAGGAAAGCATTCGGCCAACGACCCAAATGTAGAAGACAAAGTGCAAAAGAAATTCGGCAAGCACACCTTTTGACTTACGGTTTTAGGAAGCAAAGAAAACCAAATAATGAGTGAAGACCAAAGGAATTTCGGCTAACTAAACTTTTGCTCTTGACTCAAAAAGTGACCGAACATACTAAGAAAATATGCCAAAAGAGATGCTTAGACTTTCGGTTTCCAAAGTGAACAAAAAGGGAATTTTTGCTTACCAAAAACTTGACCGAAAATGTACCAAAGTGCCAAGGTACATTCGGCCTTCCCCTCACCCACACTATGCCGTCACTTCTCCCCTCCAACTCCCCCAAATTTCGGCCAAATCCCCCCAAGTACTCACCACCACTCATTTCAAATGAGTGGACCAAGTCACACTCCCCTTTTTCCTCTCTTCCCACCACCTCATCACTTGACCAAGTCTTAAGCAGAGTTTGAACTGCCACAAACTCCTCCCTCCATGCCGTCCAAAATAAGTGACCAAAAAGGGAACTCTGCAGCTCGAACACCAGACCTCTGCTCCTTGAAGTTGACGCCACACCAAGCTCCTCCCTTGCCACTCTGCCAGCTCTTCACTTGTGCAATAAAATACCAAAGAAAACCCTTATACCCTAGCTCCAACAGCTCCCCTGACTTAACACCCAAAAACCAAAATTTTCCCATTCACTCAGGCACACTCCTAGCCTACAATTAAGCCCCTAAAACACCGAAATAGCAACACAGCACACCAAACACATGCAATAACATGCAACAACAAAATAGCCCCTAACCCAGGATATTACAGAAAGGTAACAACATTAGATCGGCTGGAAAGCAGGAATCTTGAATCATCAAAGGGCAACCTTTACACACTTTATCAACAAAAACATATCTACCAAAGGGGTTGGACACACGGATCACAAACTCAGTAGACTCAACAGGCAGAGTCTTACTGGATACTAAAGTTTCACACACATATGAATGAGTCGAACCAGGATCAATCAATGCAATCACAGTAGTATCATAAAGGGTGAAAGTACCAGTGATAATATCTGGGGAAGAAGCATCCTCTCTGGTACGTATAACATATGCTCTAATAGGTGCTCGAGCCTCTGTTCGAACTGCAGTGTCCCTAGCTCCTTTCTGACTACCACCTACATTTCCTGATTGTCAAGGTGGTCTACCTCGTGCTGACGTGTTGCTCGGTTTAGTGTTCGGAGTAGTATTTTGCTCAGCTAGCATCGGGCACTCTCGAATAAAATGGTTCGACGATCCACATTTAGAACACGCCGATCGCGGAATCTACAACTCCCAGAATGCCATTTTCCACAATGCTTACACTCAACCCGATTTTGCTGAACATTACCAACACTGGCCATCGAAGTAGCGCGAGAACCCGCCGGTGGTCGATCTCGTCTAGAGAAGTCTGAAGTAACCTTATGTCGACTGATTTCATCTCTGAATTTCTTAGGCACTGAATGGAAAGTCTTACTCGATGATCTTTTATGAGTGTCTCTAGCTTCCATCTCAGCTTTTCTTTTCTCCTTACCAAGTTCTTCGGCTTTACAAGCTCGCTCAACAAGTACTACGAACTCTTTGATTTCAAGAATGCCAACAAGCAACTTTATATCTTCATTCAAGCCGTCTTCGAACCTTTTGCACATAATGGCTTCAGTTGATACACACTCTCGGGCATATCGGCTCAATCTGACAAATTTTCGCTCATATTCAGTCACAGTCATGCGGCCCTATTTTAGCTCCAGAAATTCTTTCCGTTTCTGGTCGATGAATCTCTGACTGATATATTTCTTACGGAACTCGATCTGGAAGAAGTCCCAAGTCACCTTTTCACTCGAAACCACCGATACTAGCGTATTCCACCAGTGATATGCAGTGTCCCGAAGTAGCGATATAGCACATTTCAGACATTCACCAGGAGTGTAGGATAGCTCATAAAGTACCCGAATAGTGTTATCGAGCCACATCTCAGCTCGTTCTGCATCGTCGTCATCATTAGCTTTAAATTCTTCGGCCCCGTGTTTCCTGATTTTATCAACCGGAGGCCTACTAGATCTCATCGGAGCTATCATCGGAGGTGCTGAAGGTACCGGAGTTGGATTATTCAGGGGTGAAGGCTGTTGTACAGCCGGGTTAGTATGAATAAACTAGGTAAACCACTCGTTCATCATCTGGTAGAAGGCTTGTTTAGCCTCCCCCTCTTGGCTACCCGAAACTGGTCGAGAGTCTACCGGCGCTGATCCGCGTGCACGGTTAGGCGCTACACTCTCAACATCATCCGCTACGGCTCGATCAGGATCGGAATCCATTTACTATATAAAACACAGTTTGAGATGTCAGAATTCACCACACTATCATATATACAATAAAGGCATGTATAGCTAGACTCACACGCGCTACGATAGTCTTAGAATCGACTAAACTGTAAGCTCTGATACCAATAAAATGTAACACCCCCAACCCGTACCCGTCGCCAGATTAGGGTTAAGAGGCATTACCGAACTAGACTTAGAACATCGCAAGCATTTAACGTAATTAGTACTTTTTTTAAAAAAACCAAGAATACATATTGAGACATTCATGAACTAACTAATTATTCGTCATCACCAAGCTTTCATGAAATCATTTACATGCTTATAAATGAACCTAAGATATTTATACGGCACATATATTGTATACATATATGTAATATAATACTTTTACAAACACAAAGAATAATTCATTTCATACCCAACTCATAGTATATATTTCATTTGAAATATTTCATAGTTATGCATATACTTACATATATAAATATTTGGCCGAATATGCAAGACCTCATTTTTTAACATTTCATGCACTCCTTGAAATTTAGCCATCTCACAAGCCATACATATATATATATACATATGAATGCATACACCATGATTATGTACATTTTCCATATTCGACTACGAGTCTAAACTTCTTAAAAGCATGTTAACTACATTTGCAAGTTTCACCTAAGTTTGACCAAATACTCACCTACATGCATTTCTCAATATAATTCATTCTTAATAAATTAACTAAAGTTGATACATATACATAAATTACGAATGATATTCAAATAACACATAATCATTTTTAACTATACATGCAAAGATTAGCTTAAAGGCCGAAACACCTGACTAATTTAGCACAAACATTGGCATTGCAACAAGCAATCATATAAAACACATAATATGTAAGCTTGAAATAGAGAACAATCCATCGCCAAATTGTTAGAACCAAACACTTTAACCACATAGTCAAGAAGAAGTAGAACCGAACTTACAATAAATATTTAAGCCATTTTCGCATGGCTAATATATATATAAACATAATATCTTTCCAACCTTTAGCTAGCCTATACATGCCTTTGATCCAAAAATAACTAACTTAAAAGTACCAAAAAGGGATGATAGTGTGGTTGACTTCACCAACGATCTTTCTAGCCCGCAGCGTGACCAAAATCTATAAAACAAACATCAAACACATTCAAAGTAAGCTCACTAGCTTAGTAAGTCTCAAGAAAATTTTGATGTAATGACCATACGCTTAAATATCCAAAACTTTAAGCTTATAATATTGAACATATATATTTATGTATGTAACATGTACTTAGCCGAATACTAATAATGACTATAATTTAAAAATCATCACTATATCACCACGAATTTATACCATAGAATCACATGAATATTATATCTAATCGCACATTCCGAATCCTATGAATACATTTTAGGTATCAATCTCCTATGACTACTTAAACACATATGCCAACACTTTCATCATTAATCCATCCGTATATAACCGAGTCATCAATGTAATATACCTATATATATATACATGTTTATATATATATATATATATATATCAATTTCGCATATAAGTAGTGTTCATACACTTTAATGATAAGCTCAACAGTATAGAATAAAATATTTATTGTATCAACCATTTCATCACCTTGTACTTAACTAAAACAATAATAATTTAACTTACTACATTCCTTACTCACATAGTAGGATAGCTCTTACCCGAGCTTTTAACACATAGCACTATATATGTCTTTCCTTGTTCGATTCTCGGACTCTCTGTTTATAGCATATCACCGGCATTAAGCCTGCTAGGCATTATAGCCCGAATTACACACCGGCATTTAGCCTGCCAGACCAAATGTCCGAAATATAAACACCGGCATAAAGCCTGCTAGGCTTTTAGCCCGATATGGTTCACCGGCACAAAGCCTGCTAGGCTCGAAGCCTGAATATCAACACCTTTGTCCATTCAATACACATTACTAAATAGTAAGTCACAAACATTGCATATAATTAATTAATTTTTTTTTACATTCACACTTCAAATCGAACAATTTATTCACATCACAAATAGCAAAATAATTTCAACTCAATACCAACTTTAGCATTCGGCTATCATACATATTTAGGTTTAAAATTGCTAAATTCCATAATTTACCATGTTCATAAATAATTCTTTAACATATACTTGCTTAAGAACTTACCTTAGAAGTTGATAGATTCGAAATTTCCGGCTATTCGTTCACCTTAGCCTTTCCTCGATCTAGTTCCTTCTCTTTTTGTTCTCGATCTATGAAATGTCAAATAAGGTTTGTTCACATTCATTCTATTTATTTGCTCAAAACTCAAAATTATAAATTTTCTATTTTAACCCCAAAATTCTAATTCTTATCATTTACTCCCCAAAGCATTTCACTCAAAAATACACATAATTTAAATTAAAAAAAAACTTAAGAACTGAATTTTCTCCTTCATTTATTATATCTATACAAAACGTCAAATTGCATTTTTAACACAATAATTAAATACTGTTTACAAGTAAGTCCTTAAGACTCCAAACACTAATTACCAAAATTTTCCACCACATCAAGCCAAAGTCGAATGTTCATAAAACTACTATCATCACATTTCTTTCATTATTCAAGCTACTTAGTTCATCCATGAGTTCCTCTTCTCTCCAATTCTTAATTGAGTTAACCTCCATTAAAGACTGTAAAGAAACTTAATAACTTGACATACATATAGCTTATTTAACTTAAAACACTCAAACACAAGAAAAATCATTTTCATGGCAACTTTCGAAAGGCATATCTATAGCAAAAATTCGGTCATGGGTTAGCTAATTTGTAAGATGACTACCTCAATTTACAAAAATCATCAAGAAATAAACTTGAACACTCACCTAATTAGAACATGAAATGGCTAGAAATGGTGAGAATCCTTCCCCTTCCCCTTCCTCAAAGTTTTGGCAAATGAAGAGTAAAAGATGAACACTTTTTCTTCTTTTTTCTTTCATTATTACTCCATTTACTCAAATTATAACATAAATAAAACACCACTAACTAAAGAAAATTAATATAGTAAGTAAACTAATGATTATGCCTTCCACTAACATGAAATGGGAAGAATTGACATGCAAGTCCTCACTTGACCAAAACAATTCAATTTGATCTTCTTAATTCATGCTCACTACTTTTACCACTTTAGCTATTTGATCCTTTTTATTAAATTAAAGACACAAACGATTAAATTTTTCTACGAAACTTTCACACACATTAATTCACATATAATAAACACAAAATATAATATTAAAATATTTCTCGGACTAGGATTCGTGGTCTCGAAACCACCGTTCTGATTAAGGTCAAATTCGGTCTGTTACACCTTTTGTTTGGTCTCGATAAATTTATTTAAGTATCGATATAAGTACACCTTTATCGATGCATTCTTTTATATCCATATTAGATTGGCATTCTAACTTCCAAAGGATTCATTAAGTATCGATACCTTTTTGTTTGGTATCAATAAAGTTCTTTTGGTATCGATAGTTTTGATTCCAATGGTCACTAAATTAGGCATTAAATGCTATTGATAATGATACTTTTAGAAAAATATCGATACCTATTGTTGGAGGTGAAACTAGTGCACTTGTATTTTCATCCCCAACAACTCTATTCAATATCCCAACAACCACAATGGTTGGAAATTAATTGAAGGGTATAAATACCAACTTCTAAAGGTTCTAGAACATCGGGTGAGAGTATTCAAGGTTAAAGATCAGTCAAACAACCTTTGTGCCCAAGTTTTTCTTACTTTTCTTACATACACTTCGAGCTTCTTTGTTTTTCTATCAGCTCAAGTGTTTTTGTAATATCTTGGATTATGGCTTATGCATTAATACTAAATTATATGAAATAGCATGCTTATGTGTGTTGTGAATGTGTATTATGAATTTTGTGAACCTTAGTGTGTAGCCAAATGCCTTAGGAATTATTTGATTTTTAAGTTTAAAAGGGGGAGCTAAGCTTGTTAGGCCTTAAGAAAATTGATAGAGGAAAATTGACATGAAATTGGGCTTGTTAAAGTGGCTACAAGGTGCCACTTAAGGCCTAGTAAGTGACGCCACAATCATGGGGAAAGGGCCTAGGTTCGAGTCACAAGGGAAGCAAATAAAAGAATTTTTATTTTGCTGCAAGGAGCAAAGGAGTTGGACGGCACTAAGACACTAAAGGGATGAGCTTAAGTTGGGATTAAATTCTTTTAATAATTTCGGCTAATGTAGTAGATAATTGGTGTTTTATTTTGGATTATTTGAATAGATGAAGAAGAGATAAATGTGGATTATTTTTATTATTTTAAATGAAGAGATAAAGAGAAAATGAGGAAGTTGATAAGGGGATGTGTGTGGCCGGCCAAGGGACTCTTTTGATGTGATTTTCGGCCAAGCATAGTAAGGGGGGATAACCGAATTCTCATTAAGCACTCTAGCCTCCCTTTTGTTTTCTTTTTCTCCAAAAATCATCACCTTTCTCTTCTTTTTCTTTTATTTGCTCTAGCCAAAATCTTTTTCTCCCTAAAGATCACCATTGCCGATTCCTCCTAGGTCCCATACTCTTCCATTGAAGCCGAATCATCATCATCAATCTTCCTCTTCTTCTCACAAGTTTCATAAAAGCCGAAAGTAAGATCTTCCTAGCCCCTAGCCGATTGTTCATTAGACCTCAACCTGAAGCAAAGCAATCACTATCTAGCAAAGATAGCAGAAACTCTTTGGGACTTCAAGCAAGGGGGTTGTCGACTGGTGTATTAAGGGTAAGAGCCGATTGTCATTTGATTTCCATTCTTTTTTCTTCTAGATTAAGCCGAAACTAGGAAATCTAATCCCATTATTTCTGGACGAAACTTGGAAGGAGGTTTTGGGAATTGCCTATAGTCGACTGCAAGAGAAGGGACCTTTCGGGACTTTAAAATCGCAAGGTAAGAGCATGTGATATTCGGCCATAGGCCACTTTCATGAGTTTTGGATTGAAACTGATTTTAACAAAGGTTATACAGAGATTTCGACATCTTCATTAGCAGATAGCAACTTTGGGATTTAAGATTTGGAAGGTAAGTGAACATGCACATTCGGCCAAGGCCCTATTTAGTGACTTAGACTTGTTTCTTATCTATTCAAAAGCCGAAACTAAATAGTTAAGTGATTTTAGTGCTTAGCCGACTGCAAGGGAGAAACTCTACGAAATTTCAGGATTTGATTAGTAATCAAATAGGCAGCAAGGTAAGGAGTTTTGTCGCAATAATCCTTGGGGATTTGATTATATAGCCGAATAGGCTTTTCCTAAAATGCTAAGTGTTGGCCGAATGTAGGGGTAAGGATCTAAAGCGTTAGATCGGGATTCTTCGGGATTTCAATGAAAGCGTTAAGTAAATCAGGTGTGTACCCCACACTATGCCTTAATAGATTTTATGGTTATGTTTAATAAATGTGTTAATATGAAAGTGTAAGAATATGGCTAAAGTACCATGCAATGGTACAAAGTACTCAGGTATGTTTACCTACTCCTACTATAAGTATAATCTGATCTGTTACGGCACATATGTGAAACTATAAGAATGTGAATATAGAATAAGGCATGTTATTCCATGATTTGTATGACATGGGGCATATGGGTGACATGTTAAGGGGAAGTGATCTGGTGGTCTTTACCACGAAATCTGAATGTGGTGACTTATGTCACAAATATCTGAATGTGGTGACTTATGTCACAAATATTTGAATGTGGTGACTTATGTCACGTATTATCATCTGGTGGCTCTGCCACAATATTTATAAGGGCGATGAGCACGTCGTCTGCAGCGACTGCCTTCGATGGTGTGTACCGAATGGAGGGTTGACTTAGTAGTCCTCACGGTGTGATGGTCGGTACGGGTGATGTGTAGCGGATGGTATCTAGGTTTGGGTTCGGGAATGCATCATTATCTATATGTGCTATATGAATATGTATGATTTGATATGCCATAACTGTTGGGACTTAATGTCGGTGGTTATACACTGAGTCTGTTTGACTCACCCCGTTGTGGGAATATTTTTCAGGTGACGCTCAGTGATAGACCGGGTCGGCAGGAACTTAATGGTGGCCATGCTCAGCTCAGAAGTTATTTTGGACTATTTTATTTCTAAGTATTTTTGGATTTATTTCGGGTTTTATTTGGATGTAATAAGGCCATTGCTATTAACTGTTTTATGCATGCGATTTTACTTGTTTTATTATGAAACGATTAATATTAAAGCAAGGTTAAACAATTTTTCTTAATAATAAATGTTAAATGTTTTGACACCTAAACACAAATGATTTTCAATGCAAAGATAAACTCTAAAACAAATTCTGCAAGTCTTTTAACTTAAAAACGAGGTTTTAATAAATCCCTGATTTCAAAACTAACAAGGTTTTCAATTGATTCAACACAAATCAAACTTTCCCCAAAATCACCCAAAGTTTTCCAAAGTATCAAACTAGTTTTTAAATCGTTTTACTCGAGGAACATACCAGATCCGGTCTGGAGTCGTGGGCCGGGTTTGGGGTGTTTCAGTTTTCTTTGTAATTTTTCTTAATTGGCAAACACTTTGATCTTGTAAGAGTTATTTTTTTTGTTTATTTATTTGTTTCTCTTTGAAAGGGTTTGAGTCTTAAGATATAGAAATCTTAAGGGAGTTGTAAGGTTAAACCTTATCCTCAAAGGTTGATCAAATTAGTAAATTTGGGAAAATCCTTTGTTGTGAAAAACTAAGGTAGTAGAGTAGGCAATTGGGACCAAACCACTTTAAATTGTTGTGTGAATTGTTTCATATTCTTTCATTGCTTTCACCAAATTTTTAAAAGACCAATTTACCACTCTCTTGTCTATTTTGATTGAGTTTTTGATCCATTCTCAAGCTAATAATTGGTATCAAAGTTAGTATCTAAAAGACTGTTTAACAACCAAGAGAAGATCCTCAGGAAAGCTCTTCAAATCATCAACTCAATCCATAAGATTACGTCTACATCCGATTCAATATTTCTTGGAGAATCTCAATCTATCTTTCAAACCTCCTTACTTCAATGGTGTCAACTATTCATATTGGAAGACTAGAATGATGTTATTCATACAAGCCAATGGTCTTTCCGTATGGGATATCATCATGGACAGTCCCTCCATACCTCTTAAACAATGAAAGCTTCTAGTTCCAAAAGGCAAAAAAGAATGAAACGAGAAAGATAGGAGCATTCAATTGAATGCCAAGGCCATGAATACGTTATTTTGTGCACTTGGTCCCAATGAGTATAATAGAGTTTCATCTTATTCCAACACCAAGGAGATATAAGACAAGCTAGAAGTCACTCAAGAGGGCACAAGCCAAGTTAAGAAGTCAAAAGTGGGAAACCTTACCCTCAATTATCAAACTTTAAAAATGAAGCTCAGAGATAATATTAAAGCAATGTCCGATAGATTCATCGTCATCATAAATGGGCTTAAGTCCTATAGGAAGACATAACCCCAACAAAGAAGTAGTAAGAAAGATGCTAAGAAGCTTGCCAAAGTCTTAGGAAGCTAAGGTAACCACTATAGAAGAAGCAAAGAATTTGGAGACCTTCTCTCTAAATGAGTTAATTTGTTCTTTGCCCACTCATTAGATGAGACTCGAGGAAAGAGTAAAAGAAGAAAAAGTTGTGAAGAAAAAGGTTGGTGTTACTATTAAATCCACCAAAAATGAAGATAGTGAATCAAGAGAAAAGGCGGATGAAGACGAAGATATGGCTATGTTTGCTAGGAGATTCAAGAGATTCATGAAGTCCAACAAATGAAGAAGATTCCAAAAAATGTAGGGGTTAAGGCTTGAATCTACCAAGGAGAAGGATCTCATAATTTGCTATGAATGCAAGAAGCCGTGACTTATCAAGTTTGATTGTCCCCAATGGAAGAAAAAAATGATCTAGAAAACAAAAAAACAATACCAGTATAGTTACTTGGAGTGATGAAGATTCTTTCGACGAAGAAGAGGAAGAAGTAGTTAACCTTTGCGTTATGGTCATTGATGATTCTTAGGTAACTTCTAACTCGTCTAGTTCAATTTCTTATTCATTTGATGAATTACAAGATGCTATGATGAATTAGGCTTGGAGTTTGAAATTATGGTTTCAAAATATAAGAAAAACATTTTAAAATTAAAAGATGTAAATAATTCACTCTCTAAGGTCAATCATAAACTTGAAAGTAAAATAAATTATATATAGGAAACTATAAATGATTTTGAAAAAAAGAATTCTAACTTGCATAATTTACTTTCAACAGTTCATAATGATCATCAAAGGCAACTTGAGTTGCTTGAAAAGAAAAAGCTTTACCTAACAAAGTTTCTCCAAAAAGATTTAAAAAGGGAGAAAATTTGAAAGCCTGATGAAGCAAATCGAAAATGCCAAGAGGGGGATGAATTGGCCTTTTAAAAAATTTGGTGAAAGCAAAGGCAAGAAAGAAATAAAGAACACAAAGAATTTAGAGTGGTTCGTCCCCAATTGCCTACTCCACTACCTTAGCTTTCCACCACTAAGGATTTATCCCAAATTCACTAATTTTTTCAACCTTTGAGGACAAGGTTTAACCTTATAACTCCTTAAGATTTCTACCCCAAATCTTAAGTTTCAAAACCTCTCAAAGAGATACAAATGAGCAAACAAAGAAAGTATCCTTACAAGAAAAATTTGTTTGCAAATTGAAGCACAAATACAATGAAATACACTAGAGCAAAAATAAAGGAGATAAGGCTCACAAATGTATGTAAAAAGAATATGAAATTTTAAGCTCTAAAATTGTATGATTGATGATTTTTCCTTAAAGTACTTTTCTTGGATGTTGTAGGACTTTAAAAGTTCGTATTTATACCCCCTAATAGATTTCCAGTAGTTGAGGATGTTGGAGAAGTTAAAATAGCCATTGGGGATGAAAAACCAAAACATTTATTTCTCCTGCAACTTCGAGTATCGATACCTCCAAAAAGGGTATCAATATTTTTTTTCATAAATGCTAATTCAGTGACCGTTGGAATGAAAAAATTGATACTTCAAAAATATTTTATCGATACTTCCTTATATAGGTATCGATACTTGATATATGAAAAAAAAACAGAATACAAGTTTGGTATCGTTTTTAAGTAAGGTATCGATTATTTTCGAAAAAGTATCGTTACCAAAAACATGGTATCGATAATTTTTAGGTTTTTTTTGGTGTTGATTTTACTAAGGGTGTCAATTTTTTTTCAAAAATTATTGATACTTGGCCAAACGGTATCGATACATTTTGGCCTAGAGCAATTCTGACTTGTTTGAAAATCATTTTGAAGTGTTAAAATGATTTTAACTTAATTGAGATCATTTTGACTTGGTTAAAAATAATTTCACTTGATTTTAAAATTGTTTCAAAATTTTGTAAGAGTTTCTTATAAGTATTAACAATTTTATTTCTTAGAATTTCAATTTAAAATTATTTTGTCAAATTCAGCTTATATTCAAAAAACACTTTTAATTTTTTATATCAAAATCTTTTATCAAATAAAGCTTAATTTAACAATTCGAAAGCAAACTTTACTAAATGAAGCTTTATTTACTACAAACATAGAAGTCCCTCAAGATTTTACAAGGGAAAACTTGTTAAAAATATATGGGTCCCTAAAGGACTTAGTCATACTCAAGATAAGGATGCTCTTCTAAACTGGATACCCAAAGGGACAAGAATCTTAGGAACTAATGCTTATGGACCCAAAATAATTTGGGTACCAAAAAAAAAATTTTAATTCAATGTTTGTAGGGAAAGGAGCATTGCTTCAAGGTGAACAACACAAGTACAAACTCATGGTACCTTGATAGTGAATGCTCGAGACACATGACGAGTGACAAGAGCCATTTTATCGAATTGATGCCAAAAAGTAGAAGAGAAGTTATGTAAAGGACTTATTGAAGGAATTGGCTCTTTTGGTAAAAACTCTTTAATCTTTATTAAAAATGCCTTATATGTCAACAGTCTTAAGTATAATCTCGTAAGTATTAGTCATTTGTGCGATAAAGGTTTCAATGTTATCTTTGAATCTAACGACAATAATTGACATTGTATCTAATAAGATTGTTCTTGTAGGACATTGAATAGGAAATATATACATGGTGCATTTAGATGACATGGATGAATCAAACATATGCCTTATTGATAAAATTGAAAATAATTCTCTATTGTAACATAGAAAATTAAGACATGCTAGCATAAGCATATTGCATAAATTAACCAAAAAAGACTTAGTAAGAGGTTTGCCAAAAATTGATTTTGATTTAAATAAAGTTTGTGGCGTATGTGTTAAAGGCAAACATAGGAGAGTTTCTTTTAAACCAATCAATGATGTATCCACTAGTAGAGTTCTTCAATTAATTCACATTGATCTTTTTGGACAAATTAGGACTACTAGCTTGGGCAGAAAACAATATGCTTTTGTGTTTGTAGATGATTACTCTAGATTTACTTGGGTTCTTTCTTAAGTACTAAAAATGAAGCTTTAGAAAAATAAATCACATTTTCAAAAATTAATCAAAATGAAAAAGGTTATTCTATCACTAGTGTTAGAAGTGACTGTAACATCCTGAAAATGGGCCTATGCATTTTTGCTTAATTTTATGAAATAGCATGTTTATGGTGATATGGATGTGTTGTGTGCATTTTTAGAACCTTGGAAATGTAAGGAAATGTCCTGGAAATGTAAGGAAATGTCTTGTCTTAGAAATGTAGGGAAATGTCTTAGAAATGTAGGGAAATGCTTTAGAAATGTTAAGTTTAAAGGAGGCAAACGAACATTTTTGGAAACTTGGAAATGTAAGGAAATGTAAGGAAATGTAAGGAAACATTTTAGGAAAAGTTAAGTTCTGAGGTTAAGAGAGGGAAGTAAAGCAGGGTGGCCTTAAGAAAATTTATGGGCGAAATATGACATACAATTGGGCTTGTCTAAGTGGCTTGGAGGTGCCACTTAGGGCCTCTGGAGTTGACGCCACAAGCAGGTGCAATTGGGCCTGGGTTCGAGTCACTTGGGGAGCAAATAAAAGAATTTTATTTTGGTGCCAGGAACAAGAGAGATGGACGGAAATAAGACTTTTAAAAGAGGAGTTTTATTCTCTTTAAATTTCGGCTAAATAGGAGATAAATAATAGATTTATTTATCATTATATTCAAGAGATAATTGTTGGATTAATTCTTTTAAAAGTGATAATTCAAGGGATAAAGCTATCAAAATAGAAGAGTGGTGGCCAAGTAAGGGACTCTAGCCTAGTAATTTCGGCTATAAAAGGAAGAGTAAGGCTATTCTTCATTCATTCTTTTCTCTTCAAGAAAACCTCTGCCGAAATTCTCTAAAGTTTCTCCTCTTCTCTCTGTCGAATTCTCTCTGCCATTATTCTTTTTCTCTTTTCTTTTCTTCTTCTATTACAAACACAATCAAAAGCCGAAGATGCCAATAGCCCTAGCCGATTTCTCACTAAGCCTCAAGAGCCGAAATTGTTATCCACATCAAAGCCATAGCCAAATACTGCTAAGGGTTCAAGCAAGAGTTCCATCGAATTCTTCAGTAAGGGTAAGATTAGGTTAGATTCTCATTCTATTTCTTTTAAGGCTGTCGAAATTAAGATTCTAATACCCTTAATATCTTGTTGCCGAAACTTTGAAGAGATCTTTCGGGACTTACTAAGTGTTGACTACAAGGAAGGAGAAGTTCTTTTCCCGAAGGTACACCATAGGCCGCGTGTTCCCTAGTTATTCGGTGAGTTTCAGGATTTAAAATCCACAAGGTAAGTGTCTATAGCATTCGACCAAGGCTTATTTTGATATCTAGATCTATTTCATAATTGTTTAAAAAGCCGAAACTAACCTGGGATGTGATTTAATGTTTAGCCGAATACAAGAAGGAATACAACAAAGTTTCGAGACTTGATTCTTAAGTCAATCGGCAACAAAGTAAGTTTTAGTGTACGAATCCTACTAGGATTTGGATTTATGGCCGAATGGCTCTTTACTAAGTATTAAATGATTGATTAAATGTAGAGATCTAAGATCTAAGGCATTAGATCAAGCTTTTCGGGATTTGGATTGGAAACCTTAAGCGAATCAGGTGTGTACCCCACACTAATTCTTAATATGTTTTATGGCATGTTTAATAAATATATGTATGTGATATTAAGAATATGAAAGTGTAAGAATGTGGCTAAGGTACCATGTTATGGTACAAAGTACTCAGGTACATTTCCTACTCCTACTAGGATTATGAAATATGTTATATTTAACATGAGAATAATGATAAGAATGTGAACTTTGGCATGTTAATGCATAATATGATATAGGGCATATGGGTTATTGAAAAGGGGAAGTGAATGTGGTGACCTAAGACCACGAAATCTGAATGCGGTGACCTAAGACCGCGATATCTGAATGTGGTGACCCAAGATCGCGATATCTGAATGTGGTGACCTAAGACCACAATATCTGAACGTGGTGACCTAAGACCACGAGATTATAAGGGCGATGAGCACGTCGACTGCAGCGACTGCCTTCGATGGAGTGTAGCGGATGGAGGATTGACTTATTAGTCCCCACGGTGTGCAGGTTGGTACGGGGGAAGTGTAGCGGATGGTTAACTAGGTTTGGGTTTTGGGTTGCATCATTATCATAAATTATTATGTGAATATGATATGTATGTTATGCCTAAATTTATTTGGACTTAGTGTTGTGTACACATTGAGTCTGTTGACTCACCCCGTTGTGGGACTATTTTCAGGTGACGAACAGAAATGGACCGGGCTCGGCAGAAGCTTAGGGATGGCCATGCACAGCAAGAAATTTACGATTTGGACTTTTATTTTATTTCAAGTATTTTAAATTTTAATTTTGGGATTATTTGATGTAATAAGGCCATAGTTGAATTTCTTTATTTTTACTTTTATTTATTATGATTACGAACTATTATTAATTAATGGATTAAACAAATTTATTATCAAAATCAACCCTAAACGTTTTGTCACCTAAAGTAAGAGATTTGTTTTAATGAAACAAACTTGTTTTCAACTCAAGCCCAACCCAAAACAAATTTTCTTTCAAAACACACAAGTTTTTCCTAAGTCACAAAAGAATTTGAAACGGTTTACACCGGGGAACATACCAGATCCGGTCAAGGCTCGTGGGCCGGATGTGGGGTGTTTCAAGTTTGGTATCAGAGCACAGTTTTAAACTCTCGGCCTGTGGTTTAAGGCCCAAAACATTTTCAAATCGAGCCCAAATGAGTTTTTGAAGATAAGCAGGGTTTTTCTGGCATGGCACCTAAGTCTCCGACCCGCAGTCCACCAGGTAAGTACCCCTAACCTTTGGGTGATTTATATTGTGATCTGTAGAAGGGTAGAAATAGAATGGAACGTAGATTAGTATGATAGGTACTTGAACTATAAGGCTAGCTTACCCCAACAGTTACATAAGACTTAAATGCCTAATAAAACAAACTTGTGTCTAAGTCACCGAGTTAGGGTGTGACAACCATTGTGCGCATGTCTAGGATTGGTATTCGGTGGGAGCTTGGTATTTAAGCAGTCCGCGTGACTCACCTCCTCTCCACTCGAATCCTACCTGGTGCGTAGCTTCGGTTCACCCTAACCAAGAGGACTTACTCATAGGCTAAACCCCTAACTAAAACCCGAAAGGAAACTAGCCGTATTTTCATAAAAAACCTAGTTTTAAAACTCTTAAAATTACCCTTTTGAATTGCAACACGATTTTATAAAATTCTCTCAAATATTCTTGATTTGTGAAAATTACGAGAATGCCCTTGGTTTAAAAAAATTACCATCGATTTCAATAAAATTTTCTTATTTTGTAAAAGTATTTAAAAATCCTATTTTGCAAAAGTCCAAAGTACCCTGATTTGGGAAAATTTACGAAATTGCCCCTAACTTACAAAATTACCAAAATGACCCTGATTTTCAAAAATTTTTTTGCAACATCACCGATTTGGAAAACAAATTCTCAAAAAGAACCCTCAAGTTTTGCAAATTTTGGAAATACCCTTGATTTATTAAGCTTTACAAATTTACTCTGATTTATTACCAAAATACCCCCGAGTTTCAAAATTTACCGAAATACCCCTGTAATTTAAAAATTTCCGAAATACCCTTGGGATTTCAAAAAAAAATTACCAAAATACCTTTATTGACAAAATCACCAAGGAACCTTATTTTGACAAATTACGAAAATACCCCTGGGTAGTGGAAAAACAACAATAATGAAAACTACAACGTTTCTCTGAATGAACGAAAGTTCATAATTGATTGATGAATGTATGAATGTAAAGACTGTGTGCATGTATGAATACAAAAGAACCACTCCTAAAACTCTTTCCATAAAACTTCTTCGCGGGTAATCAGTGGAATAAAGGCTAATTCATAAAATTTCTTAATTAGATTAAAGCACGATCGTAGAAATGAGCTCTAGGGGACGTGGTTCTGGAATACCTTAATTGCCTTGTTCGTTGTAAAGTCAGTTCGTTCTTATGTTGCTAGTAAGGTGTATGGAACCTTGATTGTAAACTAAGAGAATGTGCCTAGAAAGTATGATAGTTTCTTAAGATCAGAGTGCGCAGCAGTAGCGTAGTGTGGTGAGCTAGGAAGTATGACTGTTCGTTAGTAAGTAATTTCGAGGATGAAATTATTTTAAGGGGGGTAGAACTGTAACATCCTGAAAATGGGCCTATGCATTTTTGCTTAATTTTATGAAATAGCATGTTTATGGTGATATGGATGTGTTGTGTGCATTTTTAGAACCTTGGAAATGTAAGGAAATGTCCTGGAAATGTAAGGAAATGTCTTGTCTTGGAAATGTAGGGAAATGTCTTGGAAATGTAAGGAAATGCTTTAGAAATGTTAAGTTTAAAGGAGGCAAACGAACATTTTTGGAAACTTGGAAATGTAAGGAAATGTAAGGAAATGTAAGGAAACGTTTTAGGAAAAGTTAAGTTCTGAGGTTAAGAGAGGGAAGTAAAGCAGGGTGGCCTTAAGAAAATTTATGGGCGAAATATGACATACAATTGGGCTTGTCTAAGTGGCTTGGAGGTGCCACTTAGGGCCTCTGGAGTTGACGCCACAAGAAGGTGCAATTGGGCCTGGGTTCGAGTCACTTGGGGAGCAAATAAAAGAATTTTATTTTGGTGCCAGGAACAAGAGAGATGGACGGCAATAAGGCTTTTAAAAGAGGAGTTTTATTCTCTTTAAATTTCGGCTAAATAGGAGATAAATAATAGATTTATTTATCATTATATTCAAGAGATAATTGTTGGATTAATTCTTTTAAAAGTGATAATTCAAGGGATAAAGCTATCAAAATAGAAGAGTGGTGGCCAAGTAAGGGACTCTAGCCTAGTAATTTCGGCTATAAAAGGAAGAGTAAGGCTATTCTTCATTCATTCTTTTCTCTTCAAGAAAACCTCTGCCGAAATTCTCTAAAGTTTCTCCTCTTCTCTCTGCCGAATTCTCTCTGCCATTATTCTCTTTTTCTCTTTTCTTTTCTTCTTCTATTACAAACACAATCAAAAGCCGAAGATGCCAATAGCCCTAGCCGATTTCTCACTAAGCCTCAAGAGCCGAAATTGTTATCCACATCAAAGCCATAGCCAAATACTGCTAAGGGTTCAAGCAAGAGTTCCATCGAATTCTTCAGTAAGGGTAAGATTAGGTTAGATTCTCATTCTATTTCTTTTAAGGCTGTCGAAATTAAGATTCTAATACCCTTAATATCTTGTTGCCGAAACTTTGAAGAGATCTTTCGGGACTTACTAAGTGTTGACTACAAGGAAGGAGAAGTTCTTTTCCCGAAGGTACACCATAGGCCGCGTGTTCCCTAGTTATTCGGTGAGTTTCAGGATTTAAAATCCACAAGGTAAGTGTCTATAGCATTCGACCAAGGCTTATTTTGATATCTAGATCTATTTCATAATTGTTTAAAAATCCGAAACTAACCTGGGATGTGATTTAATGTTTGGCCGAATACAAGAAGGAATACAACAAAGTTTCGAGACTTGATTCTTAAGTCAATCGGCAACAAAGTAAGTTTTAGTGTACGAATCCTACTAGGATTTGGATTTATGGCCGAATGGCTCTTTACTAAGTATTAAATGATTGATTAAATGTAGAGATCTAAGATCTAAGGCATTAGATCAAGCTTTTCGGGATTTGGATTGGAAACCCTAAGCGAATCAGGTGTGTACCCCACACTAATTCTTAATATGTTTTATGGCATGTTTAATAAATATATGTATGTGATATTAAGAATATGAAAGTGTAAGAATGTGGCTAAGGTACCATGTTATGGTACAAAGTACTCAGGTACATTTCCTACTCCTACTAGGATTATGAAATATGTTATATTTAACATGAGAATAATGATAAGAATGTGAACTTTGGCATGTTAATGCATAATATGATATAGGGCATATGGGTTATTGAAAAGGGGAAGTGAATGTGGTGACCTAAGACCACGAAATCTGAATGCGGTGACCTAAGACCGCGATATCTGAATGTGGTGACCCAAGATCGCGATATCTGAATGTGGTGACCTAAGACCACAATATCTGAACGTGGTGACCTAAGACCACGAGATTATAAGGGCGATGAGCACGTCGACTGCAGCGACTGCCTTCGATGGAGTGTAGCGGATGGAGGGTTGACTTATTAGTCCCCACGGTGTGCAGGTTGGTACGGGGGAAGTGTAGCGGATGGTTAACTAGGTTTGGGTTTTGGGTTGCATCATTATCGTAAATTATTATGTGAATATGATATGTATGTTATGCCTAAATTTATTTGGACTTAGTGTTGTGTACACATTGAGTCTGTTAACTCACCCCGTTGTGGGACTATTTTCAGGTGACGAACAGAAATGGACCGGGCTCGGCAGAAGCTTAGGGATGGCCATGCACAGCAAGAAATTTACGATTTGGACTTTTATTTTATTTCAAGTATTTTAAATTTTAATTTTGGGATTATTTGATGTAATAAGGCCATAGTTGAATTTCTTTATTTTTACTTTTATTTATTATGATTACGAACTATTATTAATTAATGGATTAAACAAATTTATTATCAAAATCAACCCTAAACATTTTGTCACCTAAAGTAAGAGATTTCTTTTAATGAAACAAACTTGTTTTCAACTCAAGCCCAACCCAAAACAAATTTTCTTTCAAAACACACAAGTTTTTCCTAAGTCACAAAAGAATTTGAAACGGTTTACACCGGGGAACATACCAGATCCGGTCAAGGCTCGTGGGCCGGGTGTGGGGTGTTTCAGTGACCATGGAACTGAACTTCAAAATCTTGGTTTTGAAAATTTTTGCAACTCAAATGGTATTAGCCACAATTTTTCTGCACCTAGAACCCCTCAACAAAATGGAGATATTGAGAGGAAAAGTAGAACTTTAGAATAAATGACTAGAACCATGATTTGTGAAAACAATATACCAAAATATTTTTGGGCGGAAGCCATAAACACCGCTTGCTATATTGTTAATAAAGTAATGATTAGACCTATTTTAAAGAACTCTATATAAACTTTTCAAAAACAAAATCCTAACATTATCTATTTTCATCTTTTTGGATGCAAGTGTTTTGTTTTAAATAATTGTAAAGATAATCTTGGTAAATTTGATGCAATAAGTGATGAAGGAATTTTTCTTGGTTATTCCTTAAATCCTAAAGCTTATAGAGTCTTTAATAAAAAAACTTTAGTAGTTGAAGAGTCAATACATGTTATTTTTGATGATGCTAACCCTTTTCCTAGAAAGGATTCTTGTGTTGATGATGATGATGTATGAATATTAAACAATGATGATAAGACTGACCAATCATCAATTGAAAAGATTCAAGAACAAACACAAGAAGCTTTAAATAAGCTTACCATAGAGAAAAAGGAAGTCAATCATACAAGAGAGTATAACTATGTAACGGATGATAAAGATTTTGGGAGATCCATCCAAAGGAGTAACCACTAGATCTTATCTTAGAAATACTTGTAATTTTGTTGCATTTATCTCATGCATTGAGCCTAAAAATATCAAAGAAACATTAAATAATGAATATTGGATTTTGGCCATGCAAGAAGAGTTAAATCAATTTAAGAGAAGTAATGTATGGACCCTAGTAGAAAGACCTTATAATAAATCTACTACAAGTACTATGTGGGTTTTTAGAAACAAGTTAGATGAGAGTGGTAACATTGTGAGGAACAAGGCTAGGCTTGTTGCTTAAGGTTACACTCAAGAGGAAGGAATAGATTATGATGAAACATATACTCCCTTAGTTAGGATGGAAGCCATTAGGATGCATTTAGCTTTTGCATGCTTTAATTATCTTAAATTATATCAAATGGATGTTAAAAGTGTTTTTCTAATTGGTTTTATAAATAAAGAAGTATATATAGAACAACCACTCTGTAACATCGGGTTATCACCAGTTAAAAGTGAAGGAGGCGGATATTCGCAAGACTGCGTTTCGGACTCGTTATGGGTATTACGAGTTCTTGGTGATGTCGTTTGGGTTGACAAATGCACCAGCTGCATTTATGGACATGATGAACCGGATCTCCAACCCTATCTAGACTAGTTTGTGGTTGTGTTCATAAATGACATCTGGTGTACTCAAAGATTGAAGAAGAGCATGATTTGCATCTACGGGTAGTATTGCAAATATTAAGGGAGAAGCAACTGTACGCCAAATTCAGTAAGTGTGAATTTTTACTGAGGGAAGTGACCTTTTTGGGGCATGTTGTGTCTACCGAAGGAATTAGAGTTGATCCTCGGAAGGTCGAGGCTGTGTTGGACTGGAAACCGCCGAAGTCAGTGGCAGAAATTCAGAGTTTTCTAGGTTTGGCTGGGTATTACAGGCGTTTTTGTTGAGGGGTTTTCGTTGATTGCTGCACCCCTTAGCTAAGCTGTTGCGTAAGGGAGTACCGTTTGTAAGGTCAGATAAGCAATAAGAGAGCTTTAAGAAATTGAAGAAGATTCTGACAGAAGTGCCAGTATTGATTCAACCTGAGGCTGGTAAGGAGTTTATTGTTTATTGTGATGCGTCACACACGGGCTTGGGTTGTGTGTTGATGCAAGGAGGAAAAGTGGTGGCTTATGCATCTCGTCAATTAAGGCTGCATGAGATAAACTATCCGACTCATGATTTGGAGTTAGCTGCAGTGGTGTTTGCTCTGAAGATTTGTAGACACTATCTGTACGGGGAGAAGTCGATTATCTATACGAATCATAAGAGTCTAAAGTACCTCCTTACTTAGAAAGAGTTGAACTTAAGACAGCGGAGGTGGATAGAACTGTTGAAAGATTATGACTTCTCAATAGAGTATCATCCAGGAAAGGTTAACGTAGTGGCAGATGCGTTGAGTCATAAGGTGATATCGGATCTGAGAGCGATGTTCGCTCATCTCAGCCTGTATGAAGATGGTAGCCTACTAGCCGAACTTCAGGTGAAGCCTGCATGGGTAAGTCAGATTAAGGAAAAGTAGTTGTTAGATGAAAGGTTGGGTTCTCGGCCTCAACAAGTGGAAGGTGGTGAGATAGGAGATTTGGGATTGAATAGTGATGGAGTATTGTGTTTCCGCGGAAGAGTTTGTATGCCCAAGGATTCGAAATTGAGACAAACGATTCTGCGTGAGGCGCATAGTAGCCCATATGCTATGCACCCCGGAGGAAACAAAATGTACCGAGATCTCCGTGAGCAGTATTGGCCGCCAGGGTTGAAATGGGAGGTTACCGACTTCGTGAACAAGTGCTTGACATGTCAGCAGGTGAAGGCGGAACATCAACTTCCATCAGGGTTGCTACAAATGGTGAAAATTTCATTATGGAAATGGGAAAGGATAATGATGGACTTTGTTAGTGGGTTCGAATCCCATTTATTGCAAATTTTTGGATTTATTTTCTGCTTTCTTTCCAAGTGTCGGCCATGGTTCTAAATATGGTAAGGGAGACTTTTTATGTATGGAAAGAAGAATAAGAAAATATGGTAAGGAGGAACACAAGGGAAAATGAAGGAAAGAAATAAAAGAAAAAGGCAAGGGAAGGAGCATGTTGGCCGAATTTTAGGTGTTGCTTGGGATAGAATTTTTGGCCAACACTCATCTTTTTGGTAAAGATGATACATGGTTTTGGTAAAGAGAATAGGGGGATCCGAATTTTCTATACCTTTTTGCAAGTTTAGTGCATGAGAGGTATTTTTTTTTCTCTTTTGAACATTTTTGTGTCTCTTTTCCAATTTCTTTTCCTTTGTTTTGGCCGAAACCCTCAATGCATTTTTGCTCATTTTCTCTTTGATAGTCGAAACACTCTAGCCATTGTTCATCTTGTTCCCTTGTTTCGCCTTAACCCTCAATTCATTTTGGGTCATCTTCTTTTGTTGTTAGCCGAAACTATCTAGCACTCTTCTCTCCATCCATTCTTTTCTTTTTGACATTTCTTCAACCATTTTCACTTTTCTTAAATCGACATTTCCTTGTGACCAAATTTTCTTGTTCAATTCTTTCCATAGCCGAACCTATTATCATCCTATCTCTTCACTTTTTCTTTTTTTTTCGTGTTGGGCACTCTCTTCTTGACCGAATCGATAAGTGACCTTATATCCCTCTTTTCATTTTCTTTTTCTTTTTCTCCCTAGCCGAATGTATATTTATTATCATTCGATTATTTCACTTTGTTCTAAACCAAAATATCACTCCTAATCCCTCATATCTTGATCATCTTCTTGTTGTAGTATTATAGAGGAAAGCCGAATCACATATCCTTGTCCCGTCCGTAGCTATAAGTCAATCGGTAGAAATCGGATTCATCAACGTTAAGGTAAGGAGTTTCGTCACGGTTCTTTGGATCTATTTCATTACTCGGTTATGTTGCTATTCGGATCGAAAGATTGACTAATTGGTTATTATTGGGATTAAATCGCTCGTTCTTAGTCACTCGTTGATCCTTCGAAAATAGTGGTGAGTCAAATCCTATCCCTAAACAACTACTTGCACTCATCATAGTATCTTTCTAACCAAGACTTTTTCGATGGAGGCAAGTGGTAACGATTTGAAAGGAAAAGCAATTGAAGGAGACAAATGAGCGGATTTGCAATTCCTACTCCTAAGTTCAAACGAAGGGCGGTATCGGCAGTTCGAGATTTTCCACTGGGTTGTGGACCATCATCCGGTGAAAATAGACAAATCGTGGCCGTTCACGATTCTAAGAGTAAGTATTCCACTAGATTGCCTGATTTAGATTTGGCTTAATAAAATCTCGTTTGTTGGTTAATCGAGTGTAATGGTGATTTAGGTGCTGACGATCAAGAAGGTTTAGTCCTTACCGTAATCAGGTGTGTAATCTCACACCGAAATCCCGTTGATTAATGATTCATCATTATGTTGGACGAATGGATAGTTGTTGTTTACAAGTCTAATAACCGTATTATAGCATGAATCGAGTAATTGGCTTAAACATTATTATTTCTAAAATCTGTTAAAATCGGTATAAAATTTGTTAAATTACGAAAATACCCTTATGAGCCGAATTACGAATATACTCGCAATGGGCTATTTTTATCAAAATGCCTTAACGTGCCGAATTGCTTAAGCGCCTTTAAAGTACCGATTTACGAAATTGCCCCTATGGGCCGTTTTACCAAAATGCCCCTATAGGTCGATTTATCGAAATGCCCCTATGGGCTGATTTGCTAGAATGCCTTAGTGGGCCGAATTACTAAAGAACCATAATGGGTCGATTCACCTTAATAAATTACTTGATTAATGGTTGTTATTTATATGTGGATATTTTATGTTATTATGTATGTTGCATCTTTATATATATTGCATGGGATGGGAAAATTTTATGGAGAGCAGTGTAGTCTGGTGGCATTGCCACAATTTGTTTACTATTGTTCTTAATAATGATTTCGGTGGCTTGACCACAAAATATTATACTTTAGCAGCTTGTCTGCAAATTGGTGTGAGCGGCGGTGTGGGTTGACTTGATACCCACAAGTGTGATTGGCTGGTCGGGGTGTGATGGATGGATGGGTTGGGTTGCATACATTCATTGCATTTAAATATTGTGATGTAAATGGGCTTCGGTCCAAGATGATGCTATATGGGTTCAGGCCCAGTGGATGACGGTAAGGGGATTATGCGCTGAGTTCTAGTAACTCACCCCTCCTTCTTAATCCTTGCAGGTAATCCTCAGTGATGTGGACTTGGGCCATGGATGACTCGGTGGAGGCCATACTTTAGAAATGGTGTTTTCGAACTTTAGTAAATTTTCATTTTCTGCTTTATTTCATTACTTTTACTAATTTGGGTTTAAAGTTGTAATAAGGCCTCTGGGATAAACTTTAATTTACTTTATATTTGGACGTATTTACTATTTTTCTTAAATTGTTTTAAATGGAGATTTTCCAAAATCGTAAAAAATGGTTTTCCAAAATTGATTAATAAATAGTTTTCATAATAAATATACAAAAATAATTTAACTCGGATTCTCTTTCAAATTATCAATAATATTTTCAAAAGTCGCTGTTTTAAAAGATCATTAGTGTAACACCCCAAACCCGGCCCATACGTTTCGACCAGATCTGGTATGCTACGGGTTGTACATTGAAAACTTTTGCTTTGTTGGTTTCGGAAATCGTAAGTTAATTAGACAATATTTGAATTAATAGGTGACATTTGAAAATAAAACCTTGTATTATTATTATTTTGAATAATTAAACCTTTGAAAAAATTTCATAAGTTGCAAATATTAAAAACTATGTAGTGAAATGTAAACCATGGGGTCTTATTACATAAATATTCCCAAAACTAAAAGCTTAAAGAAAAGCCGAAATAATCTATAAAGATAAAAACTTGATGGCCCCTTGAGTCCGTCTCGGCTCCCATGTCCACGATCTACTGCTTATCTGAAAGAGTAGAGAAAATGAAAGGGTGAGTCACCAAGACTCAGTGTATAAATCCCGGGCACACTGACCTAAGGCCCACAAACACATCATGAGCCCTGGCCTATACATAAAGGCAACAATCATAATTACATGAAAATAATGAATGATGAATAGCCCAACCCATCCTAGAATTCCATCCTCTACACACCAACCCGTACCAACCATCACACCTTGGGGATTTCTACAATCAACCCTCCATCCGCTACACACCATAACGACAGCCGTACTGCCTATTCCTATTAATCAGGAATCATTAAACGTGGCATAGCCACGGATCACTATGTGACCTAACATTTGAATTTGTGGTTTAACCACCAATCACCAAGTGACCTATCATGCACTTCCCCTTCATTATCATAATCCCACCCCATGCATACACACATGAAAAATTGAAAACATCATACCATCTTTAAAAAGAAACAGGCTTTCATATATTTCGATACACATAGAGATTTCTATGATTACGTACCTCGCATCCTTTGCCTAACCCTTTTAGGGTTTTATTCGACTGTCCACACAGCCACTTTTTGGCTTTTTAGCCCATAACACATATAAATTACAGTTAACTAGTGTGTTAGAGATCTACACACCTGATTATCGTTGGAACAAAACTTTCTACGTCGATGCTATCCGAAGTCAACACAACTATTATCTGCCTAAGGTGTTGTTCAGAGGCTGGTAACAAAACATTAGGTTAAGGCACGACCAACGAGAAGAAAACGATTGATCATCTTATGGAGAATTGAAAACCTTACCTTGAAATCCCGAAATTAGAGACTAGCGACTTCCGGCTTTTAGATCTAAATGATCAAGTTTCCTTCAAATCCCAGAATGCCGTACAAAACGCAGGAAGAGAGAAAATATTAGCCTCAAACAAACCAAGTGGCCATTCGGCCTTGTCTTCTAAAAACTGAAAGAGATCTTAAGGAATAACAAGAGTCGACACTTACCTTACTAGAGAAGATTCGACTAGCACTTGAGAGAAGATTCCGGCTTTTATGGAGAAATTGGCACAAGAGGAAAAAGAATGGAAAAGAAAGTGAAGTGAGAGGTTTCGGCTTTTGAAGAAATCAAAAGAAAAGATTGCAGAGAATGGCTAAGGGTTTCAGCACAGAGAATGAGAGAAAGGAATAGGGTCCCAAATGCCGGAATTGAAGAGATATCCCCTCTATTTAAAGAAGATTTCGGCACCTACTGCTTAAAACCGAAAATGCCCTTCCTGATAACTTACAACTAATCAAATAGTAGGGGAAATTTCGGCACCCCTTTGCCGTAAAGAAACTGATTTCTTCCCTCCTCTAGGTGATGGAATTTCGGCCAACACCTAGCCTTGCAGATAGCTCCTATCTTCTCCTTTTATCTTCCATATTATCAACTATAATATCTACATTATCCCATTCACATAAATCCTCCTATTTTTGAGCCTTGTTGCCGTCCACTCCACCTAACCCTAATGCCGAAAATTAGCTAACTTAAATTAAAAGAATTAGGCTCCATGAAACTTAAATTTGGGCCCCTTACTCCCTTGTGTGGCGTCACCTCCTTGCTCCCTAAGTGGCGCTACTGACCACTGGGCCACAAGCCCATTTTGATATTTTAAACACAGATACCTCCTTTTAAACCCTACAGTGCCCAAACAAAAATTTAACCAAGGCCTTGACCACATCCTGAGTCCAATTTGGACCCCTAACAGTTAAATTAACACATTAAACATATCCACACACTAAACGCATAGGCCCATTAATTCAGGATGTTACAGTTCTACCCCCTTAAAGAAATTTCGGCTTCGAAATTACCTGGTCCAAAAAGATGGGGGTATTGCCGCATCATCGCTTCCTCTGGTTCCCACGTAGCCTCCTTAGAGCCATGATTCCGCCACAGCACTTTAACCAAAGGAATCGTTTTCCTTCGCAATACTTTGACATCACGGTCTAGAATTTCCACCGGTTCCTCTTCGAAGGATAGATCTGGTTTTATCTCGAATTCCTCCACAGGCACAACATGAGATGGATCCGAACAATATCGTCTCAACATAGAGACACGAAATACATCGTGAATTTGCCTTAACTCCGGAGGTAACTCAAGCTGATAGGCTACTGGTCCCACTCGCTTCAACACTCGGTATGGTCCGATAAATCTGGACTCAATTTACCTTTCCGATAAATCAGGAATACCTTGTTACCCACTGAAAACTCTATGTCCTTACGCTTTAAATCAACATAGGACTTCTGTCTGTTCGACGCTTCCTTTAGTCGAGCCTGAATTAACTCAACCTTCTCTTCTGTCTCAGTCACCAACTCCGGACCCAAAATTCGACGTTCCCCTAATTCCTTCCAACAGGTAGGAGTACGACACCTCCGCCTGTACAATGCTTCATAGGGCGCCATCTGAATACTAGACTGGTAGCTGTTGTTGTAAGCAAACTCTGCTAATGGTAGGAACTCTTCCCAACTACCTCTGAAATCAATGACACATCCTCTCAACATGTCCTCCAAGATCTGAATTACCCGTTTAGACTGTCCATCGGTCTAAGGGTGAAACGCTGTACCAAAATCCAACCTCATACCCAACGCTTGATGCAATGCCTTCCAAAACCGTGAGGTGAACCTAGGGTCCCTATCTGATATGATCGATACCGGTACTCCATGCAACCTTACTACCTCCGCTATGTATAGCTTAGCCAACTTTTGCAAAGAGTAATCAACACGTACGGGGATGAAGTCAGCAGACTTCGTCAAGCGATCTACAATTACCCAAACTAAATCTTTCTTAGTGGGCGTGAGGGGTAGCCCACTAACAAAGTCCATGGTGATTTTTTCCCACTTCCATTGTGGAATCTTCACCGGTTGCAATAACCCTGATGGTAACTGATGCTTCGCCTTTACCTCCTGATAGGTCAAACACTTACCCACAAATTCAGTTACCTCTTGCTTCAAACCCGGCCACCAGAACTGATTTCGCAAATCCCGAAACATCTTACTTCCTCCAGGGTGCATAGCGTATGCACCACCATGTGCTTCTTGCAAAATCCTACGCCTCAACTCCAGATCTTTTGGCATGCAAACTCTCCCTCAAAAACATAGCAGTCCTTCCTCATTCTTAGTGAATTCCGTTGGCCCATCCTTTGAGATTAGCTGCAACCTCCCCTTTAGCAACTCGTCGGTCTGTTGCCTCTTCTTCACCTGACTGACCCAAGAGGGTTTCACTTGAAGTTCAGCTAATAAGCTCCCATCCTCATATAGACTGAGGTGGGCAAACATTGCTCTTAAGTCAGAGACTACTTTACGACTTAAAGCATCCGCCACCACATGAGCCTTACCTGGGTGATACTCGATCGAGCTGTCGTAATCCTTTAACAACTCGATCCACCTCCTCTGCCTTAGATTCAACTCCTTCTGGGTCAAAAGGTACTTTAAACTCTTATGATCTGTGTAAATGATAGATTTCTCCCCGTACAAATAATGCCTCCAAATTTTTAAGGCAAACACCACCGCCGCCAATTCCAAGTCATGGGTGGGATAATTTGACTCGTGCGGTCTTAACTGCCGAGATGCATATGCAACCACCTTTCCATCTTGCATCAACACACATCCTAATCCCGTGTGTGACGTATCACAGTAAATTACAAACTCCTTCCCCGCCTCCGGCTAAATCAACACCGGAGCCTCTGTCAAAATCCTCTTTAACTTTTCGAAACTCTCCTGTTGTTTATCAGACCAAACAAACAGAACTCCTTTCCGTAGCAACTTAGTCAAGGGTGCCGCAATGAGAGAAAATCCTTCAACAAATCTTCTGTAGTACCCAGCTAAACCAAGAAAACTTCGAATCTCTACCACAGACCTAGGTGGCTTCTAATCCAACACCGCTTCGATCTTTCGAAGGTCAACCCCACTCCCCTCTGCCGACACAACGTGCCCTAGAAACGTAACTTCCCTTAGCCAAAATTCACACTTACTGAATTTGGCATACAACTGCTTTTCCCTCAGAATCTGCAAAACTATTCGCAGATGAGCATCATGCTCCTCCTCCGACTTTGAATAAACCAAGATATCATCTATAAACACCACGACACACCGATCTAGGTAGGGTTGGAACACTCGGTTCATCATGTCCATGAACGCTGCTGGTGCGTTGGTCAATCCAAAAGGCATCACCATGAATTCATAGTGACCATAGCGAGTTCTAAAGGCCGTCTTATGAATATCCGCCTCCTTGACCTTAAGCTGATGGTACCCTGACCTCAGATCTATCTTCGAAAAGACTGAGGCCCCCTTCAACTGATCGAACAAGTCATTGATCCTTGGCAACGGGTACTTGTTCTTGATTGTTAGCTTATTCAACTGGCGATAATCAATGCACATACGCATCGATCCATCCTTCTTCCTAAAGAATAACACCGGCGCTCCTTAAGGCGACACACTTGGTCGAATAAACCCTCTATCCAGCAACTCCTAAATCTGTGCTTTCAATTCCACCAACTCCTTCGGCGCCATTCTATATGGAGCAATAGATACTGGCGCTGTTCCCGGAAGAAGATCGATACCAAACTCCACTTCACGATCCGAGGGTAATCCTGGAAGCTCTTCAGGGAAAACATCAGGAAATTCCTTCACCGTCCTAACCTCCCTCCCAGTTATTTCCTTGGCCTCTAGAGCTCGAACCAACATTAATACTGCCTCGCATCCTTTCCTCACCATCCTTTCCGCTCTTAGGGCAGTCACCACATTCGACAGACAGTTCCCCCTTTCTCCTATCACCAACACTTCATCACCCTCGGGGGTTTTTAACACCATACGCTTGGCTGCACAATCTAGATTATCTTGATACTTCACAAGCCAGTCCATGCTAAAATTAAATCAAACTCCCTGAACGGTAATTCCATTAGATCCGTTCGGAAGACTATCCCCTGAACTTCTAGAGGTACTTCCCGATAGAGTTTATCCACTACTACAGATTGTCCTAATGGGCTAACTACAGTCATTGCCCTAGGGGTAATCTCAGATTCTAACCTTAAAGTTCCAGATACGCTACTAGCTACATACGAATGCGTCGACCCAATGGCAACCAATGCTGTGTAAGGCAAACCAAAAATTAAAAACGTACCAGTTATGACATCCGGTGCATCACCTCCTCTCGACGTCTGACAGCATAGACCAACCCCGGCTGTCTCGCCTCAGTATTTCCTGTCCCTTGGCCTGGTGCTCCACGACCCCGACCAGAACCATTACCACCTCTGGCTGCACCACGACCTCTCTGTGGCTGCTGACCTCCTCTGCCAGGCTGAGCATTCCCTCGACCCGTGGGCCCTTCACTGTCTCGTTGCTGCGGACAGTTTCTAACTTGGTGGTCTGTAGATCCACACCTAAAACACTTCCCAGTGCCTGCCCAACACTCACCGGCATGATATTTGCTACATCGAGCACACTTCTGTGTTTGATTAGGAGCAACAGGTCTCTCATCCCGTTTCGGCCCATCTGACCTAAGTCTCTTCTGATTACGCCCGGCTGACCCTGACAGTCCAACATTCCTCTTATTCCCACTCCTATCTCTACCCCGATTCAGTTTCTCGGTCCGCTTTATCTCCTCGGCTATCTTAGCCTTTTCCACTAGGACAGCAAACTCGCTCTCCCGCTGCGGGGCTATCAAAACACACAAATCATCCCTCAGACCATCTTTGAATCGAACGCAACGTTCATGCTCCGAGGCCACCATCCCTTGGGCATATCGGCTAAGGCGTAAGAATTCAGCTTCATACGCAGCCACGGACCTACTCCCTTGAACCAGATTCAGAAATGCTCTGCGCTGCGCATCCACATAACTCAATCCAATGTACTTACTCTGAAATGTCATTTTGAAGAGATCCCAGGTGATACGGTCAGCTACCGCACCATCCTTAACCGTAAGCCACCATTGATATGCTTCATCCCGAAGGAGAGATACAACCCCTTTCAATTTCTCCTCCTCTGTGAAATCCAAATCATCCATTATGCGTTCCACCGCCTTCAACCAATACTCAGCTGAACTCGGGCTACACCAGAAATTCCCCTAAACACTTCTGTCCCATTGGCTCTAAGTCGCTCCGGCACAGATTTCTGGGCTCCTGTGCCCATGCCTGCCTCAACAACTCTCTCTAAACCCTTAACATTGCCTGAGATACAGCATCATCTCTGGCAGTCTGATCTTGAAATTCCTACTCCGCACCTGGTGGTACCGGCATCTCGTTCCCAGATCCATGGCCAGATCCCACTGGTTCCGACACCATCATCCTACCCCTACCACGACCACGCGGCAGACGTCCTCTACCCCTTGTACTTATTCTACCGATTCGCGTTTATCTGATTAGAAATTTTATAAATTATTAGTTTTCTTCCACTAATTAACCACGAATAGTCTTATGGATAGTAGTTTTAAGAGTAGTTCTTTCGAATTCGAACCTATCTACAATTTCAGTCTCAAGTTTATCCCCTAATTCTAGAAACCACATACATTCAACCATCACACATCAACATACATATAACATCCATGAACTCACATCCATCACATAAGGGTGTTTTCATCATTTCACTACCAGAGGTTTTTCCGTAGTTTTGCCCTACAGGGTATTTTCCAAAATAAAGTATCTTGGTGATTTATCTTTGAAATTAAAGTACTTTGGTACACATTTTTTTTTCAAAACGAGGGTATTTTGGTAATTTTCTCAAAATGGGGTATCTTGGTGGTTTTGTTTTTTTTTTTTTGAAATAAAGATATTTTGATGTTGTAGTTTTTTTTTTCTTTTGAAGCAGGGGTACTTTGGAAAATTTAATTTCGTAAACCGGTTACTCTTGTAAATCTAGGGGTTTCCGAGTAACTTTGCAAAACATGGGTATTTTATAAAATTACAATTGTTTTGGAAATTTTCACAAACCAAGGATATTTGGGAAATTTTGCCAACCGGAGTGTTTCGGTAATTTTCACAAATTTTGGTAGTTTCGTAATTCTGGAGTATTCTGGAAATTTTTCACAAATCAAGTGTTTTTTTTGGAAATTTTACAAAACTTGGGGTTTTTTTTTATTGTGAAATAGGGTAGTTGGTCCCTTTCGGGTTTTAATTATAGATTTTGGCCCGTCAAAAAATCCTCGTAACTAAGGTGAACAGTCATTACGCACCGGGTAGGATTCCAGCGAAAAGGAGGTGAGTCACTAGGACTACTTAAATACCAAGCTCTCCCTGAAGCCAATCCTAGACATGCGTATGCCTGTTGCCACACCCTAACCCATCGACTCGTTCATGGGTTTGTTTAGTTGGATTAAGTCTTATGGAATTGAAGAGTTGTTTATCTAAGCCTAAGGTCCATTAATACTATCATACTAGTCTATGTCCATAAAGCCCATCAACCCCACAAATAATCACATCAAGAGTTAGAATACTTACCTGCGTGGATCGGGTGCCGGTAGACTCGAAGGACATATCTTCATCCAAGACACATTTTTTTTACCAAATTCACATCAACTTTACAAAACATTACTAGGCCCATTTCACAGCCCGAGTTTCGAACTGGGCTCTGATACCAAAATGTAACACCCCAAACCCGGCCCATACGTTTCGACCAGATCTGGTATGCTACGGGTTGTACATTGAAAACTTTTACTTTGTTGGTTTTGGAAATCGTAAGTTAATTAGACAATATTTGAATTAATAGGTGACATTTGAAAATAAAACCTTGTATTATTATTATTTTGAATAATTAAACCTTTGACAAAATTTCATAAGTTGCAAATATTAAAAACTATGTAGTGAAATATAAACCATGGGGTCTTATTACATAAATATTCCCAAAACTAAAAGCTTAAAGAAAAGTTGAAATAATCTATAAAGATAAAAACTTGATGGCCCCTCGAGTCCGTCTCGGCTCCCATGTCCATGATCTACTGCTCATCTGAAAGAGTAGAGAAAATGAAAGGGTGAGTCACCAAGACTCAGTGTATAAATCCCGGACACACTGACCTAAGGCCCACAAACACATCATGAGCCCTGGCCTATAAATAAAGGCAACAATCATAATTACATGAAAATAATGAATGATGAATAGCCCAACCTATCCTAGAATTCCATCCTCTACACACCAACCCGTACCAACCATCACATCTTGAGGATTTCTACAATCAACCCTCCATCCGCTACACACCATAACGACAGCCGTACTGCCCATTCCTATTAATGTAACACCTTGGTTCTAAGGGTTATGCGTTTAGTGCATAACTCGAGTGATGATAGGCTTCTTGTGTGCTTGGGCAAGTTTTTAGGGGGTTTGGAGAACCCTGGAAGGTAAGGAAGGCCTTAGGAAATTTTTAGTTTTAGGGGTTAAAAGGGGAGCTTGGATAGAGGGGGCCTTAAGAGAAATTTTGGTGGAGTTTTGGCACAAAGATTGGTGTGGCAGAGTGGCAAGGAGGCGCCACATAAGGCATGGAGAAGTGACGCCTCAGGTAGCTGGAGGGGGGTCTCAGGTTCAATTCGCAAGGGCAGAAGGGAGGCCTTTGTTTTTGCGTCATAAAGGTAAGGTGGTGGACGGTTTTTGAAGGCTTAAAAGATGGAGGAAGACTTGGTCTTCCATTTTGAATTCGGCTAGGTAGGTAAGGAGTAAGGTTTGACTCATTCAAACCTTTTTGAATGGATGATAGGGAGGTGTTTTAGGAGTGAATTTTGGGATTTGGTGTGAGGGTTTGAGTAGTGGCCGGTTATGGGGAGCTTGGGGGAAGGCAATTTCGGTTTTTGGAGGGTGTTGGGGGTGCCTTTTTTAGTAGTATAAATAGGGGGGAGGTGCTCACCTTTTTGGTTTTCCATTTGCTTGCTTACCGAAAAGTGCTTCACGATTTTTCTTCCATTTCACTTGAGCCGAAACCTTCATTGCCATCCTTTCTCTCTTCCTTTTGGACTCTTGGCCGAACCACTCATCTTTCATCCCTCCCTTTTCTTCCATTTTGGCTAAACCGAAAGTACACCCCCCACACTTTTCTTTCCCTCTTCTCAAACCTTTGGCCGAAACCCCTATTCCCTTTCCTTGATTTTCTTTTATTGATAGCCGAATCTACACCCCATCTATATGCCGTGTCTCTTTTCTTCAACTTAGTAGCACCTTGGCCGAATATTAGAAGTGGTGTAGACCTCTTCGGGTTTCGTTGTAATCGGTTGGTGGAAGTACTCTGGGATATTTCAAGGCATTCAGTCAACCTCAGTAGGCAGTCAGCTTGGTAAGTGATTTTGGGTAAGGATATTTTGTAAGATTAAATACTTAGGTTGTGTTTTGGAGGGTTAACCCGTTTATTTGATTAAGTGTGTTGATGGAGGCAACAACCAGTCAGAGTGGGCAAGGGAAAGTCCCTATCCCGAAGTTCAAGTAGAGGGCTGTCTCGGCGGTTCGGGATTGGCCACCGGGGTGTGGGCCAGCAGCAGGGGATAGTTATAGGCAGATAGCTGTTGTTTCGTTGAGTGATAGCATAGGGATCGAAAGTTTAGAACTACAAGTGATAAGGTGCGTAATCATCGCACTATTTCTGTGGTTTCGGTTTGCTAATGTGTTTACATATGCGTGATGTGTGGTGGCCGATTATAATAGCTTGAATGGTGAGTTAATTATGATATATATGTGGTATGATAATTAACATGTGATGCTTACTCTTTTGTTATAATCTGACATGTTATACTTATGCATACATACATGGGAGGTGGAGTTGATCGATGAAGGAAGGAGTGTACACATGATGTACGTGGTCTAATGTTGGCTCAGGCTACATTAGCGCTTGAGGGTTAGCTGTGTGCTACCTCAAGGGAGGTGTTGGCTCGGTGCCCATCTCGGCGGTTGATGGCTATGTGCGTCACCGTAGATAGATTATGATGTTGTTGGATCACTTTGATTGATCGGTGGCTCAGCCACGGCCTTGAGCAGCGAGCTTGCCAAGGTAAGGTTTATGGATCACGATGTGATCAGTGGTGGATTAGCCACGGCCTTAGGCAGGGGGAGTCTGCTAAGGTTGGTGTTACGGTTAGATTGTAGGTTGGGCTGAGATGCATATTTGCATGACTTGTTATGAGAAAGATATGGTTATGGGCCAAGCCCATACGTGTGGAAATATGTGTGTTATGATTATGCACTGAGTCAGTGGACTCACTCTATTTTCTTAACCATTTCAGGTGATGCGTAGAATTGGACCGGGATCGGAGAGGACACATGGTGGCTCATGCAGAAAGAAGAGTTTAAGTATTTTAAGCTTAACTATGTTAAGTACTCGGGTTTAAATATTGATGTAACAAGGGCCTTTTGATATTCATTTATTTTGGAAACTATTTTATTAATATTTTAAATTATGGTTGGATTATATTAAATTACCATGTGAAGACAAACTTTTCCTAACAACTTGATTATTCAAATTGGTTTTTTTTTATATTCACTAAAGTTTAATTTTGGACAATATAATAATATCAAAGTTTTTCAAACAATATCAAATAAACATGGATTTTCAAAGGGTAATAAATTTACTGTTTTATTTTAAGTCAAAAAAAGAATTTTTCCACCGTCTTTTCCGCAGTGACATAACCAGATTCGGTCGTAGTGAATGGGCCGGGTTTGGGGATGTTACAGATTAGTATCAGAGCCCGGTTCAAAACTCGGCTTTGAGGGTTTTTGGGCCCGAAACAGTTTTTAAAATGGGCTTTTCGAAATGTGGGCTTTTATAAAAAGTTTTTCAGGTTATTTTGGCATGGCACCTGTGTCTCCGGCCCGAAGTCCACCAGGTAAGTACTTCTAGCCTTTGAAGTGTTTGGTTATTATGAATTGTTATGGGTTTAGTTGGGCTCGTAGATTAGAATATTAAGACTTTTGGACCCTAGGATTATTTTACTCAAACATATGCATAAAACTTAAAGCTCTTAAACAACCCTGTGAAGCAAGTCGCCGAGTTAAGGTGTGGTAACCACTGTACGCATGTCTAGGAATGGTATTCAGTAAGAGCTTGGTATTTAAGCAGTCCTAGCGACTCACCTCCTCTTTACTCGAATCCTACCTGGTGCGTAGCTACGGTTCACCTTAACCAAGAGGACTTGTTCATAAGCTAAACCAATTATTAAAACCCGAAAGGGATTAGCCTTGTTTTTTTTAAATCCTTAGTTTTTTTAAAATTTTCAAATTTACCCCTTTGGTTTGTGAAACCCTAAATCTGATTTTTGAAAGACGTTTGTCGATTTACAAAATTACCAAAATGCCCCTAGTGGCAAAATTACAAAAATGCCCCTGTGTTATAAAATTTCCGTACTACCCTCGACTTTTGATAAAATGACCTTTACTTTGCAAAATACCAAAAATCTCGAGTTTCAAAATATTAAGATACTTTGATTTGTGAAAATTTACGAAAATACCCTCGTGTTGAAAATTACTAAAATGCCCCTGACTTTCAAGATTTCCGGTTTAACCCCAAGTTTAATAAAATTCTCTTACTTTGCAAAAGTATCCAATTTTCTGTATTTCAAAATAATACCCTGACTTTGGAATTTACAAAAATACCCCTGATTGACAAAATTACCAAAATACCCCTGGTTCTTAAAAATTCTGTTAAACCGTCAATTTGTGAAATTTTCGAAAATACTCTTCAGTTTTGGGAATTTTTTTTAAAACAAAAAGATCCTGACTTATTAAAGTTTTCGGAATCGCTTTGATATATTACCGAAATACCCCTATAGGAAAATGACGAAACTACCCCTGGATAGGGAACGAAACTTGATTGCTCGAAAGAACTACTCTCGGAACTTCATTGCATAAAATTGCTCGTGGGTAAAACAGTGAAACAAGAATTTCTAATGCATAAAACTTTTTAAACAGACTAAATCGAGGCGCTAGATATGAGTTCTAGGGGGCGTGGTCGCAATACTCGTGGACGTGGCAGAGGCAGGATGTCAGTGTTGGAACCGGTTGGGTCACGCCATGGGTCAGAGTGCGCAGCCATAGCGTAGTTGAACTGTTAGTTTAGACAAGTAATTTCGAGGACGAAATTATTTTAAGGAGGGTAGAATTGTAACACCCTGGTTCTAGGGGTTATGCATTTAGTGCATAACTCGAGTGATGATAGGTTTCTTGTGTGCTTGGGCAAGTTTTTAGGGGGTTTGGAGAACCCTGGAAGGTAGGGAAGGCCTTAGACAATTTTTAGTTCTAGGGGTTAAAAGGGGAGCTTGGATAGAGGGGGCCTTAAGAGAAATTTTGGTGGAGTTTTGGCACAAAGATTGGTGTGGCAGAGTGGCAAGGAGGCGCCACATAAGGCATGGAGAAGTGACGCCTCAGGTAGCTGGAGGGGGTCTCAGGTTTGATTCGCAAGGGCAGAAGGGAGGCCTTTGTTTTTGCGTCATAAAGGTAAGGTGGTGGACGGTTTTTGAAGGCTTAAAAGATGGAGGAAGACTTGGTCTTCCATTTTGAATTCGGCTAGGTAGGTAAGGAGTAAGGTTTGACTCATTCAAACCTTTTTGAATAGATGATAGGGAGGTGTTTTAGGAGTGAATTTTGGGATTTTGTGTGAGGGTTTGAGTAGTGGCCGGTTATGGGGAGCTTGGGGGAAGGCAATTTCGGTTTTTGGAGGGTGTTGGGGGTGCCGTTTTTAGTAGTATAAATAGGGGGGAGGTGCTCACCTTTTTGGTTTTCCATTTGCTTGCTTACCGAAAAGTGCTTCACGATTTTTCTTCCATTTCACTTGAGCCGAAACCTTCATTGCCATCCTTTCTCTCTTCCTTTTGGACTCTTGGCCGAACCACTCATCTTTCATCCCTCCCTTTTCTTCCATTTTGGCTAAACCGAAAGTACACCCCCCACACTTTTCTTTCCCTCTTCTCAAACCTTTGGCCGAAACCCCTATTCCCTTTCCTTGATTTTCTTTTATTGATAGCCGAATCTACACCCCATCTATATGCCGTGTCTCTTTTCTTCAACTTAGTAGCACCTTGGCCGAATATTAGAAGTGGTGTAGACCTCTTCGGGTTTCGTTGTAATCGGTTGGTGGAAGTACTCTGGGATATTTCAAGGCATTCAGTCAACCTCAGTAGGCAGTCAGCTTGGTAAGTGATTTTGGGTAAGGATATTTTGTAAGATTAAATACTTAGGTTGTGTTTTGGAGGGTTAACCCGTTTATTTGATTAAGTGTGTTGATGGAGGCAACAACCAGTCAGAGTGGGCAAGGGAAAGTCCCTATCCCGAAGTTCAAGAAGAGGGCTGTCTCGGCGGTTCGGGATTGGCCACCGGGGTGTGGGCCAGCAGCAGGGGATAGTTATAGGCAGATAGCTGTTGTTTCGTTGAGTGATAGCATAGGGATCGAAAGTTTAGAACTGCAAGTGATAAGGTGCGTAATCATCGCACTATTTCTATGGTTTCGGTTTGTTAATGTGTTTACATATACGTGATGTGTGGTGGCCGATTATAATAGCTTGAATGGTGAGTTAATTATGATATATATGTGGTATGATAATTAACATGTGATGCTTACTCTTTTGTTATAATCTGACATGTTATACTTATGCATACATACATGGGAGGTGGAGTTGATCGATGAAGGAAGGAGTGTACACATGATGTACGTGGTCTAATGTTGGCTCAGGCTACATTAGCGCTTGAGGGTTAGCTGTGTGCTACCTCAAGGGAGGTGTTGGCTCGGTGCCCATCTCGGTGGTTGATGGCTATGTGCGTCACCGTAGACAGATTATGATGTTGTTGGATCACTTTGATTGATCGGTGGCTCAGCCACGGCCTTGAGCAGCGAGCTTGCCAAGGTAAGGTTTATGGATCACGATGTGATCAGTGGTGGATTAGCCACGGCCTTAGGCAGGGGGAGTCTGCTAAGGTTGGTGTTACGGTTAGGTTGTAGGTTGGGCTGAGATGCATATTTGCATGACTTGTTATGAGAACGATATGGTTATGGGCCAAGCCCATACGTGTGGAAATATGTGTGTTATGATTATGCACTGAGTCAGTGGACTCACTCTATTTTCTTAACCATTTCAGGTGATGCGTAGAATTGGACCGGGATCGGAGAGGACACATGGTGGCTCATGCAGAAAGAAGAGTTTAAGTATTTTAAGCTTAACTATGTTAAGTACTCGGGTTTAAATATTGATGTAACAAGGGCCTTTTGATATTCATTTATTTTGGAAACTATTTTATTAATATTTTAAATTATGGTTGGATTATATTAAATTACCATGTGAAGACAAACTTTTCCTAACAACTTGATTATTCAAATTGGTTTTTTTTTTATATTCACTAAAGTTTAATTTTGGACAATATAATAATATCACAGTTTTTCATACAATATCAAATAAACATGGATTTTCAAAGGGTAATAAATTTACTGTTTTATTTTAAGTCAAAAAAAGAATTTTTCCACCGTCTTTTCCGCAGTGACATAACCAGATTCGGTCGTAGTGAATGGGCCGGGTTTGGGGATGTTACAATTAATCAGGAATCATTAAACGTGGCATAGCCACCGATCACTATGTGACCTAACATTTGAATTTGTGGTTTAACCACCGATCACCAAGTGACTTATCATGCACTTCCCCTTCATTATCATAATCCCACCCCATGCATACACACATGAAAAATCGAAAACATCATACCATCTTTAAAAAGAAACAGGCTTTTATATATTTCGATACACATAGAGATTTCTATGATTACGTACCTAGCATCCTTTGCCTAACCCTTTTAGGTTTTTATTCGACTGTCCACACAGCCATTTTCCGGCGTTTTAGCCCATAACACATATAAATTACAGTTAACTGCTGTGTTAGAGATCTACACACCTGATTATCGTTGGAACAAAACTTTCTACGTCGATGCTATCCGTAGTCAACACAACTGTTATCTGCCTAAGGTGTTGTTCAGAGGCTGGTAACGAAACATTAGGTTAAGGCACGACCAACGAGAACAAAACGATTGATCATCTTAAGGAGAATTGAAAACCTTACCTTGAAATCCCGAAATTAGAGACTAGTGACTTCCGGCTTTTAGATCTAAACGATCAGGTTTCCTTCAAATCTCGGAATGCCGCACAAAACGCAGGAAGAGAGAAAATATTAGCCTCAAACAAACCAAGTGGCCATTCAGCCTTGTCTCCTAAAAACCGAATGAGATCTTAAAGAATAACAAGAGTCGACACTTACCTTACTAGAGAAGATTCAGCTAGCACTTGAGAGAAGATTCCAGTTTTTATGGAGAAATCGGCACAAGAGGAAAAAGAATGGAAAAGAAAGTGAAGTGAGAGGTTTTGGCTTTTGAAGAAATCAAAAGAAAAGATTGCAGAGAATGGCTAAGGGTTTCGGCACAGAGAATGAGAGAAAAGAATAGGGTTCCAAATGCCGGAATTGAAGAGATATCCCCTCTATTTAAAGAAGATTTCGGCACTTACTGCTTAAAACCAAAAATGCCCTTCCTGATAACTAACAACTAATCAAATAGTAGGGGAAATTTTGGCACCCCTTTGCCATAAGAAACCGATTTCTTCCCTCCTCTAGGTGATGGAATTTCGGCCAACACCTAGCCTTGCAGATAGCTCCTATCTTTTCTCCTTTTATCTTCCATATTATCAACTATAATATCTACATTATCCCATTCACATAAATCCTCCTATTTTTTAGCCTTGTTGCCATCCACTCTACCTAACCCTAATGCCGAAAATTAGCTAACTTAAATTAAAAGAATTGGGCTCCATGAAACTTAAATTTGGGCCTGTTACTCCCTTGTGTGGCGTCACCTCCTTGCTCCCTAAGTGGCGCTACTGACCACTGGGCCACAAGCCCATTTTGATATTTTAAACACAGATACCTCCTTTTAAACCCTATAGTGCCAAAACAAAAATTTAACCAAGGCCTTGACCACATCCTGAGCCCAATTTGGACCCCTAACAGTTAAATTAACACATTAAACATATCCACACACTAAACGCATAGGCCCATTAATTCAGGATGTTACAATTAGTTCAATTATCGATTCTTCAATCAACCTTTCAAGATTAGTACTATTTTTATCAAATCAAATTTATTTTCTTAAACAATAGTCTAATAACAACATCTTTAGTAAGAATCACAAGTTCTTTACTTGATTTCTTCATGTGACACGCCAGATCTGGACATACCGCATGGGCCGTATTTGGGGTGTTACACACTCAGCTTTGAAGATTCAAATATTCCAAATCATGTTTTCAAACTTTCAAAAGCCTTATGGTTTAAAAAAAGCTCCTAAAGCTTGGTACGAAAGATTACCAAATTTTCTTATTTAAAAAAGTTATTGTAAAGGGAAGGTTGACACAACACTTTTTATCAAAAGAAAAGATGGAGAACTAAATTTCTTTTTGGGACTCCAAATCAAGCAAAAAAGGGATGTCATCTTCATCAATCAAACTAAGTACATAAAAGTAATGCTCAAAAAGTTTCGGATGGATAATCTCAAACCACAGGGTACACCAATGAGCTCCTCTACAAACATTGACAAAGATAAGGAAGGTAAATGTGTTGATATAAAATTATATAGGTCAATGATTGACTAATTTAGGCCTTTTGTATCTTAGAGTCTCTTCATTTAGATGTGAATTTTAAAGGTTGCAATTAGATAGGAAAAACACCTCCGATACTTGTCATTTTATAGGCAACATGCATATATCATAATTTTCAAATAAAGAAAATAGTGTTGCATTATACACCATCGAAGCGGAATTCATTTCTGCCTATAGTTGTTGTGCTTAAGTTTTATGGATGAAACAACAACTTATGGGCTATGTAATTGATGTAGATACCGTTCCTATCAAGTGTGACAATACTAGTGTTATTTGTCTCACTAAAAATCCCATCCAACATTCTAGAACTAATCATATTAAAATTAGACATCATTTCATTAGAGATCATGTCAAAAAATGAGATGTAGTGCTAGAATTTGTTGACACTTTGAACCATTCCTTCTGGTGGGTCTAGTTCATCTCTTAGTGAATGTTTTCGTTCTCTGGGGGAATGAATGTAGTTTAATACATATTTTTCTTCTAGGTTTGTAAAGACCTCTAGACCGCTTGGCTTAGGTGCTTCCCACAGGACATGTTTTCCACTAACATGTCAAACATTTGGCTTAAAAATGCATCTTGCAAGATGCGTTTTCACTGCCATGTCGAATGAAAACGCCCTCTATAGGGAGCATTTTCTTTCTAAGCATTTCAACCACCAAACTTGATTGCTTATGAGCCCCTGCAACCAGGGATTCTCGGAATAAACTTGATCGAGGAAAATGTAGAAATTGCATGTTTAGAACTCACAAGCCAAAGTTAATATTAATTATTGAAGTGTAGAAGAGCTAATTAAAACACTAACTCATGCAATGAAAATAATAATTTATTCGTTTATTCATTAATTTTTCTGTAAATTGTAAGTTGATATTATTTATTGAAGTAAGATATAATACAATTCGCAAGCCATATTTTTAATCTTTTTCTAAACCTTCTAAACAATTCTTTGCTTTTTGGAAATATTGTACCTAACAAATGGACAAAGAAAAACTTAAATGAAAAAGTAACATAAATAATTGTAAATTTTAATCTCTCAACTTGATTGTGTACAAATCGCACCAATTTAATAAATTTGTTTCTTATACTGTAAATAACTATACATTTAGGGTGTAAAACAAAGTATAAAGAAATTATAAAATTACAAAATAACATAATCATCGGCAACTCGAATGTGTGCCATAACCAGGTGGGCATCAGGCACACCTAGAGTTCTGTCGCACTATTTAGTTTGACGGCTCCTCTCGACTTTGGCTTCATCTTGACGTGCATGTTGGGGTTGATTGCTGACTTCATCTCCTTCCTCCATGGTTGACTATGACCACATCCTAGCCACCCATCATAGATCCCCCTGTTTGAGTCAACGGTTGAAAGGATGACCCACCTCAGTAGAACAACAATGCTGGGGGTGTTTGCGACACTACTGGCGGGACACTATATGGTGTCGCATAACCCAATTACGGATAGAAGGTGGGAATCATCGACGATACGCATGTGTCAGTGTTGTTGGCAGGATTGACATGTAATATGGCACGGTGGGTGGCAGTCATGCATAATATATCCCTGGAGAAGGTGTTGATGTAGGGAATTATTATGTGTGTTGTGGTGCTTGTGTAAAAAAAACTAGTGTTGAATGTGCTGATGCAGCGAAAGATTGTGCTTGTTGTGGTAGTTGTGTAAAATAAACTAGAACTAAACGGGATGAAGCTGGGGATGAATGTGTTTGTTGTGATGCTTATGACAGAAAAACTAGTTAGAAGAAAAAATAAATGAACTATACTGACCGAGAGGTTGCATGGCAATCGAGTCCACCGGTGTAGATGGAGCAGATGTCGATCTCGTCATGGCATCTCCTATCGACCTAGGATTGAGGCCCTACAATTGGCCTCCTACAATGACATTGTCAACTCCTTTCCGAAGCTGGCACTAGATACGGCTTGTCGTTATGCCTAAACCACTCTATGTAATTCAGAAATGTCGCCAACTCTGGTGTAAGAAATGGTTCACGTATTGGCAAGTAACCGTACCTATACTGCCACATATCGATGTATTTCTTGCGAAACATTGGTCAATCTTCCTCGAGTCTCCCCTACAAATCAGTCTTGTGTAAGTTATCGAGCTTTTGGGGTAGCGGCGGAATACGTTGCGTACACCCGAACTGCCGCATCACTCAGTTGGATTTGTGCATCTCGACCGTTGCAAAAATGACCAATGGCATTTTCACATACTAGATGTTGCGATTGGCCAAAAATTCGATCAGGACGCATTCTTTATTCCTTGGATTCGCATATGGCATCCATACAAACTGTAGTACGAATTTATATTTTTTAGGACATAACTAATGTAACAGCCCGATTCAGACCTTAGTCGAAATAGTGGTTTCAGACCACAAATCCGAGGTTAGAAAAATATTTTAATATTATTTTAGATGTTTATAATATGTGATTGAACATGTGTGAAAATTTGGTGTGAAAATTTTATCGTTTGTGTGTCGAATTATGAAAAAAGACTTAATTGCATAAAATGCAAAAGTTGTGTGCTGATTGTTAAAGTGCTTAATTGGCATGACTTATTAAATGAAAGGTCCTTATGTTGTAATTAGACCATAGATAGTGGAGATGGACATATATATTCATAGTTAGTGGAAATTTCAATGTAATAATAAAAGGGCAAAATGGTAAAAAGTCTATTAATGTGTATTAAATAAAACAAAAAGATGAAAACATGTTCATCTTTGTTTTTTCAACCGAAAATAGGAAAATAGTTAGGGCTTGGAAACTTTGAAGCATTCGGCCATCTTGGAGTTTAATTGTAAGTTCATTTTTTTCGATTTTTGATGATTTCTACGTTTTTATAATTGTTGGTTCGTGTTCTTCAAAACCCATGCTTCAATTTTGTGATTTGATGAAGATTTCGAAAAGTGCCATTGATGAATGCTTGAGCTTTGTGATAGTTGATGATTAAATATGAAAGATATGTGAAAGATTAACATGTTTTTTCTTTGAATTTTTGGTGAAATTGAGTAATTTGGACTAAATTGTGAAAATAATATTTTGAGGGACTAAAATGTGAAATAAATGAAATGTGTGGGCTTGTATGGATATAGGGAAAATTTGGCTAGGCATGGGTGGAATGAAATTTTGTGTATTTGATGATTTTATGAAATAGGGACTAAAGTGTTGAAATGTGAATATGTGAGGGCTATTTTGTAAAATGCCCTAAATATGTGTGTTTGGACTAAATTGAATGAATTGGTAATTAAATGAGTTAAATTTGAATATGTATAGAACAAGAAAGGAGAGATTTGGATCGAGATCGAGGCAAAGACAAAGTACTCGCTTGATCGGCTAGTCTCGGTATTTCGACGTCCGAGGTAAGTTCGGATATAATACAAGTTGTTAAATTTATATCTATGTGATGAGAAATGAATGATTTTATGGTTAATGAAATAGCAATGTTATATATGAAATTGAGCAATGAGGCACTAAGTGTGTGATACTAGAAATGACACAGATATGATTAGCACTGTGTGTGCGAAATAATAGAAGCTTCGGCTTATTGAATTAGCACTATGTGTGCGATACCGAGATAAGTTAGGTTTAAAGTACATGCACTAAGTGTGCGATGAAAATTATGCTTCGACTACGAAATTTGGCACTAAGTGTGCGATTAAATCAAATGAATAATAAAGGTTGATCGAAATGTAACATCGAGCATAAGGTAGCATGGATGGTGAATAACTATGTGTTGGTTAAGGTATGTATTGAACCTTTGTGGTTGATGAAATTTTGTATGGAATTATGAATGGTTGAGTGAGTATTTTAGTTATAGATGTTATGGTGTGAATATTTGAGAGATTATCTATGTGATGGTTTCACTTTGTATATTGAAATTGATTTATTAAATTGAATGTATTATGTTACGAACATACTAAGCTTTCAAAAGCTTAATGTGTGATGTGTTTCTCTATTTTACAGTGTCAGTAAAGCCTCCGGGGATCGTCGGCGACTCAATCACGCTATCGGCTATCTAATTTGGTACTTTTGAAAGATGTATATAGTTGGTATATGGCATGTATAGGCTAGAAGTTATGGTATGTTTTGAGTTGTATAAATCTTGCCATGAGATTTGGCTTGAAAATTGAATGATGTTGGTATATATATGTGTGTGTGTGTGGATTAAGTGAATGATGACTATAATATGTTTCATGCTCAAATTGGTTGATGAGAATGGTGTTTAAGTATGAGTTTGTGGTATGAACTATTAGATGCTTAGATGATCATTTGGGTTATGATAATGGTGTTTTGGATAGATTTATTTGAGTAGGAATTGAGTATGGAAGTAAATGATCTAGAAGATGATTAGATGGTGCATATATTGGTATGTGTTGGTTGCCATTTGTGATATAAATACATATGATTTGAGGCTTGTAGGTGATTTTAAGTGTGGGTGGCAAGTTTGGCCTTGAAAATGGCCTATAATTGCCCACACGGTTGAGCACACGGGCGTGTGGCTTGACAGTGTCCTTCGTGGTGGTGTTTCAAAAACAAATCAGACTAAACCACGGGATAGACACACGGGCGTGTGACAGGCTGTGTGGTGCAAGTCAGTGTCGACCACGGGTGAGGCACATGGGCATGTCTCAGGCAGTATGGACAATTCAGTATGTATGCCCTGTTTTGCCACGGCTTGGACGCACGGGCGTGTCCGAGGCCGTGTGAGGCACACGGCCTACCCACACGAGCATGTGACCTCTGTAACTTAGAAAAATGTTAGAATTTCAGAAATTTTTGTATGAGTTTGGTTTAGTCCCGACCCCTTTCTAACATGTGATTAAGGTCTCATAGACCTCATTAAGGGGCTCATTGAATGTGAATTGCTATGTTTGGATGTGGAATGATATGAAATGTTCGGAAATGATTAGTAATACCTCTTAACCCTAGTCCGGCAACGGTTACGGGTTAGGGGTGTTACAACTAATATTTAACTTCAAGTGCTAGAATTCATATTATATAAATTTGAAATTCATAAACTAGCCTCCTCTTCGATTTCTTGATCTAAAGCTAGTCGGATATCTTCGAGCTTGGTTGGTATACCGTTGTGTCTCATGCGGTTGTTCCACCTATTCAAATAATTTTTTTTTCAAAATTTACCATATGAATTTTACCATGAGCTAGTCGGAAATCAAATGAATTTTACCATATGACGAGTGAGAATTTGTAAGGGAGTTCCACTCGGGGGCATAAAAATGGTAGTCGATTGTAACAGCCCAGTTTTAGCTAAATCGGAACAGTGGTTTCAGAACCACAAATCCTTTGCTGGAAAATTATTTTAATATTAATTTTGGTATTTACAGCATGTTATTTGATATGTGCGAAAACTTCGTGAGCTAATTTTATCGATTGGTTGGTTAATTTGATAAAAAGGATTAAATCGCGTAAAATGCAAAAGTTTCATTCTACTTGTTAAAGGTGTTTAATTGCTATGATTTAATAAATCATAGGTCCTTATAATGTTATTAGTCCATGATTAGTGTAAGTGGACAATTACGGCCATCCATTATATATTTTTATATGTTTATAACAAAGGTTATTATGGTAAAATAGTCAATAAATGTTATAATTAATAAAAAAATCAATTTTAAACTTCATTATCATCTTTTTGGCCGAATATTGAAGAAGAAGAAAGCTTCTTGTTGTGTTTTAGGGTTCGGCACTTGTAAGCTTAATTTGGTAAGTCATTTTGACTTGGTTTTTAATGATTTCTATGTTTTTGAAATCGTTGCAACTCAATCTAGCTAACCCGTACCTTTAATTTCGAAACTGTTAAAGATTTTAAGAGTTTTCATTGTTGAATCTATGTGTTCTTTGATGTTTAATGTTGAACTATGAAAGCTTGATGATAGTTTTACATGTTTTGTTAATTGATTTTTGATGAAAATGCATAATAGGGATTAAATTGTGAAATGTGCAAACTGTGTGTTTGAAATGTGAAATAAATGAAATTTTTGGATTGCTAGGGACCTATATATAATTCGGCCAAGCATGGGTTTTGTTGAATTGTGTGAATTTTTTGTATTTGTGAAATATGGACTAAATTGATTAAATGCAAAAATTTAGGGGCTAATGTGTAAAAATGCCCAAATGTGTATTTTTGGATTAATTGAATGAGTAGATGAATAAATAAGTTACTTTTGAATTCATATAGATCAAGAAAGAAAGAATTCAGATTTAGATCGGGGGAAAAGCAAGGTTATCGAGTAGTTGACCCAATCCGTCAATTCTGAATACGAGGTAAGTTCGTATGTGATGATTACATTATAAATGTATGTTAAAATGCTTTAATATTGCAGAAATTGTTAAAACGGGATTATGGATAATGTATGAATTGTGAAAACGACTTTAAGGATGCATTCGATGATAGAAACGAAAAGTGTAAAAGCCCGGTTGAACCTTAAGAATAGTTTTGGATACTATTGACATGTTAGTAAGTGATACGTTGAGTTGGCTTCGGGCCATGATATTAACACTTCGGGTGCATATTTTACTGATTTGGCTTCGGGCCATGATATTAGTTCTTCGGATAAGTTACCTTGATTTGGCTACGAGCCATGGTATAGGTACTTATCATACGAGACTCATGGGTATCCAATTTCTATTCCAAATGGTTAACGGGTAAAGGAATGATGTGGTGAGAAAGAGGTTAGTACGAGGCGATACAGGTACGTGCAAAACCTATTTGAGTATTAAATAGTGAAAGTTCAATGAGTTTGTATTTGATCATGTTTTGAGACATGAGAAAGGTTTGTAGTTAATGTGTATATGGTTTTATCATGGGTAATTGGTTGGTTCGCATTTATTCGATGAAATAAGTTATTCATATACGAGCTTACTAAGCTATGAAGCTTACTTCATGTTATTTTTCTATGTTTTATAATGAATCAAGGCTAGCTAGGATCCGGGAGTCGTTGGGAACATCATCGCACTATCAAACATCTATGTTGGTACTTTTGAATTATACATTATGCTATACGACATGTATAAGCTAGATGTGGTATTTTGGTTGTGACCATAGCCATGAGATTTGGCTTGTAAATGATGCTAATATTGATGTTTGTTTGGCTATTAGAAATGGCTTGTAAATGTACATGTTTTGCTTTGTATATATATAGCCATGAGTGATGGCTTATTTTGGTTTGTTTTGGCATGGTTGTAACCAAGACATTATGAATGTTATAATGGTTATGTGAATTATGGTAAATGAACCATATTGTTTGATATTGTTTTGGCAAGTATTTGGCTAAGTAAACAGTAGTGATTTGATAATTGGAATAGATGAAATTATAATGGTATGAATTGTGCATTTGGTTGATGATTTTGGTTGCCTAATTGTATAATGAAATGGTACCATTTTGCCTTGTGTAGGTACATTGAAGTTGGGGTGGCAAATTGGCCTTGCAAATGGCCTATTTTTATCCACACGGGCAGAGACATGGGCGTGTGTCTCAGCATGTATGACACATGGTCAGTTACACGGCCGTGTGTCCCTTAGTGTTGAAATTGAATTGAAGTCAATATGCTCCACACGGTCTCACCCACGGGTGTGTGACTGGTCGTGTGGTACAAGTCAGTATATCCCCTAATTGGCACACGGCCTAGCACACGGGCGTGTGACTTGGCTGTGTTGCATAAGTCAGTATACCCTACAGGTTTGGCACGGCCTAGTACACGACCTGACACACTGGTGTGTGTGGCCACTTCGAAGGGCACACGGGCGTGTGGTTGGCCGTGTGGCCCAAGTCAATATGTATGCCCTGTTTCCACACAGCCTGAGACACGGGCGTGTATGGAGCCGTGTGAGGCACACGATCTGTTCACATGGGCGTGTGACCCCCTGTATGGTTGAAATTTTTCTAAGTTTCCAAAAATTTTTGTATGTTATCAATTTAGTCTCGAACCACTTCTAAAGCATGTTTAAGGCCTCGTTGACCCTTATAAGGGACAATGTAATTGTGCTGAATGATTTGTGAGAATGAATGCTTTAGGTTTGATAAATGTATGCTATATGTTGTGAATCGATCGGTAATACCTCGTAACCCTACTCTAGTGATGGATACGGGTTAGGGTGTTACATTGATATCATGCCCATGATTGAAGGAGCATGCAACCACTGATTTTAACTTTATCTAGTATCTTTGCTCGACACATTTCTTGGTACAAGGTCGCCAACAACGTTGATCCCCAACTAAGTCATCCTGATTCTTTCAAGTTGGATAGTAATAGTAGCCACCTTAAATGTACCAGATTATGAGATTTATCTAGAATTAGAAGACCTCCGATCAACTTCAAGATCAATGTGCACATAAATTGTTCCTTTTCAATGTCACTCACAGAAGCCTTGATAGTTTGGACTTTGGAAGTTGTCCTCCAACCATCTCATCTCGATTTGGCTACCCTTAAACTTGTTCGGCACCTTCCTTAGTAGTTGCTCGCATGTTGCACTCCAATCGGAACTAGTAACTGGTCCCATAACGACATCCCCATTGACCGGTAGATCGAGTTGTAAACTGACGTCCTTAAGTGTAATCGTACACTCGTCTCATGGAAGATGGAATGTGTATGTCTCCATCTTTCGACCAAAGCATTGATAAATAAAGGATCCAATTTAGTCCCCCCGAGCATGCGAGCCAGGTATAAAAATCCTGCATCTTGCAAGTGTCCATGAATGACATCCGGTGCACCTTCGCGTAAATTGTTTATGCACGCCTCCAAAATTCGATCTTCAGACTGAGTATAAAAACATAAACAAATTAATAATCTAAACAGCATAATAATTAACTATTTAAAATTAAATAATTTAATAAATTTTCTTAACAACATAATAATTAACTAATTAAAATTTAATAATTTAATAATATTTTCTTACCATTTGTAATTGAATGTCGAAGTTGTCCTTGTCATCTAAACGAATAAGTTGATTTGTCATATTACAAATTATAATGAATAAAATAAAATCGAAGGATTCAGACAAAAAATTAAAAAGAAAAGATTTGAGAATTTAGAATAAAAAATCAAGAATTGACAATTGAAAATAAAAAATTGAAAATCAAAAAGTGAGAATTGAGTTGAAAAGAATGAGGTTTAGAGAGGTTTATATTGGAAATAATATTGTTGTTGGTATCCTACCGTTGTTGGAATTCTGCCCGTTGGGGAATTGTTACCGTTGGCCAAAAAACACTACCTATATTAATAAAAATGCACCCTGTAAGACATATTTTTCTTTTTCTCTCCAAAAATAATACAAATCAATAAATTTTCAAAAACTCAAAGTGATTTCTTAATTAATTTTTTTAACGTATTCACATAAATCAGCCTTAAATCATTTGACTGTCAATTGATTAATTAAAACTAAGTTAATTCTTTCCAAATATTAATACTTTTTATTTTCTTTTTTTTTTTTGATAAAAAAACAACCCGAGGGTCAACCTCATTTTATTGCTTCACGAATAATAACATTATGGATTTCTATCAGATAATCCATCTTAAAATTCAGATTAAAATTGTTCTTAATAGCTAACTTGCTAAGAGAGTCAGCTACTTCATTACTTCTACGATCAACCCAATTAAAGAGGACTAAATCAAAATTTCTGAGGATCATACACTCCTTTTTGATGCATTGGCCCAAAATAGTAACATCATTCTCGCGCTTTTCATAGAATCGGCCAGCTTCAAACCCATAGACAAAGCCTTCAGTTCCACCCAAGCTGCATCGAGAGTCTTATTAGCAAAACCGTAACAGCCACCCAAGACAAAACCATCAGCATCTCTCACAATAACCCCATAGCCAACGCACCCTTCTGAGATCCCAGCATCAACATTGATTTTAACAAAATCCTTCGAGGGTTTCTTCCAACCTTTACACATCGGCTTAAGGGGAATTAAATGGGGGTCGTTGAGGTTGAAAATTCTAAACTCATTACTAAGCGCCTGTGCCTTCTCCCACACTACCTTAGCAGGGTCCTCTTTACCTTGAAACACCATCTTGTTCCTATTATTCCAACAGTTCCAGAGAAGAGTGAAAAAATCTGCGGCTGCTTTTGAGTCGAGCTCGCAGAGGGCATCTTCCAGCCAATTAATGCACCGTTCGTATCTACCTTCTAAAAGTCTATTGTTTAAACCTCCAATAATAAAGACATCACGTACCTTGGGGCAATCTTTCATGGCATGTATCAGAGTCTTTGCACAGTTGTAACACCCCTTACCCGTGTTCGAAGCCGGAACTGGATACAAGGCATTATCTAACTCAACTTGCTTAAACATGACGTTTCGAGCTGTAAATTTTTTTTTTTGTCTTGGCAATACTACAAGGAAAAGGGAAATGAGAGGGGTAAGCAATAAGCTTAGTAAGTTTGCATGGAATTAAATAGCAACAATAAACTCATAAAGATACCCATCCATGACATTAGATAACCATACACAATGTCATAGGCTCTTTACCATAGCTTACTCGTATTTGCCCTTATCTAGCACTATCACGCCACATAATGTAAATGTTCCTCGTGAATTACTCACGCATACCTGTTTTCACTCAATCACATAACTTTAAATACCATTCTCAATTCTATATTTACTGCTAGAATATTTAATCCCAATAATTTACTAGGGACACTCAAATATGCATATTCATTACCACTATTATGAACTCGAAGCCAATGCCACATCCCGGATGCGGTCTTACATGGGATTACCTTTGGTTACCGATGCCATATCCCAGATATGGTCTTATACGGAACTTCACCTCAAGTATCGATGCCATATCCCGGATACGGTCTTATACGATTCTCATATTCAATACCGAAGCCATATCCCAGATATGGTCTTATACGAAATCTCAATTTTGTACAGAGGCCATGTCCCCGACATGGTCTTAAACGGGACTTTATCTATCTCAGGTCTCGATAATATTATACTCACATTCATTATAGTCCAACCGGGACTTCAACATTTCAATTTCTTAGAATATCGTACATCATTATAATGTCAAACATTCTCAAACAATATGAGCATAAATGTTGAATTTATCACATACAAACTTACCTCGATTTCAAAATAAGCTAGATCGTCGATCTAGTCCGAGACTTTATTCTTTCCCCGATTGAGGTTGATTATTGGTTCTTCTTGCTCTATAATAGCAATTTAGCTCGTTTCAATCATCACATTAATAAAAGCATTTTAATAATCATGCTTTGGCAAAATTACTATTTTGCCCTACACTTTGGTAAAATAACCATTTTACCCCTAAGCTCGGAAATCAATTCTAATCAAATTTCTACCTTTAATGAGCCTAGGTGTACATTTATTTCTCTTATGGCTATCATCAAAACCCAACATTCCACACATTTACTACCAATTTTACAACCTTTACAAAAAAATTCATTTAGGTGTTTCATGGCAACACCCTTCACAAAAGTTGTTCATCTAATAACTAAGACTCATTTTCTTCCATAAAAATGCAGCAAATCACATACAAGCTCTCATGGCAAAACCCTAAACTTTTCACCATATTGCAAATTAATCCCCTCTTTAGAAAGCTTAAGCTTTAGAGGTTATAAAAGTACAACTATCATCAAGAAAAACCATTAAAATCACTTACTTAAATAGAGAAGAGTTTGCTGAAATTTTGAGCTTTCAAAACCCCTATTTTGCTTGCTATTTTTGGTGGTGAAGAAGAGAGAAAAAGATGATATCTTCTTTTATTTTATTTTATTCTATTTATCAAATTAATCCACCAACTACACCCACTTTGACCCATTTTGACTTCCTTGTCCTCCTATGGTCGGTCAACCTCCATTTTAAGGGTTAATTTCCTTTTAAAGACTTCCAATTAACATTCTATAGCTATTTGGCACCCTTAGCTTATAAAATGGAACTTTCGCACTTTATGCGATTTAGTCCTTTTTCGCGATTAAGCAAGAATTCGCTAAAATTAAAATACCAAAATTTTCATGTACTTATATAATCATGCTCCAACTCATAAAATATCATGAAAAATAATTTTCTCTAACCTCAAATTAGTGGTTCCGAGCCACTGTTCCGACTAGCCCCTAGATCGGGCTGTTAAAATTCTCCCCCTTAAGGATTTTCGTCCCCGAAAATCTTACAGGTGAAAAGGTTGGGATATTGGTTTCTCATAGATTCTTCTGGCTCCCATGTAGCCTCTTCTATTCCATGTCTCTGCCATAGCACTTTAACGAGAGCTATACTTTTGTTTCTTAACTGTTTGACCTCTCGTGCCAAGATCTTAACCAACTCTTCACCATAAGTCAAGTCCGGTTGAATTTCTACCTCTGTTGGTACTATTACATGTGTAGGGTCCGAACGGTATCGATGCAACATGGACACGTGGAAGACATCGTGAATCTTTTCCAGTCTGGGTGGTAATGCCAAACGATAAGCTACCGGTCCTATCCTCTCGATAACTTCATAAGGTCCGATAAAACGCAGACTTAATTTGCCTTTCCGGCCAAATCTGAGGACTTTCCTCCATGGTGATACTTTCAGAAATACTTTATCACCGACTTGGAATTCAATCTCTTTCCTTTTTAAATCTGAATAGGACTTTTGTCTATCTGAGGCCGCTTTCATACACTTGCATATCACCTTTACTCTCTTTTCAGTTTCCTTGATCAAATCGACCTCGTGTATCTGTTTCTCTCTGAGTTCTGACCAATACAAGGGCGTTCGGCACTTACGCCCATACAATGCCTCATAAGGTGCCATTTTCAAACTTGACTGGAAACTGTTGTTGTAGGCGAATTCCACCAACGGTAAGTATTTCTCCCAATAACCTTGGCATTCCAAAACACAACATCGAAGCATGTTTTCGAGTGTCTGTATCACTCTTTCTGACTGCCCGTCGGTTTGCGGATGGAAAGCTATACTGAAGCTTAATTTTGTGCCTAAGGCCTCTTGTAACTTCTTCCAAAATCATGACGTGAATCTCGGGTCTCTATCCGAAATAATCGACAATAGTCCCCATGAAGTCTTATTATTTCTAACACGTACAAATCCGCCAATTTATCAAGCAAGTAATCGACTCGCACTGGTATGAAATGAGCCGACTTCGTGAGTCTATCGACTACGACCGACACAGCATCTTTCTTTTTGGGCGTCAACGGTAAACCCGTCACGACGCCATAGTAATACAGTCCCACTTCCACTCGGGAACCATAATGGGCTGAAGTAGACCCGAAGGTACTTGGTGTTCAGCCTTCACTTGCTGGCAAATTAGGCATCTCGACACGAACTCAGAAATGTCTTTCTTTATACCGGGCTACCAATACCACTTCCTCAAATCATTGTACATCTTCGTGCTGCCCGGGTGCACAGTTAAGCATCCGCTATGTGCCTCATGCAAAATCTTACGAATAATTTCATTATTTCTGGGTACGCAGACCTTATCTCGATACGTCAAACATCCATCAGGACTTACCCTAAAGTCTGACTCAACATTTGACTCACATAGAACTCTTTTGGCTTGTAAATTGTTGTCCTCTTTCTGAGCTTCACAAGTCTCTTAAAGAAATAATAGTCTAGCCCTTAGCTCGGCTAGAATAGAACCATCATCCAACAAAGCCATCTGAGTATTCATGGCTCTCAGCGCAAGCAATGATTTTCTTCTCAAAGCATCGGCAACTACGTTCGCCTTTCCTGGATGGTAATCAATCACTAACTCATAATCCTTAATCAGCTCTAACCACCTTCGTTGCCTCAAATTCAATTCCTTTTGAGTCATCAAATATTTTAGGCTTTTATGGTCGATAAATATCCGACACCTTTCGCCATACAAGTGGTGTCTCCATATCTTCAATGCGAACACAATGGAGGCCAACTCTAAGTCATGGGTCGGGTAATTCTTCTCGTACGGCTTTAATTGTCTAGAGGCGTATGCAATCACCTTACCCTCTTGCATAAGTAAACAACCCAATCCATTCAGGGATGCATCATTATAAACCACAAATTCTCTTCTCGGCTCAAGTTCCACCAAATCAGGAGCCTCAGTCAACAACGTCTTTAATTTCTCAAAACTCTGTTGACACTTGTCTGTCCAATCAAACTTTACATCTTTTTGCAAAAGTCTCATCATCAGGGTAGCTATCATGGAAAACCCCTTGATAAAACGCCTATAATAGCAGGCTAGGCCTAGAAAACTCCTTTCTTCAATTACGCTCCTCGGCGGTTTCCAATCAACAATTGCTGAAATCTTACTTGGGTCGACTCTAATCCGATCTCCCGAGACAATGTGCCCCAAAAATCCTACTTCCTTAAGCTAAAATTCACTCTTGCTAAACTTGGCATACAATTGTTTTTCTCTCAAAATTTGTAGAACCATACTCAAATGCTCGGCATGTTCGTCCTCATTTCGAGAGTAGATCAGTATACCATCGATGAAGACCACGACAAATTTATCCAAGTATGGCCGAAAAATGCGATTCATCAGGTCCATAAAAACGGAAGGGGCATTGTTAGACCAAAAGGCATGACCAAAAATTCATAATGGCCATACCTAGTCCTAAATGCAATTTTCGGTACATCCGAGTCCTTGACTCTTAGCTGATAGTACCCTGACCTCAAATCTATCTTGGAAAATACCGTTGCTCCCTTCAATTGATCAAATAAATCATCGATTCTCGGTAATGGGTACTTGTTCTTCACAGTTACCTTGTTAAGTTGCTGATAATCTACGCATAATCTCATAGAACCATCTTTCTTCTTCACGAATAAAATGGGAGCACCGCACAGAGAAAAACTCGGTCTTGCAAAACCTTTATCCATTAGTTCTTGCAACTGTGCTTTCAACTCTTTTAGCTCAGTTGGAGCCATTCTATATGGAGCAATAGAGATGGGGGCAGTACCCAGAGTTAGCTCAATCCTGAATTCGATCTCTCTAGCCGGAGGTAACCCTGGCAATTCTTTCAGGAAAACATCTGAATACTCGTATACTACGGGTACCGACTCAATTTTCAACTCAGTCTCTTTAGTATTCATCACAAATGCAAGGTAAGCTTCGTACCCCTTTCTTAAATACTTTTGAGTCAACAAGGATGATATCACTACTGGTGATTTGTCCTGCTCGTCTGATTCAACACGAATAAAATCCCTATTTTCACATTTCAACTCAATGAACTTCTTTCCACAATTTACGATTACATCATGAGTAACTAACCAATACATCCCAAGGATGACATCAAACTCATCAAACGGCAATAACATAAGATCAACCGGAAAGCAATGACCCCTAATCGTCAAAAGGCAACCTTTGTATACTCTATCAACCAACACATACTTACCTAGAGGATTAGACAATCTTATTACAAATTTAGTAAACTCTATAGGCATGCTCATGCTAGAGACTAATTTTATGCATATGTATGAGTGGGTAAATCCCGGATCAATTAAAGCTATAACACAAGTATCATAAAGAGAAAATGTACCCGTGATTACGTCAGGGGAAGATGCCTCTTCACGAGCACGAATGGCATATGTTCTCGTCGGTGCTCTACCCTCGACTCTTGCAGTCTGCTTTCTAGATGGATTCTTGATACTCATCTCATTTCCCGGGTTTCTCTGTGGTCTTCCTCTAGCAGCACTTCCCGGTCTTGCATTCTAAGACTTCTCTTTCTCGCCCATCTCGGGGCAATATCTGATAAAATGGTCTAAAGACCCACATCTGAAACAAGCCTTCTCATTCGCTCGGCACTCCCCAGAATGACGCCTGCCACACTGCGGGCATTCCAGTCCACTCGGTCGAACGTTGCCCACACTAGCAACTAATGTGGTCTGCATATTAGACCCCAAAAATTGTTTGCCCTTACTTCAGTTTGAAAACCTGATTGAAGTAGCTGGTTGAGTAGAAAAATCCCTCGATTTCTTAGATGAAGATTGGAGTGACTTATTCAGCTGTCTTTTCCTCGAGTCACTAGATTCAATCTCAGCTCTTCTTTTCTCTTTAGCCAACTCTTCAACCTTACAGGCTCTATCTACCAACACTACAAATTCTTTTAGTTCGAGAACTCCGATGTATAAACGGATATCCTCATTGCCCGTCCTCGAATTTTTTGCACATGATAGCCTCGGTAGACACGCACTTCCAGGCATACTTGTTAAGCTTTACGAACTCCCGTTTGTAATAGGTCACAGTCATTCGGCCTTGCTTTAATTCCAAGAACTCTTTTCTCTTATGGTCGATGAATCTCTAGCTGATATACTTCTTCCGGAATTCCTCCTGGAAGAATTCCCAGCTAGCTCTCTCTTTTGGTACCACCGGCACAAGGGTGTTCCACCACCGATAAGTCGAATCTCTCAAGAGAGATACTGCACACTTTAGGCACTCCTAAGGCGTGCATGAGAATTCATCGAATACCCTAATGTTATTCTCGAGCCAGAATTCTGCTCTTTCTAGATCATCATCCTTACTAGCTCGGAATTCCTCGACTTCTTGTTTTCGGATCTTATCGACCGGAGGCCTTTCTCTTCTCACTATCTCAACCACTTGAGGAGCTACCAGAGCGGGTTGAGGAATAGGTGGGGGTGGAGGGGATTGAGCATTAGGATTTGCTCGAACGTATTCAGTATACCAGTCGCTTATCATATGGAGAAAGGCTTCTCGAGCCTCTTCTCCCTGACCCAAGGTCTCGGGTCGACTATCTGCTGGCACGATCCCTTGAGTGGGAGCCGGCGCATTACTCGCAGCATCATCGGCTGTAGTTCAGTCTGGATCAGAATCCATGTACTATAAAAACACATTTTAAAACGCCAGGAGCCATCACACTATCATTACTCAATTACTCTTACGTATGGCATGTATAGCTAAACTCATACTTACGCTACATTAGTCTGAAAATCGACTAAACTGTAGCTCTGATACACTAAATGTAAAACCCCTTACCCATGTTGGAAGCCGAAACCGGATATGAGGCATTACCTAACTCAACTTGCTTAAACATGACGTTCTGGCCTGTAAAATTTCATTTCGTCTTAAAAACTTTCCATTCAAACACATAACATACTCATCCTAGGCCTACGAGGACTTAAACTTACTTCAGGAAGGTTTCGAGAATTAATCGACAACTTTTACGTACTTAGAAAAATTTTGCTTAAATAGGGGCCACATGATAAACCGTAAAAGTAACATAATTTAATCCAACATTTAGCATACTTTTGGATGATTTATCCCTTGATTTATGTAAAAAGGTGCTCTTAATCCTTTCTTTTCATGTTTTATACTCAGGAGAGCACCCAAGGATGGAAAGAATGGAAAACAAGCCCAAAACAGAGTAAATGGGCCATATCACGAAATCCACACGGCCTGGCCCAAATCCACACGGTCGTGCCTCATTCAACATGCTCGAACACGACCTGGCCATGACTTACATGGGCGTGTGCCATGGCCGTGTCCCTGTCGCTGAAAAGAAGAGTTTCACTCAGATTTGGATACTTGGAGGCAAAGAAACACATTCCAAAGCCTATTCAAACACCCTAGTAGGAATTCTACTTGAATTAGGATACTTAGGGACCAAGCAAGGCATCTCAAAGTCTATATAAACACCCAAGGGGGCAACTTGAAAGGGAGTTAGGCAGAAGCCGGAACCTAGGGCTTTAGTCAGAGGGCGGTTCGCTATGCCAAGGAGCCAAGTCGAAAAGGTCAGATTTGTGGGAAACACTCGAAGATAGCCAGTTGATCCATCTTAAGAAGCCAGAATTCTACTCAAGACGGCGGATCTCTCCTTCAATTCCTTCAGGGGGTTTTAAGGATTTCTTAAGTTTTGTTTTATCTTTTCTTTTGAGATGTTTTCTTTTATTATTATGAACTAAACCCTTCAGATACCTGAAGGGGATGAAACCTAAGACGGATCTTGTTATTGTTTTCTGAACTATATGATAAATACTTGATTTGTTCTTAATTATGTGTGCTTAATTCTTGCGTTAATATTTTCGGGATATTAATTCAAGTATGATGTGCTTAGGTGGTGGAGCAAAATTCCCTGCTTAAGAGTAGATCTAGCATAATTAAGCAGAGTTGATCTCAAGCCTAGAGATAGGGTGACGAGATTTTGTCGGATTAGGGTGAAACCTAATATAGGAGTCCATAGATCGAGTTAATGCGATTCTAGGGGTTTTAATTAGAAAGAGATTTCAATTAATCAACCTAGGGTTAGACGTTATTCGCCTCGAAAGAGGGTTTAATATAACTTAGGGAATCTTACGGATCAAGTCAAGTGAATACATCGTCTGGTTCAGTGTTAGATAACAAGTGAAGTCTAGGTGGATTCTTCCTAAGGGTATCATCTTAATCAACTGAGTTTTCCCGACAGTATTTCCCCAATTCATTCTTTTTGTCTTTGCATCTTTAGCTTAGTAGTTAGTTAAATTTAAGATTAAACAACAACTTCAATTATTTTAGGCTAGATAATAAAAAGAAAGTTAGTATTGGTACTTTTAGGTCCTTTGGGTTCGACATTCCGGTCTTGCCTTAACTATACTACTGTTCGATAGGTGCACTTGCCTCAAAATCATTGTCAGAGTTAGTTTCTAGGTTCGATCATTCTCATTATAAATTTAAAACTCTGAATTCGATGATCAAGTTTTTGGCGCCGTTGCCGGGGAACTAAAATATGAAGAACGCTTAATTTTTATTACTTTAGCCTTTTTTGTTGCAATTTATTTTCATTATTATTTTTTATTTTTATTTTTATTTTTTTTACTTTGCTAAATTTTCCTTTATTTCATTTTGGCATATAGAGGAGATGGCACTAAATAACTATCAGTGACAAGTTATGAGGACAAAGCCAACAAAAGCAGCTGATATCTACAACCTCGACCCAATAACCATGCAATCAAACCAGCTAGAGATAATGAATAAAAAGATTGATGGTTTGTATAGCCTCTCGCAGGTACACCCAGTAATGCAATATGACTTGAATCCAAGAGGCGTGGCGAATCCTGAGTACCCACCTACGGATATGGCATGGAGAACGAACAAGTCCACAATATGGGTAACTATTCTAGACCTCAAAATATTTTTTATAGTGACACTTATAATACAGGTTGAAGGTACCATCCCAATTTCTCGTGCGATGATCAAAGTATCCAAAGACAGAAACTTCCTCCAAATTTTCAACAACAACTTCACCAACAGGAAGAGGAGTCGAGTCTTGAAAAAATGCTGGCAAAATTCATAGCAGCCACAGAAAATCCAGATTTTCAACAACCACCTCACCAACAGGAAGATAAGTCGAACCTTGAAGAGATGCTGGCAAAATTCATAGCAAACACAGAAACACGCTACCACAATATAGAAACGAAACAAGAAGCATCGATTCAAGGGATCGAGGATCAGTTAGGTCAGCCTGCTAAGCTGATCTTAGAATAACCACAAGAAAGCTTGCCAAGCAACACTGAAACTAAACCAAAAGAGCAAATTCAAGCCGTAACAGCTCATGACAGTGAAAGGTTAGTAGAATCTGACCCAAGACAAGAGCTTGTGGTAAGTGAAGGTAAGATTGAGGTAAGCCAAGATTTACCAAACCCAGTAATTACAGAGTACCAAGCTCTTGTGTCATACCCTAATACGATAAAGAAAGACCACACAGAGGAACAATTCGGTAAGTCTCTTAAACTCCCAAAAAAATTTCATATTAACTTGCCGTTTCTTGAAGCTCTTTCGCAGATGCCAGGTCCTAGACCTCGTGGAGATAAAGAAGAAATTTATGAGGAACAAATGCTGTGGATCGATGAACTAGACGAATGGAAGACAAACCTCAAAGAGAAACTAAAAACACACGAAGCAAAAATGAGGCGACTCCACGACGAACTTAATGATGGGACAAGCCAGCTTAAGATAGGAGATCAGGTACTCAAAATCTCCCCAGATGGAACAGTCGAGGTAACTAGTCCCAAAATCAGCACCTTTAAGGTAAACACTACTCGACTTAAATTTTATATCAATAACCGAATTGATCGCATGAGAAAGGATTTTCACCTCCTCAAAGCACCATGACCATACGAATAAGAGGTAAAGTCTAGCTTAAGACTATAAACGAGCGCTTCTCGGGAGGCAACCCGAGCACTAACCCCATTAATTTTTACATTTTTTATTTTTTTACTTTTATTTTTCCTTTTAGCACCTAACCATAAACTAACCAAAGTACAGATTTCCATACCACACGACCTTGCACACGGTCGTGGCCGTGGCCGTGTGGCCACCACAGGAAGGTACAAGGGCGGGGCCAACTACCAGATCCATAATTTCTATTTAACTTCATTATTCCCTTCCTTTTCCCGTTATCTTTCTTCTTTCATTTTCCATTATTTACTTTTATTTTTATTTTTATTTTATTTTTATTTTTATTTTTATTTTTATTTTTTTTTATTTTTATTTTTATTTTTATTTATTTTATTTATTTTATTTATTATTTTCTTTTTATTATTCGTATCATTTAGATTTAGCTTAGGATACAATAAAATCAGGACGGCTGCTTCGAGGACTCAATTTCAAATGGTTCGAGACGCTTCCCCACGTTCACCTCCAATCCTATCCGGTTTCTTTTCATTGACTTCATCCAAAATTCAGGAAGTTTCACTTCTCTCTCCATCTTATGATTTTATGATTATTTTGATATTATCTATCTTTGTACATTGAGGGCAATGTACATCTTAAGTGTGGGGGGGTTAACTATAGTATTATTTGAAAATCCCTGAATTATGCCTTGTTCGAAAAGTAAGTTTCTCATATTATGACTAGAATGAAATTTCCTTTGATTTATGATTTTTATTGATGTGTTTTGGATTAAGTCATTGATACTTGTGCATTGTTGATTAAATTTGAAGAATACTAGAGAATCAAGCATGATAAGTCTATTTTTCAAAAATTTTAAAATTTTTAGGTTGTCTACCTGAATCTGAATGATATCTTGAAATTTGAAATTTATGAGGTTGATATCAAATACCCATAATTTTTGTGATATTTTGAGCCTTATAGAGCATATATTCTTTTTCTTGCTCACTTTATTGATTATGAGTGTGTCAACATTGATTTGTTGTTCTAGAACTTGCATTGATAATACATGTCAAGACCACACCTTTGATTTGATATACAGAGATGATAAAGGCACCTAGGTTTTAACCCACTTACTCCACTAAAAGCCTACCTTCATAATTAACCCCTAGTGAACCCCGTTGATCCTAACAACCCTTTTTATTGACTCACCCACTAATATTAACCCAAAACCCTTTGTATTTGTTATCACCATTCCTTTTGGCTACCCTTATGTCGAGATTTGATTTGATCAGTTGCTTGAATATGATCTTTATTTCGAGTAGTTGGATTTATCAATTATCACACATTTGACTTGTTCTTAAAAAAAATTCGAAATATATTCATTATTAGTTCTATAAGCTTATGCATGTAAATTCCAATTCTTGAAAAAGAAGCTCGTTGTATTAGTTTCCAGTTAATATAATTATTCATTATTAGTTCGTTGTTTCTAGTTAGGTAATTTGTTAAGTCAATCTCGATTCTAACCTTCTAATTCAGCTTTTATTCACACATTTAACCCAAGCCCCATTACAACCCTGTTAAAGACCTTTTGATTTGTGTACCATCTCATATTATAGTGGTGGAGATTTGATTTTCATGCAAGCCTATGGGATTAACTTTTCATGTTCGACTTTTGAGTGCTTAATTATGAACCTTAAAACACTTCGAGTGATTTGAGTGAATCTTTAGTGAGGATGTCAATTCTTGTAGGTTTTGAATAAGAGGTAATTATTTAGGTGAGGGGAAACACCTAACGTTTTCAGGGCTATAAATGTATGACTTTGATTGTTTGAATCTTTAGGACTCTTTAAGTTGAATTATCCATGCATAAATTATCTATGAATTATGATGAGGCATCATTGATGAATATTATGGATCGAGGAAGTTCGTTTTAATTGTAAGTTGAGAATTTTGCTTGAGGACAAGCAAAAGCTTAAGTGTGGGGGTATGTGATAAACCGTAAAAGTAACATAATTTAATTTCACATTTAGCATACTTTTAGATGATTTATCCCTTGATTTATGTAAAAAGGTGCTCTTAATTCTTTCTTTTCATGTTTTATACTCAGGAGAGCACCCAAGGACAGAAAGAACGGAAAACAGGCCCAAAACAGAGTAAATGGACCATATTACGAAATCCACACGGCCGTGCCTCATTTAACAGGCTCGAACACGGCCTGGCCACGACTTACACGGGCGTGTACCATGGCCGTGTCCCTATCGCTGGAAAGAAGAGTTTCACTTGGATTTGGATACTTGGAGGCAAAGAAACACATTCCAAAGCCTATTCAAACACCCTAATAGGAATTCTACTTGAATTAGGATACTTAGGGACCAAGTAAAGCATCTCAAAGTCTATATAAACACCCAAGGGGGCAACTTGAAAGGGAGTTCGGCAGAAGCCAGAACCCAGGGCTTTAGTCAGAGGACGGTTAGCTAGGCCAAGGAGCCAAGCCGAAAAGGTCAGATTTGTGGGAAACACTCGAAGATAGCCAGTTGATCCATCTCAAGAAGCCGGAATTCTACTCAAGACGGCGGATCTCTCCTTCAATTCCTTTAGGGGGTTTTAGGGATTTCTTATGTTTTGTTTTATCTTTTCTTTTGAGATGTTTTCTTTTATTATTATGAACTAAACCCTTCAGATACCTGAAGGGGATGAAACCTAAGACGGATCTTGTTATTGTTTTCTAAACTATATGATAAATACTTCATTTGTTCTTAATTATGTGTGCTTAATTCTTGCGTTAATATTTCCGGGATATTAATTCAAGTATGATGTGCTTAGGTGGTGGAGCAAAAGTCCCTACTTAAGAGTAGATTTGGCATAATTAAGCGGAGTTGATCGCACGCCTAGAGATAGGGTGACGAGATTTTGCCGGATTAGGGTGAAACCTAATATGGGAGTCCATAGATCGAGTTAATGCGATTCTAGGGGTTTTAATTAGAAAGAGATTTCAATTAATCAACCTAGGGTTAGACGTTATTCGCCTCAAGAGAGGGTTTAATATAACTTAGGGAATCTTACGGATCAAGTCAAGTGAATACATCGTCTGGTTCAGTGTTAGATAACAAGTGAAGTCTAGGTGGATTCTTCCTAAGGGTATCATCTTAATCAACTGAGTTTTCCCAACAGTATTTCCCCAATTCATTCTTTTTGTCTTTGCGTCTTTAGCTTAGTAGTTAGTTAAATTTAAGATTAAATAACAACTTCAATTATTTTAGGCAAGATAATAAAAAGAAAGTTAGTATTAGTACTTTTAGTTCCTTTGGGTTCAACATTCCGGTATTGCCTTAACTATACTACTGTTCGATAGGTGCGCTTGCCTCAAAATTGTCATTAGAGTTAGTTTCTAGGTTCGATCATTCTCATTATAAATTTAAAACTCTGAATTCGATGATCACCACACGCCCGTGTTGTTCAAGGGACACGCCCGTGTGCCCCTAAAACATGCCCGTGCTCCTCACCCGTGGTCGACACTGACTTAATACACACGGCAGGACACACGCTCGTGCCCCTCACACGACCTCGACATGCCCGTGTCTTAGCCCGTGTGCCAAAACCTTGGCATTCTATTTATGACATCATCATCTCACGATGGTCACACGGGCAAGGCACACTCCTGTTTCCTTAGACCGTGTGTCGAATGAAATTCCTAACTTCAGGTGCAAACTTCACACTACCTGGGCACACGCCCATGTTCCTGGTCGTGCCTCCCACACAGCTGAGACACACGGCCGTGTCTCTGCCCGTGTGTTTACTACTGAGCATACTGACTGGCAACTCTAGCATGCAAGGGGACATACGGCCGAGCACCACGCCCATGGGGCTGTCCGTGTGTCATACACGGCCTAGACACACACCCGTCTGTCTACCCGTGTGGATAATTATATGGCTATCTACCAAGCCATTTGCCACCCTAACAAGAAATCACACTCATACCAAAATAATTCAATATTTAAAATTACCATATGGTACCTCTAAGAACTCAAAAAGAATCAAGACATCCACAAAAACATACTCTACATGAAATTCATCTTCATTGAATATATGGACATATCAAGTATAGGCCAACCTCCCATGATCGTTTACAAAATAAATTGAACAACTAGAATAGCCAACACATTTGGTTTACAATTATGACATGAAAAAAATACCAAGTCTTATGCATGCCATACTCAAAATGAATCTAGTGTGCTATACTAAATAGTAGTTGATAGTGTGATATCTGACGTCTGCGATTTCTCGAGCTATCTTGGCAATACTACAAGGAAAAGGGAAATGAGAGGGGTAAGCAATAAGCTTAGTAAGTTTGCACGGAATTAAATAGCAACAATAAACTCATAAACCATCCATGACATTAGATAACCATACACAATGTCATAGGCTCTTTACCATAGCTTACTCGTATTTACCCTTATCTAGCACTATCACGCCACATAATGTAAATGTTCCTCGTGAATTACTCACGCATACCTGTTTTCACTCAATCAAATAACTTTAAATACCATTATCAATTCTATATTTACTACTAGAATATTTAATCCTAATAATTTACTAGGGGCACTCAAATATGCATATTCATTACCACTATCATGAACTCAAAGCCAATGCCACATCCCGGATGAGGTCTTACATGGGATTACCTTTGGTTACCGATGTCATATCCTGGATATGGTCTTATACGGAACTTCACCTCAAGTATCGATGCCATATCCCGAATACGGTCTTATACGATTCTCATATTCAATACCGAAGTCATATCCCAAATATGGTCTTATACGAAATCTCAATTTTGTGCTAAGGCCATGTCCCCGACATGGTCTTATACGGGACTTTATCTATCTTAGGTCTCGATAATATTATACTCACATTCATTATAGTCCAACCGGGACTTCAACATTTCAATTTCTTAGAATATCGTACATCATTATAATGTCAAACATTCTCAAACAATACGAGCATAAATGTTGAATTTATCACATACAAACTTACCTCGATTTCAAAATAAGCTAGATCGTCGATCTAGTCCGAGACTTTATTCTTTCCTCGATCAAGGTTGATTATTGGTTCTTCTTACTCTATAATAGAAAATTAGCTCGTTTCAATCATCACATTAATAAAAGCATTTTAATAATCATGCTTTGGCAAAATTACTATTTTGCCCTACACTTTGGCAAAATAACCATTTTACCCCTAGGCTCGAAAATCAATTCTAATCAAATTTCTACCTTTAATGAGCCTTGGTGAACATTTATTTCTCTTATGGCTATCATCAAAACCCAACATTCCACACATTTACTACCATTTTACAACCTTTACAAAAAAGTTCATTTAGGTGTTTCATGGCAACACCCTTCACAAAAGTTGTTTATCTAATAACTAAGACTCATTTTCTTCCATAAAAATGAAGCAAATCACATACAAGCTCTCATGGCAAAACCCTAAACTTCTGACCATATTGCAAATTAGTCCCCTCTTTAGAAAGCTTAAGCTTTAAGGGTTCTAAAAGTACAACTATCATCAAGAAAAACCATTAAAATCACTTACTTAAATAAAGAAGAGTTTGCTAAAATTTTGAGCTTTCAAAACCCCTATTTTTCTTTCTATTTTCGGTGGTGAAGAAGAGAGAAAAAGATGGTATCTTCTTTTTCTTTATTTTATTCTATTTATCAATTTAATCAACCAACTACACCTACTTTGACCCATTTTGACTTCCTTGTCCCCCTATGGCCTGTCAACCTCCATTTAAGGGGTTAATTGCCTTTTAAAGACCTCCAATTAACATTCTATATCTATTTGGCACCCTTAGCTTATAAAATGGAACTTTCACACTTTATGCGATTTAGTCCTTTTTCGCGATTAAGCAAGAATTCGCTAAAATTAAAATACCAAAATTTTCATGTACTTATATAATCATGCTCTAACTCATAAAATATCATGAAAAATAATTTTCTCTAACCTTGTATTAGTGGTTCCAAACCACTATTCCGACTAGCCCCTTGATCGGGCTTTTACAACAGTTTTTACATCTCGGGCAAGTAGTGGAAAAGTTTTGGCGAATGCGGGCGATATTATCGTATGTTGGTAAGATGTCATGGTCGATTCTCCAGCTAAAGACTTTAATCTTAGGAAGCATTTTGAGCTTCCAAATTATTTTCCAAAAAAATTTGTGAGGGCCAAAACCAAGTCGCTTGAGGGATAACCATGAGTAGGCTGACTTCGAAGTATAGAGACCATAAGGGTTTTGAATCCATGTGAGGCTGTCTTTTATATCATTATGAGGAATGGGTAATTTACATATATGCTCCCCCATACTTTTGCCATAAAGTTCAATGACTCTTTCCCTTTTCCACCGCTTGTTATGCTGGCCCCACATGTCTTTAACTCTTCTTTCATTGTTGTTTAACAAAGTCTGATCCATAGAGTTCCCATTCAGCCCCTCAATGCCCCATTGATCCCACCAAATGTTTATTGTACTACCATCCCCAACTTGCCACATGTAACCGTCTTTTAATGCTGCCGCCGCTTTACCAATACTTATTCAAGTGAAAAACGATCTAACGCACCGTTTGGGCCTGAACACGTCCCCCTCAGGAAAGTACTTAGCGCTCAAGACTTTAAAGCATAGTGTATCTTTAAAGTTAACAAGTTTCCACACTTGTCTACCTATGAGGGCCAGATTAAAACGTGCATATCTCTAAATCCTATGCCTCTCATCCCTTTAGGATAGCATAACCGGTTCCAAGATATCACAGCCCAACCACGAGTCTTCTCGTTACTTGTCCACCATATCTGACTCATTTTTGAATGAAACTCCTCAATGATTCCTTTTGGAACAAGAAGAATAGAAAAGGCATATGTAGGTATAGATTGAAGAATGGCTTTAAGGAACACCTCTTTCCCACCGTAAGACAACCACCTTTTTGACCAACTATTCATCCTGCAAATGCACCAATTAATAATATTAGTAAAAGCAGTTGATTTTTTTTCTATTAATTGGTAAAGGTAGTCCTAAGTAGCTGTCAAAATTCTTTACCGTTCACATTCCGAGCATAGAACTGAAATAATGTCTTTGGTCTAAAGGAGTTCTCGGGCTAAACATAATCATAGATTTTTCAATATTAATCTTTTGGCCCGAAACTCTTGAAATTTTTTTTTAAAATATTAACGAACTCCTCCACATCCCTTTTTTGTTACAAATAAAAAGGAGCGTGTCATCAGCAAAAAACAGGTGATTAATACGCAATTCATGAATACCAGCCCGTATTCCTTTTAAAATATTTTCATTCTGAGCTCGGATAAGCAATTTAGAAAAAGTTTCCATGCAAAATAAAAAAAGATAGGAAGATAGAGGATCTCCTTGTCTAGGCCTCTTTCTGGCACAATAGTCTCAGAGAGGATTGAATTACATTTTACGACATAGCTAACCGTACTAATACAGCTCATGACTTTTTTTTACCCAAGCCTCTGCATAGCCCATTTTCCTCATAACTGCTTCAATGAATTTCCACCCAACCCGATCATACGCTTTTTCATGTCGAGCTTAACAACCAAACCCTTGTTTGGACTATTTGTGGCACTTTGAAGGTAATGGACTAGTTCGTGAGTGATCAATATGTTGTCATGAATCATTCGTCCAGATACAAATGCACTTTGGCTTTGGCTAATGCTTTTCAGAAGGGCATCTTTCAACCGGTTAGCAAGAACTTTAGCGACATTTTTGTATACCACCCTGCATAAACTAATTAGACGAAAATTAGTCATATAATTAGGATTTTTTATTTTAGGGATAAGAACAATAATAGTCTCATTGAAACTGTCCACTTTTCTATTCCCGCTTAAAATCTCATGACACAATTGTAGAATATCAACCCCCACCACGTCCCAATTCTCCTTGAAAAAGTTTCCCGACAGACCATCAATGCCCGGGGCTTTCCTCGAGTCCATTTGGTTGAAAGCTCTCTTGATTTCCTCATCTTTGAAGTCCTCTAGAAGCTTATCATTCATCTCCCCTGAATTGCAACTATCAATAAAGTCAACGTTAAGATTATCGTTTGTTTGTAAAGTTGACCCAAATAAATTTTGAAAATACTCCCTAGTCGCCGCACAGATATCTTTGGTGTTGTTCTTCTAGCACCATTAATATCTTTCAGCCTCTCAATATTATTCTTTTTCCTTCTGTTAGACGCTCTAATATGGAAGAACCTGGTGTTCTTATCGCCCTCTCTCAACCAAGTAATTCTCGATCTCTGAGCCCAATACTTCTCCTCTTTATCCATCAAATTTCCAAGCTTAAGCCTCATAGCTTTAAGTCTTTTACCCTCATTTAATCCTCCAGGATTGTCAATACTTCTGTTAATCTTGGATTAAGCTTACCGATTTGCTTGCTCAACTCTTTATACTTCTTATACTGCCACGTGCCAAGGTCCTTTCCCACCATTTTGATTCTTTCCATAATATCTTTGGTTCCATTAAGCCAAACATTTTTAATAATATTTTTAGCTTCATTCTCTTTTGCCCAACAATGATCATACCTATCGTAACCATTTTTTTCAAAAACGAGAATCGACTTGATTTTGAAAATAAAAATAAAATGGGAGTCGCCACCGATCTTTATTAGGTGTGATCGGATCACCTTTGTTTTAATAAAACGTTTTGATTTACTAAAACATTTTTTGGGTCTACACAATTTGAGAAAACGGGTTCGGGAGTCTGTTACGTGCGAGGAAGGGTTAGCACCCTCGTCACGCCCAAAATTGGTACCGAATTAATTAATTAACGTCTTAATGTCGAAAATTTGAAAAGATTTTAAAACACGAATCCTTTAGGAAATGTTTGGATAATTCGGATTTGGATATCAGAATTCTCTTGTCCCAAAAGAAGAAATATCACATCCTGCACGATAGGATATGATGTTTCAATCTTCGAAACCAAGATCATTTCATGATCTCCAAAATTCACATTGCAATTTTAAAAGGTATTCCGCTATTTGGCCAAAACAAAAAAACCGAGACCCGGCACGATTGGGCACGATTCTTTGAATGTCCAAACACGCAATATTGCCATATTTAGGAAAACACGATCAAAACTTTAGAACGATATTTAGTCATTTAGATGAACAGGGCATCGAAATCCAGCAGATTGGACACGATTCCTCGAACTTCTAAATACAGAATATCGATCTCTTTTAAAAATTAATATATATCGAATAAAGATTAATACGGTGAGTAACAATGTGAAAAATATGATATGACCGTATAAATATGTTAACAAAATAATGTTGTGAAGTTTGAAAATAAGTGAGCAAGATATACGTATTGCATAAATCATGGAAAAAGACACGTAATAGCAATGATATAGAATGATATTAAGAGGATAGCGATAACATTAATAAATAAGAAACATAATGATGATAACATAGAGGTAATAGAAAAATAAAGATAATAATAAATAGTAAAATATATATATAATAATAGTGATAATAAATCAGTAATAACATATGAAAAATATGCTTATATATATGTATAAATATAATGATAGTAGTATAGTATTAATAATAAAATAATAATAATAGTAAAATAATGATAAATTTAACGGTAGAAATAAAAATAGAATAAAATGATAATAAAAATAACATTAATAATAGCATATAATATAGTAATGAAGAAATGAGAAATAAAATAATAAAAATAATAAAAGAAACTGTTGAAAAGAAGGAATAAAATGATATTAATATTAATATTGGTAATAGTAATTAGGAAGTAAATAATAAAATATCTATACCAAAGAATAAAATATATATATGCAAAAGTTCTAATATAATAAATGTAATAAAGATATTAAGTAATAAAAATAAGGTAATTATAATAATATAAATAATTAAATAATTAAAATAATTGCAACAACAAATAAAATTGCAAAAGAATATAACAGATGGGCCAAATTAAAATTAAAACAGAAGTAAAGGAGCCAAATTAGACATATAAGCAATAAAGGGACGAAAAAGCGATGCGCGCGAAATTCTGGGGACGAGGAGCGCAATTTTCCCAAATAGTAAAACGCAGCGTTTAAAAAAAGGACCGAATCACAACCCCGCGTAATTTCTGGGCCAAAATTGTAATAACAGAAAACTTGATTTTAAAAGCTAAAATATGCGGAAGGACCGAAAGCACAATTAGCCCAATCGACGAAAACACGCGGATCCTTCAGTCGGGTCGGGTCGCGTGTGCGGGTCTCTGGCCAAACGACGTCGTTTTGGGTATTAAAGGCCAGCCTCAAAACGACGTCGTTTTGGGAGGCTATTTAAGGCCCAAATTTTCCAAAAAAAAAATCATTTCTCCTACTTGTTTAAAAAAAATTCTAATCTTTCTTTCTTTTTTCTCTGCAGGTTTAGGGGTCGGTGCGATTTCCAGCGCCGAATCGTCGTCCTCCGTCACCGGCGTCGTCGCTCCGAACACCGCGCACGGTGGCCGAAAAAGGTAAAAAATTGTATATTTTTAGAAAAATGATAACAATATACGCGTATATATATATGTCAAGAAAAGGAAAAGATAAGAAAAAGGCTTCGAAAATATAAAGAAAATAAATCACCTCTTTAGCCTTTGATCTGATTTTTTTAGTGGTTTTTTTGTTTTAATCTCTGCTTTTGGGTGTTTGGATCTCTTTGTGTTTGAAGTTTTTCGAATCTGTTTCTATTGATCAAAAAAAAAAGGTCCCCTTACAAATGTTTTGAATCTGCTTTTTATAGCCAAGTTTTTACAACTTTTTTTTTGCTTTCTGTCCTTTCTCTTTTAATACCTGCAGGTGACGGCGCAAGTGGCTGGCGGTGGAGATGACAAGGGCGGTGGCCTGCAGGTTTCGACAATGGCGGTGACAACAGAGCAAGTGGGCAGAAGACCTAGGGGCTAGGGTACGGTCGTTTGTTCTTTCTTTTTCTGACTTGGGTTAGGGTTAGTGGGTTGAGTTGGGCTTAAGGGTTTTTAGGTGTTATTGGGCTTGGTTTTGGGCTTTTAGTGGGTTGGGATTTAATTTTGTTTAGTTGGGGCTTTGGTGGGCCGGCAAAATGGGTTGTACAGCTGCCCCTCTTTGTTCGTTGTCGTGTAACGGGAACAAAGCAAAGACTTTCAAGACCAGTTTTGCCCGGCCTTGCTGAGTCTTGGCCTCTTTTGGTTCTTCTCTTCTTCTTCAGGTAGCCTCGTTCCAGTCCACCGCATCTTGTTGCCTCGATCCGCTTCACTGCAACCTTGAAAGATGAGATTTGTACTTATAGTAGATTTAATCCTACCAACTGCAACTTATAAGATTTGTCGCTTTAATCCGCTCCATTGCAATTTCAGGAAGATAGGATTAACTGTCCTCGATCTGCTCCTGCAACATCAGGATTGCCAGATTTGCTAACTTCGACCTGCTCCACTGCAAACTCAGAGAGACAAGATCTGATCTTCGATCTGCTCCTACAACATCAAGATTGCCAGATTTGCTATCTTTGATCTGCTCCTGCAACATCAGGATTGCCAGATTTGCTAACTTTGATCTGCTCCTGCAACGTCAAGATTGCCAGATTTGCTAACTTCGACCTGCTCCACTGCAAACTCAGGGAGACAAGATCTGATCTTCGATCTGCTCCTGCAACATCAGGATTGCCAGATTTGCTATCTTTGATCTGCTCCTGCAACATCAGGATTGCCAGATTTGCTAACTTTGATCTGCTCCTACAACGTCAGGATTGCCAGATTTGCTAACTTCGACCTGCTCCACTGCAAACTCAGGGAGACAAGATCTGATCTTTGATCTGCTCCTGCAACATCAGGATTGCCAGATTTGTTATCTTTGATCTGCTCCTGCAACATCAGGATTGCCAGATTTGCTAACTTTGATCTGCTCCTGCAACATCAGGATTGCCGGATTTGCTAACTTCGACCTGCTCCACTGCAAACTCAGGGAGGTAAGATCTGATCTTCGATCTGCTCCTACAACATCAGGATTGCCAGATTTGTTATCTTTGATCTGCTCCTGCAACATCGAGATTGCCAAATTTGCTAACTTTGATATGCTCCTGCAACATCAGGATTGCCAGATTTGCTAACTTTGACCTGCTCCACTGCAAACTCAGGGAGACAAGATCTGATCTTCGATCTACTTTACTACGCCGTCCTCTTGTGGACATAACCTGTAGAATGGGTACATACTTATGCCTAATAATTAGGATGCCATGATTGAAATGAGTCAAAATGTTATGAGTATGATTCCTATTCAAGGTGTTATCACTCATTTATCCGTCCAGGTTTCATCTCTGTTTTCCTTGTAGTAACACTTTCTTGCTCAAATAGTTTGCCCCTATGGAGATTTTAGGGCTCATTCCTTTTAGACCTCGGGACACGGGCAAACATTGACTTTCAACGATCCCCCCAAGAATCACAACTTTCACTATCGAAGCTCGAAGAATACACAACTTCGATTCACTCCACAGCAATTTTTGAATCTTGCTGTCAAATTTTCCTGTCGTGCCATTTTCTGGACGACTAGGTAACATTGTTTATCTCCGTCACAATTACTTAATTGGACAAGGAGTTTTGAAGAAATAGTCTCTATTAAAACTCTTCTTTCTTAAATGTGGAAATTCTCAACAATTGTCCTGTTTCGGTTTCTTGTTTTATCTAGAGATTTCCAAAGTAATATGTAGAACTTTCTTTTGTGAAATTATTAGTTCATCAATTATTATTTCAATGCAACATGTTTATGAATGACGGGTAACAGGAAATTGATTTCAATGAGAGTTAAAATGAATTATCAACGATACGAGGAAAAATTGACTGGGAACATATCCCTTTTTTTTGCGGAGAAATAGAACCCAAAAATAGTAAAATGAACGAAACAAAGATCAGATGCCCTAGACATCGCCAATTGGGCTTCTATATACAAACTTCATGAAGACTACTTTGAGCCTGAGATGTGTTTAGAAGACTCAAAGTACTTTGTCGATGCCTCAACATGCAATGTGCTTCCTTTCTCGTTGATTCAACATTGCAAGATCGCTACACGCATATTCAAAATTCGAGCCACCCTTTTTGGGTTTTCAACTCAAAAGCCCTTGGTCTTAAAGCGCCCTTTACGGGTTTTCGCCTTGGCCTCTCCATTTCAGTCGCTTTTCCCGTCCATTTCAGTCAGAAACAGTGCGCCTCCAGAGAAAGCTTTCTTCACCACATATGGTCCTTCCCAATTCGACATCCATTTTCCTCTGTAATCCTTTTGTATGGGAAGGATATTTTTCAGCACGAGGTCCCCCTCATGAAATTCTCTTGGGCGAACCTTTTTGTCATAGGCTCGCATCATTCGTTTTTGGTACATCTGACCGTGACGAATAGCCATCAATCTCTTTTCTTCAATTAAATTCAATTGATCATATCGAGTCTGGATCCATTCAGCTTCATCCAGTTTTACTTCTGAAAACACTCGAAGAGAAGGTATTTCCACTTCAATAGGTAGAACTGCCTCCATTCCATAGACTAATGAGAAAGGCGTTGCCCCAGTAGAGGTTCTGACAGACGTCCGATAAGCATAGAGTGCAAACGGTAACTTCTCATGCCAATCTCTATAAGTCTCAGTCATCTTCCCCACTATCTTTTTGATGTTTTTGTTGGCCGCTTCTACTGCCCCATTCATTTTTGGACGATACGGCGACGAATTGTGGTGTTTAATGTTGAATTGGCTACAAACCCCTGCTATCGTACTGTTGTTCAAGTTCAATGAGTTGTCTGATATGATCCTCTCAGGCATTCCATATCGACAAATGATCTCTTTCTTCAAAAATCGACTAACCATTGATTTGGTGACATTAGCATATGAAGCAGCCTCTACCCATTTTGTGAAATAGTCAATGACCACAAAGATGAACCGATGCCCATTCGAATCCTTCGGTGAGATTGGTCCAATAACATCCATGCCCCACATGGAAAATGGCCATGGGGAAGTCATCACGTGTAAAGGTGACGGAGGCACATGAATCTTGTCTCCATAAATCTGGCATTTATGACATTTTTTGGCATAGTTGAAGCAGTCTCCTTCTATGGTGGACCAATAATATCCAAACCTCATTATTTGTCTGGCCATTGTGAAACCATTGGCATGAGTTCCGCAGACACCCTCATGGACTTCTTCTAAGATTTCTTAGCTTCGGTGGCATCCACACACCTCAGTAGTACTTGATCCTTTCTCTTTTTGTATAGGACCTCTCCATCCAAGACATAGTCACAGGCTAGTCTTCTTAGCGTCCTTTTGTCGTTCTCAGTCGCTTGATCAGGGTACTCACAATTTTTCACGCATTGCAATATGTCGTGGTACCATGGATGATCAATTTTCTCTTCTTCTTCGACATTGTGGCAATGGGCTGGGATCTAATAAATGCTCATTTGTATAGGTTTCATATCCTCATTTTCGTTTATTCGGACCATGGAAGCCAAGGTGGCCAGAGTATCAACCATCTGATTTTCGTCTCTTGGCTGATAACTGAAAGTGATGTTGTCGAACTCTTTGATCAATTCTTGGGCCAATCTTTTGTAGATAACTAGCTTATGATCTCATGTTTCCCATTCTCCTTTGAGTTGATAGATTACCAAAACAGAGTCTCCATATACCTCCAATACCCTAATTTTGCGCTCAATAGCGGCACATATACCCATGATACAAGCTTCGTATTCTGCCATATTATTAGTGTAATCAAAATCCAATTTGCAAGTAAATGGATAATGGTCTCCGTTTGGGGCTATCAGAACTGCCCCAATTCCATTGCCCATAGCGTTTGATACCCCGTCAAAATTCAGTTTCCAAGGATGATCTTCTGAGGTACCCTCTTCGGTGACTGCCACATATATCAAATCTTTATTAGGGAAATCAAAGTCTAAAGGCTCGTAATCTTCGAGGGCTCTACTGGCTAGAAAATCCGCTATTGCACTCCCTTTCTCCACCTTTTGGTTTACGTAAACTATGTCTAATTTAGAAAGTAGAATCTGCCATCTGGCCATCCTTCCATTCAAAGCGGTAGACTCCATCATATATTTTAGAGGATTTAGCTTCGAGATAAGCCAAGTTGTATGATACAACATATACTGCCTCAATCTCCGAGTTGTCCAAATCAAGGCACATAGTTTCTCAATTGGCGAGTACCTTGTTTCACATTCAGTGAATTTTTTACTAAGGTAGTATATTGCCTTCTCTTTCTTTCCCGACTCGTCGTGTTGACCAAGCACACATCCTATTGAATTATCAAGCACTGTCAAATAAAGGATTAATGGCTTGTCTGGATGAGGCGGCGTCAATACTGGGGCATTGGACAGGTATTGCTTTACTTTGTCAAAGGTCTTCTGGCATTCTTCATCCCACGTGCCTGGATTGTGTTTCTTAAGAAGACGGAATATGGAGTCACATCTCTCAGTTAGTTGTGAAATGAACCGAGTGATGTAATTTAATCTTCCTAAGAAACCTCTAACTTCTTTTTGGGTTCGTGGCGGAGACAATTCTTGTATGGCCTTGACTTTGTCTGGGTCAACCTCAATCCCCTTTTCACTGACTATGAATCCGAGCAACTTCCTAGATCGAGCTCCGAAGGTACACTTTGCTAGATTAAGCTTCAGCTGGAATTTCCTCAACCTCAAGAATAATTTCTTTAGGACCTGCACATGCTCTTTTTCAGTTCGGGACTTGGCGGTCATATCGTCGATGTAAACCTCAATTTCTCTGTGCATCATATCGTGGAATAGGGTTACCATGGCTCTCTGATATGTCGCTCCCGCATTTTTTAGTCCAAACGACATCACCTTATAGCAAAATGTTCCCCACATGGCTACAAACGTTGTCTTATCCATGTCTTCAGAATGCATCTTTATTTGGTTGTATCCTGAAAAACCATCCATGAAGGAGAACAACGAATAGCCCGCAGTATTGTCTACCAAGGTGTCAATGTGAGGCAACGAGAAATTGTCTTTCGGGCTAGCCTTGTTTAGATCCCTGTAATCCACGCACATTCACACTTTCCCATCTTTCTTAGGGACAGGGACGATATTGGCTACCCAATCTGAGTATTTAACCACTTGTAAGAATCCCGCGTTAAACTGCTTCTCGACCTCTTCTTTTATTTTTAACAAAACATCTGGCCTCATTCTCCGAAGCTTCTGTTGGACTGGCTTGTATTCCTTTTTTATGGGCAATCGGTGTACTACGATATCAGTGCTTAATCCGGGCATATCTTGATACGACTACGCGAATACATCCTTGAATTCTTGGAGTAACTCGATGAGGTCTCGTTTGGTCTCTGTCGTGATACAAGCTCCAATCTTCACTTCTTGTCCCTCTCCCAGGTTCACTATTTCTACTAACTCTTTATGAGGTAAGATCTATTTTTCTTCTTGCTCTACCATTCTTAACAAATCTGGAGGTAAGTCACAATCTCTGTCACTTTCAAAATCCTAAGATTCCTCTGAACACATGTCTTGCTCAAAACGGACCTTTGAATCTGTAGTATCATTGCTCATATCATTGATGTCTAGGGACCTGTGATGGGTATCAAAGGATGTACAAAAAACAAATGAATTTGAGGACAGCTATTCACATGATATGAATGGGAACAAAGAAAAAAGAACAAAAATGAGAGAATGTTTGTTAGCATTAAAGATGTATTTCATTGAAACAAAATATCCGAACATGATCCTATTTCACAAAACAACTCTTATTGTTTCTAGGCTTAAAAATAACAAGTGCGTTCTGAATATTACTCTGTATAATCTCTAAAAACTACAGGAAATTCCTCTGCAGTCCAATTGTCCAAAACGCTTCCAGGTTCGTACGGGCGAATACCCAACAGGTTTGTTTGATCGGTTTCCTCGTTGTGTATGGCATTAATGTGAGGATGTTCATCTCTAGAAAATTCTTTCTCCGGGTGGATTATTCCTCTTGACACAAAGGTATGAGATATGTGGGGGAATGTCATCGATTCCCACTTGACGTCTTCTCCGTTCAACCATGCCCTTCTCCTTTCTTGCTTCTTCTCTATTTCCTTCTTCATTTGTTTAGCATCTGGTTTGAAACCCAAGCCAAAATGGTCTCTCTTCTCTTTCAGCATCGGGATCTGAACTTTTCCTTGGAGATGTTTGCCCAATCCTTTTCCTGGTAGGGCCCCTTTTCCTATCATCATTCGTAGGCCCATCCTTGTGGTCTTGAATAGCTTAGGCACCGGGACTTCATTCCCCTCTGAGATCAAAGTCGCATTTACGAACTCTAATGATCGAAAGGAACATTCAATGGCCTCCTCATTTGTTTCTAGAGATGGCGCTTCATTGGTAACAGTCGCTGTGATGTCTTCTTCGGCCTTTATAGTTACCAGTCAATTTTTCGTTACTAGTTTCAGTTTCTGGTGCAGCGACAAGGGTACTGCTCTCGCCGAATGAATCCAGGGCCTCCCCAACAAGCAGTTGTAAGATGGCTTGATATCCATGACCAGAAAGTCTACTTCATATGTGTTACGCTTGATCAATAAAGGTACATCCATTCTCTCCATTACTCTTCTTTCAGTGCCGTCAAATGCTCTCACTATGTTCTGGCATGCTTTCATGTGAGAACTGTCTATAGGAAACCTCTTTAGTGTAGCCAATGGTAAAACATTTAATGCTGATCCATTATCTATTAGCATACTCGGCAGAGTGTATCCCTTGCAACGAGTAGTTATGTGCAAGGCCTTTGTTGATCCCATGCCTCCCGGTGGAATTTCGTCATCACTGAAGTAAATGAAATTGTCAGCACTTATGTTACTAACCAGGCAGTCCAACTTATTGACAGATATATCCTTAGTAACATAAGTCTCATTCAGTACTTTCATTAATGCTTCGCGGTGCACTTCTGAGCTTAGAAGTAAGGCTAGCACGGATATGCGTGCCGGTTGTCTGTGCAGCTGTTCCACCATGCTATACTCACTGTGCTTCAAGAATTTCAAAAATTCTTTGGCCTCTTCTTCCTTTACAGGTTCGTTGACAAGGGCCTCAGGTTCCTTTTTTCGCCCAATTGTCACAGTCTTCGATCTCACTGGTTCTGCTCTAATGTTTTCCGGATCGTAACGCTTCCCACTACGCGTATAGAACCCTTTATTCTTGACTTCCTCAGAAGTGCTAGCGAAGCTTTCTACCCCCGATATTGTCACATTACAATTGTAATTCCAGGGTACCCTTTTGTTGTCCTTGTAAGGAAAGGAAATAGGTCTCTGAATTATAATCTTCGGCATTCCCTGTGCTCCACTTTCCACGTTTCTTGGTCGAGAGATAATGATCCTCGGATAGTTGACTCCTGGCTTCATCAATTCTCCCTCGGTTGCACATATGTTTCCTTTCTCTAATTCTTCTTCATAAAACTCTAGTTCTTTATTGTCTATAAGGTTTTGTACTAAGATCCTAAACTCGACACACTCCTGGATCTCATGCCCTTCTGCCTCATGGAATTCGCAGTAGTTCTTTATTTTCCCCCATCTTTCCACAGAATCTGAATCTGCCAATCCTCTTTTTACCATTTCCTTCCAGACCACTCTCAACGGGGTTTTCACCTCCGTGACGTCCCTCTTGATATTTCTCATGCCCTTTTCACCAATCTCATTTATCCCCTTATCCTCGTGGCTGGGTAATGGCTTCCCCTTTCCTACCATATCATCAAGCGTTACAACGCCCATTTTGATTAGCTTCTCGACTACCTTTTTGAAGGCGAGGTAATTTTCTATCGAATGCTCCGCTACTCCTGCATGGTAATCGCAGTGAGCGTTTGGGTCATACCATTTAGGGTATGGGGGCTGCAATGGTTGTAGATAAAATAGGGACACGATGTGTTCATTAAATAAAATCTGGTATAGCTCTTTGTACGTTATCGGAATTGGCGTGAATTAGATCTTTTCGGTATTTTGTCTAGTTCCCGATTCCTGTCTTGCTGGCCCTTGTTGCCCAACTGTAATCACCTTTGGCTGGCTAACTGTGATTGCCTTTGAGTACCCTTTATTGTATGTACTCATGTTATTTACCTCACCGTCTTTTTTCTTAGGAGCGGCCCTCCTAACGCTTTCTCCTACTTCGATCTTGCCACCCCTTATGGCATGTTCGATCATTTCCTCTGCCATTACTATGTCGGCAAAGCTCTTAGTGGTGCTCCCTATCATATGGGTTATGAAAGGAGCCTTCAGGGTGTTGATGAAAAGCATGGTAGTTTCCTTTTCTAGGAGAGGTGGTTGGACTTGCATGGCAACCTCCCTCCATTTTTGCGCATACTGTCTGAAACTTTCATTTAGTTTCTTCTCCATGTTTTGCAAAGTAATTCTGTCCGGCGCCATGTCCGTGACATGATTATACTGTTTCATGAAGGCTTGAGCCAAATCTCTCCAGGAACTGATGTTAGTACGGCTAAACTGGTTATACCATCTGGCTGCTGCACCCACTAAACTTTCTTGGAAACAATGAATCAAAAGTTGACAATTGTTCACGTAGCCAGTCATTCGTCTACAGAACATGGTGATGTGGGCTTCCGGGCAGCTAGTCCCACTATATTTCTCAAACTCTGGCATTTTAAACTTAGGGGGCAGCACCAGATCTGGAACCAAACTTAAATCTTTCGCGTCAATCCCATGATGATGATCGATATTTTCCAGCACCTTGAATTTTTCCTCCAACCATTTACAACGATCCTCTAACTGCCTCGAGAATTCTATTCTCAACCCCATTTTCTCCGCTATATCTAAATCGGGCACAACAGGATTGACTGGGCTATCTCATGGTTGGGATCCTGAGCCTACGTGAAAGCTCATGGGAGGTCTGATGTCATCCTGCCCCTGCTGGGGCCTGATTGTAACTAGTGGTCTTTGGAGATACTCCTCAGGCTGTGCTCTTGCATGTGGCGGGGTAAAACCCGGGGGAATGCCTTCGCTATCCTCTTTGACCGGAAGCATAGGGCTTTTCCCCTTATCCGTTACCCCATTCAGTATTTGGGCCATTTGGGCTATCATGTTTCTCTGAGCCTCCAACATTTGGTCCTTCATCTCCTGTTGGAGCTTTGACATTTGCTCTTGCATTTGGTCGTGTATGTCCTTCTGGAATTGTTCAAACCTTTGATCCATTTTCTTGGTATTGGCACGTGTCCCGTAGTGATGTTCAGTTTTCAGATTTTCTCTTTTCTCTCTCTTTTTCTCTCTGATGATTTCAACTAATTAGGCTCTCTTTATAGACTTAGATGCATATGATATGATGCAATGCAAATGCATGAATGCAAGAAGAAGGCATCGATTCAGATTCAACTTCATTTTAGAAAACTTTATTACAAAAAAAAATCCTTTACATAAAACAGACTACAAATATGCTTTCGCCCTAAGGCCTAAGGTTTTGATTTTCCCAAGCAAAGAGATTAGCTCTTGACTATGACCCGACTGTAGCTCATATTTCATACTCAATATATCAGCCTCTGCTCCCAGAGTCCGTAGGTGATTAGCTACTTCTCGAATCTGAACTATTGCTTCACCCATGAGGTAATCTCAATTTCTAACTTGATCATGAGTGTCGAAACCATTTTTCGATAAAACGGGAATCAACTTGGGTTTCGAAAAAGATAGGGAGTCGCTACCGATCCTTTATTCGGGGTGTGATCGGTTCACCTTGAGATGGGTTATTTTAATAAAACATTTTGGTTTATTAAAATAATTTTGGTCCACAAAATTCGAGAAAATGGGTTCGGGAGTCGGTTACGTGCAAGGAAGGATTAGCACCCTCGCAACGCCCGAAATTGGTACCAAATTGATTGATCAATGTCCCAATGCTAAAAACTTGAAAATATTCGGGGTAAAAAGAATTAAAATAATGGGTTAATTGAATCGGGATTGAATCTCAAGATTAATTCGCTTCAAAGGGGTAAAGTTGTCATACCCAGCACGTTAGGATATGACGCCTCTAACCTCTGACATCGAGGTCATCTTTGATTTTCAAATCGTGTGAAGAAGGGTAGTTGAACATTTAGTCGGACAGAAAAATCGACACCCAGCACGTTAGGATGTGATCTTTCGAACTTCTAAACATACAAATATTGCCTTTATGAAAGAAATTAATTTTGTGTTGAGTAAAATGTAGAAAATGAAAATATAATGCTAGCAAACATATAGAACAAGTATGTTAAATACAAGCGATAATAATAAGACGAAGATAGAAATAAGATGAGTAAAACCCATATGCAAAAAGGGATAATAAACAGAAAACGAAATAATGATAAACCAAGTGAAAGCTTTACAAGAAGACAGGAAAATAAAAATAATAACAATAATAATGGTGATAATATAATGATGATGAAATAACACAAAATATGTACGATATAATAATGCAAATACAGTAATAATAATAATAATAATAATACGTATTACTATAGACATGGTAAAAATAATATAATATATTAGTAGTAATAAGCGGCGTATACACCATACGGGTACGAATATAATAATAACAGCGTTAATGAAATTAGTATATGCGAATAATGGGCAATAATAACAACGATAATAATGCAGAATATATATAAGATAATAATGTAGTAATAACGATAATAATAATAATAGTAAATATATATACTATACTAACGTAATAATATAGTAACAATACAACAGCAGCAATAATAAATATAATAATAATAATAATATAATGATAATAATAATATATGTACAGAGAGGAGACCAAATCGAAACCAAAACGAAGTTAAAGGGTTAATTTAAAACTAATGGAAGTACGAAGGGTTTAATGGCAGTACGCGTAAACCCTCAGGGACCTAACGGATAAATAACCCGCCCTTTTAATGCGCAGCGTTCGAGGTCGGACTAAATTGAAAGGACGTACGAACTCAAGGAGAAAATTAAAGATTAAAGAAAGTGAAATCCGATTCAATTAGAAGGCAGTGCAAGAAGGGAGGGCTCATCGCGCAAATATCCCTTTTTAGGGATACGTGCGGCTTTCCTTCTAAACCAAACGGCACCGTTTCATCAAAAACATATAAGATCCGAAATTCTTCAAGCCAAATCCTAGCCCTAACATGTTTTCAAACTCAGCAGCCTCCAAACCTCTTTCCCAAAACCGAAAGAAAGGAGCGCCCTCTTTCCACTTCCTATCCCGACGATCGGGCTTCCCTGACCATTCGTCGGTACCCGTTGCGCCACCAAAAGCCCGACGGCCACCAGCGCGCGAAGAGGGGACCTTAACCCCGTTTGCAGCCCTATCCTTAGAAGCTCCGACCTCGACGCCTCATCACCATTAAACCCGGCGGCCGACGAGGCGCACAGACGGGCGCTTGGATTCTGGTAAGTTTTCTTTTCTTCGTTTGTTATTGTTTGTAAAAAGCTTTAAAATGACAAGGCCACAATAAAGAAAAATAAAAGGAATCAGCGGTAAACAATAGTAAATAACGAAAATAGAGTCCACCTTGAAATTTTTCTTTTCTTTTGATTTCTGATATCCGTAGATAAAGTAAGATTACAAGAGCTCTCTTTAGGCTTTTGTCTTTTTTTGTTATTGCTGAAATTTCCTCAAAACCCCCAGCCCCTTTGTCTTCTTCTTTTCGCTTTTAATGATTTGTAAGAGTTTCTTATGTTTTTTTTCGCCTCTGATAATCCTTTTTTTGAACCCCTATTACATCGTTTTCTAATGGCTTTATAGCCGAAGATACATTGTCTTCTCAGTATTTTAACATTTCGTTCCATGCTTCCCTGTTCCCTTGTTGTTTTCTATCCGTTGCGCATGTTTTGCAGGGTATGGGCATCGGTGGAGACGGGGGCCAAGGCGTGTGGGTCGCGTGAGGTGTGCGATTGTCAGAAACGTGGGCGCGGAGCCCGATGCACGTGAGGGGGACTGGAAGGATGCTAGGACGCGTGGGTTGCTGTAGCGTCGCGCGTGCAAAGGACTTGTGACGGCGCTAGAACAAAGAGAACCCTAGGGTTCTCTGTTTAGTGTTTTGGGCCACTGTAATCGGGCCTGGGATTTGGGCTAGTTGTTTAGGATTTAGTGGTTGGGTAATCTGTTAACTGGGTCTGGTATTGGGTTTAAATTGGGCTTTGGGTTCTGGTTTAATTAAATTTGGTTCTTGCTTATTCTGTAAGTGGACATTTAAAAGGACTTTATTAATATTTTGGGTTTTTAATTCGGTTTTATTTTGACTAATGGGCCCGGACAGAAATTGGGAATTACAGCTGCCCCTCTTTGCTCGTTGTCGTGGAACGAGAATAGAGCAAAGACAATAAAAGGACCAATTTCGCCCGGGCCATGCCTTGACTTCTTGATCCGCGCCTTTTCAAACATCTTCAAATTTCACTGTAACTCTTTGCTTCGATTCATTCTGCTGGGGGTTTGGGATGATAAAAATTCAGAAAGGAGAGATCCGCAACTTTGATCTTCTCGCTGAAACTTCTCAAAAACGAACAGTGATAGGAATTCAGAAGAGACCTACAACTCGGGTCTTCTTGCTGAAAACTTCTTGAAAACGAACAGTGATAGGAATTCAGAAGAGACCTACAACTCGGGTCTTCTTGCTGAAAACTTCTTGAAAACGAACGGTGATAGGAATCCAGAAGAGACCCGTAACTTGGTTCTTCTTGCTGAAACTTCTCGAAAACGAACGGTGATAGGAATCCAGAAGAGACCCGTAACTTGGATCTTCTTGCTGAAACTTCTCGAAAATGAACGGTGATAGGAATCCAGAAGAGACCCGTAACTTGGATCTTCTTGCTGAAACTTCTCGAAAACGAACGGTGATAAGTCTGAACTTTCAACTTACTTCCCTGCTACCCTCAGGAAGACTTCAATCTTTTGACTGCTCCGCTGGAGCAAAATCCAAATTTCGACGCGGTGGTGCCCCCCTTTTTGAAGGACCTGTCACGTAGAATATGCTTGTGCGTATGCAAATAACGAGGATGCTATGATCGAGATGGCTCAAATGCTCCTAACTATATGTGTCATTTACATGAATGCGGAATGTTATGTGAATGATGATTTTTCACAGTGTAATGATCGCAGTAAATCGAATGCTCCTAACTGGATGAATGCGTGAGAAGGACCCCATTTATGGTTTAGGTTCTCATTGCTCATAGCAAGATTCTATCACTAACGCGTTACGATTTGTGACAGGCGTAGGGAACTAAAAAACGAGCTTGCCCCGCTGTGGTTTCATCGTCCCTTCCATCGTACTCTCTGCGACATAAAGTTCGTACCTCTCACTACCACCTCAGGGGAGTAACATTTGTCTTCCTCTAACCCTCTTGCTGCGACTTTGAGGTGATCAATGACTTTGAGGTGTAGAATCAGTAATGGTACTACGACTTCATTATGCGCCTAGACTGGCATCGCTCGTTATTTATGAAGGGCATATTACCGACGAGGCATCTGGTCTTTGTTCAAATAGCCGATCGTTCATCATTTTTCAACTTTTCCAAACCTCAGGTGGAATGAATTTCGAACAATCGTCATGCTTCAAGTCCTTGTATTATTAAGAGGTTTTCAGAATAACATGTAGGACTCCTTTTATGAAAGTATTTTTAGTTCCGTAATCGTTATTTCAATGTAAAATGCTTAAGAAAGAGTGGGAGTATAACTCGAAGTAAAACAGGTCAGTCCAAACTGGCAAATGCACTCAAGGAAGAAGTTCATTGAATAAGATAATTACAAATTACAAACTTGAAATAGGTAGAATAGAAATTAGGCGCCCCAAATATCGCAGCCTAGGCTTCTCCGCCTGAGCATTTGGAAGATCATTTTGAGTTTGATATGTGCTTTAGGAGATCTTGAGTATTTTGTTGACACCTCGAGACGCAGCATACCCCCTCCTTGTCCATTCCAGCGCAGCGAGATTTTTCTTCATAGTTGAAGCCGCCTTTTCAGGTTTTCGACTCAAATCCCCTTTGGTCTCAAAGCGCCCTTCGCGGGTTTTCGCCTTGGCCTCTCCCTTTTTTTTTTTTTTGGGAATCAAGGTGTCCTTGGTGGTTTCTTGTCTTAGCTTGTCCAAGCGAAGTATCTTTTGACTGAATCTGAGTTCACGGGGTTGGGCAAGCTTTTCACATCCATTTCTGTTAGGATCAGTGCGCCTCCGGAGAAAGCCGTTTTCACCACGTACGGTCCTTCCCAATTCGGCATCCACTTCCCTCTGAAATCCTTTTGTATGGGGAGGATCTTTTTTAGTACCAGGTCTCCCTCGTGAAACTCTCTTGGGCGAACCCTTTTGTTGTAGGCTCGCATCATGCGCTTTTGATACATCTGACCGTGACGAATAGCCTTTAGCCTCTTTTCTTCGATTAGGTTCAATTGATCGTATCGAGCCTGAATCCACTCAGCTTCATCCAGTTTTACTTCTGTTAAAACCCGAAGAGAAGGTATTTCCACCTCAATGGGTAGGACTGCCTCCATCCTGTAGACCAGTGAGAAGGGTGTTGCCCCAGTAGAGGTTCTGACGGATGTTCGATAAGCACAAAGAGCAAACGGTAATTTCTCATGCCAATCCTTGTAAGTCTCTGTCATCTTTCCCACTATCGTTTTAATGTTCTTATTCGTTGCTTCCACTGCCCCATTCATTTTTGGACGGTATGGGGATGAGTTATGATGTTTAATGTTGAATTGACGACAAACATCTGCTATCGTACTGTTGTTCAAATTCAATGCATTATCTGATATAATCCTTTCGGGCATCCCATATCGACAAATGATCTCCTTTTTTAAAAATCGACTAACCGCCGATTTAGTGACGTTAGCGTATGAAGCAGCTTCTACCCATTTCGTGAAGTAGTCAATGACTACGAAGATGAACCGGTGTCCGTTTGACGCTTTTGGTGAGATTGGTCTGATAACATCCATGCCCCACATGGAAAAGGGCCATGGGGAAGTCATAACGTGTAGGGGAGACGGAGGCACATGAATCTTATCTCCATAGATCTGGCATTTATGACATCTCTTGGCATAGTCGATACAGTCTCCTTCCATGGTGGACCAGTAATATCCAAATCTCATTATTTGCCTGGCCATTGTGAATCCGTTAGCATGCGTTCCACAAACGCCCTCATGGACTTCCTCTAGGATCATCTTGGCCTCTAAGGTATCGACGCATCTCAACAGTACTTGATCTTTTCCTTTTTTGTACAAGATGTCTCCATCCAAAACATATTCGAGGGCCAATCTCCTGAGCGTCCTTTTTTCATTCTCAGTTGCATGATCTGGGTACTCGCGATTTCTCACATATCGCAATATATCTTGGTACCAGGGGTGATCGTCCCTTCCTTTTTCTTCTACGTTGCAGCAATAAGCTGGGGCCTCGTAAATACTCATCTGAATAGGCTTTACATCTTCTTGCTTACTCGCCTTAATCATGGAGGCTAAAGTAGCCAGAGCATCTGCCATCTGGTTTTCCTCTCGTGGGAGATAATTAAAGGTGATATCGTCAAACTCTTCGATTAATCCTATGACTATCCTTCGATAGTTGATCAATTTAGGGTCTCTTGTTTCCCATTCCCCCCTTAGTTGGTAGATCACTAATGCGGAGTCTCCATATACTTCCAGTGTTTTAACTCTACGTTCTATAGCAGCGTGGAGTCCCATGATACAGGCTTCGTATTCTGCCATATTGTTTGTACAATCAAAATCCAGCCTGACTGTGAGCGGGTAGTGGTCTCCTTTTGGGGATACCAAGACAGCCCCAATCCCATTTCCTATGGCGTTTGATGCTCCGTCGAAGTGCAATTTCCAAAGGCAATCTTTCGCAGTGCCTTCTTCCGCAACTGCTACATACATTAGATCCTCATTGGGGAAATCAAGGTTCAACGGCTCGTAATCTTCTAAAGCTCTGTTGGCTAGGAAGTCGGCTATCGCACTCCCTTTTATAGCTTTCTGGCTCACATATACAATATCAAATTCAGACAGTAGGATTTGCCATCTAGCCATCCTCCCATTCAAATTGGTCGCCTCCATCATGTATTTCAGGGGGTCTAACTTCGAGATTAGCCAGGTCGTGTGATACAACAGGTATTGTCTCAATCTCCGAGTTGTCCAAATCAGCGCACAACACAGTTTTTCAATCGGTGAATATCTCATTTCACACTCAGTGAATTTCTTACTGAGATAGTATATCGCCTTCTCCTTTCTTCCTGTATCATCATGCTGACCTAGCACACATCCCATAGAGTGACCAAGCACTGTCAGATATAGGATTAATGGCTTATCAGGGCGTGGAGGTGACAGTACTGGAGGGTTTGACAAGTACTGTTTAACCCTGTTGAAAGCTTCCTGACATTCGTCATCCCATACGCCGGGGTTATGTTTCTTTAAAAGACGGAATATGGGATCGCATTTCTCAGTTAACTGTGAGATAAACCGGGCGATGTAATTTAGTCTGCCGAGGAAACCTCAAACTTCTTTCTGAGTACGCGGCGGAGGCAATTCTTGTATAGCCCGGACCTTATGTGAGTCAATTTCAATCCCCTTCTTGCTGACTATGAAGCCCAACAGCTTGCCGGATCTAGCTCCAAAGGTACATTTCGTAGGATTGAGTTTCAATTGGAACTTCCTTAATCTCAAAAATAGTTTCTGCAAAACTTGGATATGTTCTTCCTCTGTTCTAGACTTCGCAATCATGTCATTCACATAAACCTCAATCTCTTTATGCATCATATCGTGGAACAAGGTCACCATGGCCCTTTGATATGTAGCTCCTGCATTTTTCAACCCAAAAGGCATTACTTTATAACAGAAGGTGCCCCACAGTGTTATGAAGGTGGTCTTTCCCATATCTTCAGGGTGCATTTTTATCTGATTGTATCCGGAGAAGCCATCCATGAAAGAAAATAGTGAAAAGCCTGTTGTATTGTCAACTAGCGTATCAATATGAGGCAGAGGAAAGTTATCCTTTGGGCTAGCCTTGTTTAAATCTCTATAATCCACACACATTCGCACCTTTCCGTCTTGTTTAGGGACAGGCACGATATTGGCTACCCATTCTGAATATTTGATTTCTTGCAGGAATCCGGTGTCGAACTGCTTTTGGACCTCTTCTTTTATTTTCAGCACGATGTCTGGTCTCATCCTTCGGAGCTTCTGCTGAACTGGCTTGCAATCTCTCCTTATGGGTAAGCGATGTACTGCGATATCGGTGCTTAAACCAGGCATATCTTCATAAGACCATGCGAAGACATCCTTGAATTCCTGTAATAATTTGATGAGATTCTGCCTTGTTTCCCCGGCTATACATGTTCCAATGTTCACCGTTTTCCCTTCCTCTAACGTCACAGCTTCGACTGCCTCCTTATGGGGCCGAATCTGTCTCTCCTCCTGCTCTACCATTCTTAACCAATCAGGAGACAGGTCACCGTCCGTGTCATCTTCAAAATCCTGTAATTCTCCTAGGCACATGTCTTGCTCAAAAGGATATTTCAAATCCAAGGCGGCGTTGCTCAAGTCGTTGACATCCGGGGACCTGTTGCAGTTTAAGAAAATACGAGTAGAATGAATGAATTTGTAAATGAACGATTGTATGTTATGGTAATGCTGAAAGAATGACCAGAAAGCAAAAAGAAAATGTTTGCTTCGAATAATAGCGAAAATGCATTTTATTGATATAACGATACGTGAACATGCGCCTATTTCACAAAAGAAATCTTGTTGCTCTTAGGATCGGAGCAACAAGTGTGTCCTGGACATTACTCTGAAGGAGCCCTAAATACTACAGGGATCTCTTCCGCAGTCCAATTGTTCAAGATGTTTTCCGATTCATAAGGCTGGAAATTTGGCAAGACTCTTCCGCCAACCGCCTCCTCAGATAGGGCATTAATATAGACATTGCCTAACATTGCCGCGATGTCCTCTCCCTTCGGTGTCCCCTGCTCAGAGTGGATTACCCCTCCCGACACAAAGGTCTTGGATATGTGCGGGATTATCATGGATTCCCACTTGGTTTCCTTCCCACTCAAACGGGTGAGTCTTCTTTCCCATCTCTTTTCTAACTCCTCCTTCTTTTACCTTGCATCTGGTCTGAATCCCAGGCCAAAGTGATCTTGTTTCTCTCTCAGTATTGGGGCCGCTATTCTCCCCTGAAGGTGTCTTCCAAGCCCTCTTCCCGGTAAAGCGCCCTTTCCCACGGTCATTTTCAAACCCATCCTTGTGGTCTTCGAGATTTTTGGCTTCAAGATCTTGTTTCCTTCCATAACAAAGGTTGCATTCACGAACTCGAGAGATCGAAACGAGCATTTCGTTGCCTCATCGTTTGTCTCCAAGTAAGGCATGTCACTGGTCACGGTGGCAATGATGTCCTCCTCAGCTTTTATCGTTTTCAGTCGGGCATCCGCTATCAACTTCACCTTTTGATGTAGTGATGAAGGTACTGCTCCGGCTGAATGTATCAATGGTCTCCCCAACAGGCAGTTGTAGGAAGGTTCGATGTCCATGACCAAAAAATCTATTTCGTAAATAGTTGGGCCAATCAGTAAGGGTACCTCAATCCTCCCCATGACCCTTCTTTGAGTTTCGTCAAAGGCTCTTACCACATTTTGGCATTCCTTCATGTACGAACTATCCACCGGTAATCTGTTGAGGGTGGATAAGAGTAACACATTTAACGCAGACCCGTTGTCTATCAAGACCCCCGGCAATGTGTGCCCCTTGCATTTAGCGGTAACATGTAATGCTTTGGTGGATCCTCTACCACCTGGGGGTATTTCATCATCATTAAAATGAATGAAGTTGTCTGCGCTTATATGGCCGATCAACCGATCCAACTTATTAATCTAGATGTCACTAGTGACGTAGGTTTCGTTTAAAACTTTCATTAGTGCGTTCCTGTGTACTTCTGAGCATTGGAGCAAAGTCAATACAGATATGCGTGCCGGCTGTTTGTGTAGCTGTTCTACCACACAATACTCACTATGTTTTAGAAACTTCAGGAACTCTTTAGCCTCTTCCTCAGTCACTGGCTCCTTGATCCTCGATTCGGGTTCAGCTGGCTTTCTCATTTCTTGTTCCACCATTGGAACTTTCCCCTTTGTTAAGTCGTAGCGTCTCCCGCTTCGAGTATGGAAGCTTTCATTTGAATCCTCCTTCGTCACATTAGCCGAGCTCTTTGTGACCTCTACATTACACTCGTAGTTCCAGGGAACTTCCTTGCTATCTTTGTAAGCGAATGCAGCAGGCTTCCGTATTATCACCTTCGGCGTTACCCGTGTTCCTACCTCATTGCTAGCTGAACTCTCCTTTACAGAGACTACTACCTTACACCCATGATTCTGAGAAGCCTCCCTATTATCTTCAACGGCAGCGGGCCTCCGTATAACCACTCTCGGCGCTACCTGTGCCCCTGTTTTATCATTCTTGGGACGTGAAATAGTGATCATCGGAAGATTAACTTTCGAACCTTTGGCTGTTGATTTTGACGCGCATATGCTCTTATCTTCTGCACCTTCCTCATAAAATTCGACTTCTTTATTGTTCATTAAGTTTTGCACTAGGGTTCTGAATTCTCCACAAGTCTGGATCTCATGTCCCAATTCTTGATGGTGCTCACAATAGTTTGTCAGTTCCCCTCGACTTTCTTCCGCAATAACTAGTCCATGCTTGGCCATTTCTTTCCAAACCCATCTCAGGGGAGTCTTGACCTCTGCAACATTTGTTTTGATCCTTTTTTCTGCACTTTCGCTGATCGCGTTAATTCCGCCCTTAGTGTGATTAGGTAAAGGATTTGTTACGTTTGGCATGTCATCCAACTCGACCACACCCATGTTGATAAATTTCTCTACCAATTTCTTGAAAGTCAGACAGTTCTCTATCGAGTGCCCCGTGATTCCTGCATGGTATTCACACTGGGTGTTCGAGTCATACCACTTGGGGTACGGAGGTTGCATTGGTTTGAGATGAAAAGGGGACACGATATGTGCGTCGAACAGGGTTTGATATATTTCCTTATACGTCATCGGAATCGGCATGAATTGGGGCTTCTCATTATCTTGTCTTGAGGTGCCGGGTTCTTTCTTGGGTAACCCTTGTTGCCCCATGGTCGTTGCTTTTGGCTGATTTATGGTGATTGACCTCGGGTGTCCTATGCTCGCATTATTCACCTCACTTTCTTTCCTTCTTGGGGGCATTCTTTTGGCACTCTCCCCCGTCTTGATCCCTCCGCTTTTCATAATATTTTCGATCATTTCTCCAGTAGTTACGATGTCTGAGAAACTCCGAGTTGCGCTTCCTATCATATGCATGAGGAATGGGGCTTTCAATGTGCGGATAAAGAGCATTGTGGTTTCTTTCTCCATAAGCGGTGGCTGGACCTGGATGGCAACCTCTCTCTATCTCTGTGCATATTGCCTAAAGCTTTCGTTCCCTTTCTTTTCCATGTTCTGCAGAGTGATCCTATCAGGGGTCATGTCCGTTACGTGACTATATTGTTCCAGGAATGCTTGAGCCAAATCATCCCATGACCCAATTTTGGCACGACTCAACTGGTTGTACCATCTGGCTGCTGCCCCTATCAGGCTGTCTTGGAAACAATGGATCAGCAGCGGGTCATTATTAGTGTAGCCCGTCATCCTTCTACAGAACATAGTGATGTGGGCCTCTGGGCAACTTGTCCCATTGTACCTTTCAAACTCCGGCATCTTAAAATTGTAAGGGAGCACCAAGTCGGGGACTAAGCTCAAGTCATTGGCCTTTATTCCCCGATGTTTACCGGTATTTTCCAGGGCTTTGAATCTCTCCTCCACCCATTTTGGCAGTTCTTGTTTTGCCTTTTCAGCCATCTCATCCAGATCTGGGACACCGGGACTGACCAGATTTTCTCCTAGGTTAGTGCCCGAGCCCGTTGGGAGGTGTGTCGGTGTCGTGGTATTAGCATGATATTGTGGCCTGATAGTGACAGATGCCCTTTGGGGATGCGTATCTTGTGGTGTTTAGGCATCTAGTGGGGGAAGGGAGAGGTTATCACTGTCGTTCCCTGAGCTAGTGGCGATGCCTCGTTCTTTAGACAGCAATTGTATTAGTTGGTTCACCATATTGTCCTGGGATTTTTGCATCTGCTCCATCATGTCCTTCTGGGTTTTGGCCAATTGCTCTTGTAGTTGCGCTTGTTCTTTTATTTGATCCTGGATTTCTTTTTGCATTTGTTCTAGTCTTTCCATCTTTTGATCCATTATTCTCGTTTTTCCTCTCGTACTGTAGTGATGTTCCAGGGTAACTGCCATAATTTTAGGGTCCTTCTATGAGATTCGATGTGTACGACGCAATGTAATGTAAATGTATGAGATGAATGTAAAAGATGCCAACTCTGATTCAACCCCATATAGGAAACTTCCTTAGAAAACCTTTTGTGCAATTCGATGTACATGATGCGATGTAATGCAAATGTATGAATGCAAAAAGGTGTCAACTCTGATTCAATTCCACATAGGAAACTTCATTAGAAAATAAAGCTCTTTACATAAAACAGTTTACAAGAACAGCTTTGCTCTAACGCCTAAGGCTTTAATCTTAGTCAGTAGGGAAGCCAACTCTCGCCCACGATCCGACTGCGTCTCGAACTGTACGCTCAACGTGTCAGCTTGTATAGCTAGAGCCTGTAAATAATCGGCTATCTCTCGTATCTTGATTATAGCCTCTCCCATGAGGTAATCTCTATCTTTGACTTGATTCCGGGAGTGGTACAGCTCCACTTCTCTCCGTTCTTCGTTCTCCTTTAAATATCCAACGTGATTCTGACAATTTCGCAACTCCATTTCCAACTCTTCGGTCTTCTTCTTCATTTCTTTGATTCTGTTCAAACTTGTCTTTAATTCCCTTACCGAGTTACGGTTTCGGTAATAGTCGAGGGACCTTTCCAACTCTACCACCCTTGTCTTCAGTTCATCTCTTCCGTTCTGACCTTCTGCCACTTGCTTTTCTAAGATTTCTTTTTGAGCTTTCATTTCTTGAAACTTCTTTTCCCATTGCTCGGATTTAGCTCTTTCTTCTTGTAGCTCTTTCCGCCATTGGCCTGAAGTCTTTCCTAGTCCGGCCGTTCTTATCGAGAGACGCAGCTTCTTGTAGTCCCCCTTTAGACTATCCAACTCTTCTTCGGCTTTGCTCTTTCCTTTCCTTATCTTTTCCGCTTCCGATTTCTGTATCTCCACATCCAACTTCAAAAACATCTTGTCCTCCTCCAACTGCTCGATTCTCTTTTCCAGTTTCGAACTCCGCTGCACGAAATCTCGCTTTACAATTTCCAACTCTGTTGGTATCACTCGCAATCGTTCCTCCATAGACTGAGCATTATCCGAACTCGGTCTCGGGATATTATCTTTGATTCTCTTGTTTAGCCATGCTTTGTACTCAGAAGTCGCCGCTTCGCCCGTAGCTAACCTCTTCATTCGACGAGTCTGTTTCCAAGCATTCGCGATTTCCTTAATCTTCTTCTTATAACCCTCTCCCGTATAAGAGGATTCGCTTCGATCCAACCCATGTGTTACTGGGACAAACTGTCTCGACTGGTATTGCCTCGCTGCTAACAATGGGGCATACCCGATGACTCCCCAAATTCCGGGTAGAGGTACCCAATTGAAGTTCCCGCATCTATAAAGGATTTCTCCGGGCACCGTCCACGGGGCTCTCCACTCAATGTCTTTTTCTTAAAGATTCTGAAAAATCGCCATCCATCCTTCTTCTGTTATGTCTTCTCGCCTTGACATGGCCACTTCCTCTCTTATCGGTGAATAGTCCTTATAAAAGGGTCGACAAGAAACTTTATCCATCTTCTAAAAATGCCCATGAAACCATACCATCAATAGCTGCGCGCATCCGATAAACCTTCCTTCTCCCGATCTTCTGCATGCATTCAATGATCTGAAAGTCTCTGCAAGAATTGCTGGGATTGGTGTGACTTGTTTATCCAAACGATCGAATAGATCCACTACTGCCTCATCTATGTGCCTTAGGGCCTTTGGGAAGATGACTAATCCGTAGAGACTCAAGGCAAAGATATCAACTTTCTTTTTCTCATCAGGATGCGTCAAAATCAGATCCCTTAAATTTGCCCAAGACATACACCTCCCCTCGCCGTTCTGTTGGATCCTAGTCGAGATCCACTGTTCACTCATTCCCGTAATTCTCACCAATTTCTTCACCAAAGGAGGGACATAGGCGGGCCTGATATAAACCTTGTCGACTTGCACCTCGGGAATACGAAGCAAAGCGGTGTATTCTTCTATTATTGGCACCAAATCCACTTTCCCAAAAGTGAAGCAACTATATGCAGAATTCCAAAACTGGACCATAGCCCGAAACAAGTGTCTATCTATTTTAACATTCAATAAGGAAGAGATATCACCGTAACGGTGGCAGAACATCTGTTTAATTTCATCCCCCCAGTTGGTCTAGATATCCCGCAACTCTTGGAGCTCATTTTGTGTCACGCTAACACGGGAGAAGTCCCTCAGCTCCGACACATGCCCTTCAACTAAACTATCTCCTTTTTCCGATTGCAACTTTTCTGACCACGTGCGCACGGCCGCATTGTCCTCTACTTTATCAAGAAAGTTCTTTTCCATAGCAAACTTCCTATTTCAGCAACCGAGCAGAAATTGACACCTTCTATATGAAATGTCATGCAAGTCAAACAAATCAACACAAGTTAACATCGCATAATCAAAATAGGTAAGACATCATTAAACACTTATCTAGGTAACGATTTTAACATTCTACCTAGGGTAAGCTCTAGGGTTCCTATATGGGTTTGGTTCTAGAGTAAAGGTACCTGAACCAGCAGATTCCTTGATCCTCACCCATTATAGGCTCATACGGACCGAGTTCGGTTCAGGGGGATACATTTCCCTATGGCCATGCGGAGGTGAAAACCTCACGAAGCACATAGGTACGGATGTATCCCGGAAGCAATCCACTAGCCCATGCGGAGGTGAAAACCTCACGAAGGCTTAGTTTCTTACTCCAACTTAAAGGTGTGACCAACGGTCATTCAATGCAATGCCAAAGTATTTCATGCAACTTGCCGTTATAGCACAATCAGAGGCGTCAAAGAAACGATTTTCCCAAAACAATTTTCCAAGGTTTCAATCAAAAGGACAACAGTTAATCAACTTATGGCCTGACTCTCAAAGTCCCCAGTGGAGTCGCCAAGCTGTCGAAACCATTTTTCGATAAAACGGGAATCAACTTGGGTTTCGAAAAAGATAGGGAGTCGCCACCGATCCTTTATTCGGGGTGTGATCGGTTCACCTTGAGATGGGTTATTTTAATAAAACATTTTGGTTTATTAAAATAATTTTGGTCCACAAAATTCGAGAAAACGGGTTCGGGAGTCGGTTACGTGCGAGGAAGGATTAGCACCCTCGCAACGCCCGAAATTGGTACCAAATTGATTGATCAATGTCCCAATGCTGAAAACTTGAAAATATTCGGGGTAAAAAGAATTAAAAGAATGGGTTAATTGAATCGGGATTGAATCTCAAGATTAATTCGCTTCAAAGGGGTAAAGTTGTCATACCCAGCACGTTAGGATATGACGCCTCTAACCTCTGACATCGAGGTCATCTTTGATTTTCAAATCGTGTGAAGAAGGGTATTTGAACATTTAGTCGAACAGAAAAATCGGCACCCAGCACGTTAGGATGTGATCTTTCGAACTTCTAAACATACAAATATTGCCTTTATGAAAGAAATTAATTTTGTGTTGAGTAAAATGTAGAAAATGAAAATATAATGCTAGCAAACATATAGAACAAGTATGTTAAATACAAGCGATAATAATAAGACGAAGATAGAAATAAGATGAGTAAAACCCATATGCAAAAAGGGATAATAAACAGAAAACGAAATAATGATAAACCAAGTGAAAGCTTTACAAGAAGACAGGAAAATAAAAATAATAACAATAATAATGGTGATAATATAATGATGATGAAATAACACAAAATATGTATGATATAATAATGCAAATACAGTAATAATAAAAATAATACGTATTACTATAGACATGGTAAAAATAATATAATAATATTAGTAGTAATAAGCGGCGTATACACCATACGGGTACGAATATAATAATAACAGCGTTAATGAAATTAGTATATGCGAATAATGGTGCAATAATAACAACGATAATAATGCAGAATATATATAAGATAATAATGTAGTAATAACGATAATAATAATAATAGTAAATATATATACTATACTAACGTAATAATATAGTAACAATACAACAGCAACAATAATAAATATAATAATAATAATAATATAATGGTAATAATATATGTATAGAGAGGAGACCAAATCGAAACCAAAACGAAGTTAAAGGGTTAATTTAAAACTAATGGAAGTACGAAGGGTTTAATGGCAGTGCGCGTAAACCCTCAGGGACCTAACGGGTAAATAACCCGCCCTTTTAATGCGCAGCGTTCGAGGTCGGACTAAATTGAAAGGACGTACGAACTCAAGGAGAAAATTAAAGATTAAAGAAAGTGAAATCCGATTCAATTAGAAGGCAGTGCAAGAAGGGAGGGCTCATCGCGCAAATATCCCTTTTTAGGGATACGTGCGGCTTTCCTTCTAAACCAAACGGCACCGTTTCATCAAAAACATATAAGATCCGAAATTCTTCAAGCCAAATCCTAGCCCTAACATGTTTTCAAACTCAGCAGCCTCCAAACCTCTTTCCCAAAACTGAAAGAAAGGAGCGCCCTCTTTCCACTTCCTATCCCGGCGATCGGGCTTCCCTGACCATTCGTCGGTACCCGTTGCGCCACCAAAAGCCCGACGGCCACCAGCGCGCGAAGAGGGGACCTTAACCCCGTTCGCAGCCCTATCCTTAGAAGCCCCGACCTCGACGCCTCATCGCCATTAAACCCGGCGGCCGACGAGGCGCGCAGACGGGCGCTTGGATTCTGGTAAGTTCTCTTTTCTTCGTTTGTTATTGTTTGTAAAAAGCTTTAAAATGACATGGCCACAACAAAGAAAAATAAAAGGAATCAGCGGTAAACAATAGTAAATAACAAAAATGGAGTCCACCTTGAAATTTTTCTTTTCTTTTGATTTCTGATATCCGTAGATAAAGTAAGATTAGAAGAGCTTTCTTTAGGCTTTTGTCTTTTTTTGTTATTGCTGAAATTTCCTCAAAACCCCCCAGCCCCTTTGTCTTCTTCTTTTCGCTTTTAATGATTTGTAAGAGTTTCTTATGTTTTTTTCGCCTCTGATAATCCTTTTTTCGAACCCCTATTACATCGTTTTCTAATGGCTTTATAGCCGAAGATACATTGTCTTCTCAGTATTTTAACATTTCGTTCCATGCTTCCCTGTTCCCTTGCTGTTTTCTGTCCGTTGCGCATGTTTTGCAGGGTATGGGCATCGGTTGAGACGGGGGCCAAGGCGTGTGGGTCGCGTGAGGTGTGCGATTGTCAGAAACATGGGCGCGGAGCCCGATGCACGTGAGGGGGACTGAAAGGACGCTAGGGCGCGTGGGTTGCTGTAGCGTCGCGCGTGCAAAGGACTTGTGACGGCGCTGGAACAAAGAGAACCCTAGGGTTCTCTGTTTAGTGTTTTGGGCCACTGTAATCGGGCCTGGGATTTGGGCTAGTTGTTTAGGATTTAGTGGTTGGGTAATCTGTTAACTGGGTCTGGTATTGGGTTTAAATTGGGCTTTGGGTTCTGGTTTAATTAAATTTGGTTCTTGCTTATTCTGTAAGTGGACATTTAAAAGGACTTTATTAATATTTTGGGTTTTTAATTCGGTTTTATTTTGACTAATGGGCCCGGACAGAAATTGGGAATTACAATGAGAATGGTGAAGCTTTTCCTCCCAACGTCCTTCTCTTGTTTCAAGAAGCTCAATCCGGAGTTCACAATTGTGCAATGTTGATTCTAGCTCTTCGATCTTACCCTTCATTTCCTTGATCTTATTTAGACTTGATTTCAGTTTGCTTTCCGAGTTGTGACTTCGATAGTGATGAAGAGACCGTCCAAGCTCAGCCACTCTAGCTTTTAGTCCTTTTTTCTCTTTTTGGCTTTCTGTCATGTCCTTCTCAAAGGCCTCGTTTTGTGTTTGCATTTCTTGAAACTTCTTCTCCCAACTGCTAGCTTTGGCTTTTTCCTCTCGGATCTCTTGTCCCCACTGCTCCGAAGTTTTTCCTAATCCAGCGTTTTTCATTGTCAGACACATCTTCTTATATTCTGTCTTCAAGCTATCTCGGTCTTCCTCTATCTTCCATTTTTCCTTTCTTAGTTTTTCGGCCTCCGATTTTTGACCATCCACATCTAATTTAAGGAGCATCTTTTCTTCTTCCAACTTTTCTATTCTCTTTCCCAGCTCCGAACTCATCCTTTCAAAATCTTGTTTCACAATCTCTAATTCTGATGGGACCACTCGTAAGCACACTTCTCTCGACCGGGCGCCTTCTGGATTTGGTTCGGGGATATTATCATTAATCCTTCTAATCCTCCATCTGCTGTACTCCGGGGTTGTCATCGGGCCTACGGACAACCTTTTCATTCTATGAATCTGATTCCAAACACCAGCAATCTCTTTAACTCTCTTCTTATAGCTTTCCCCTCTATATGAAAACTCGCTTTCAGTCAACCCATATGTGGTTGGTACAAACTGTCTTGAACCATACTGCCTCAGAACGAGTAAAGGGGCATACCCAATGGCCCCCCAAATTCCGAGTAAGGGAACCCAGTCAAAATCTCCACATCGATAAAGGATTTCGCTGGGGATCATCCAAGGAGCCCTCCACTCGATGTCTTCTTCTTGGAGATTTTGAAGGAGTACTATCCAGCCTTCCTCGGATATGTCTTCTCTCCTTGGCGTGGTGACTATCTCTTTCAACGGAAAGTAAGTCTCATAGAAGACCTGGTAAGACACTTTTTCCACTTTCTAAAAATGACTATGAAACTAAGCCATCAATAACTGTGCGCCACCGATGAACCTGCCTTCACCTGTTCTCCGACATGCATTCAAGGATCTGAACGTCTCGGCTAAAATTGCAGGCACCGGCGTAACCCCTTTGTCTAGTCGGTTGAATAAATTCATAACTGCTTCATCTACATGTCTGAGAGCCTTAGGAAATATTACCAAGCCGTAAATACACAGAGCAAAGACATCAATCTTCTTTTTTATATCGGGATGTGTCAGGATCAGGCTCCTCAAACTTTCCCAATGTATGCACTTACCCTCGCCTTTTCTTTGAATTCTGGCCGAGACCCACTGTTCACTCATCCCTGTGATATTCATCAATATTTTCATAAAAGTAGAGGCATTGGCAACCCTAAAATAAGCTTTGTCGGTTTGGATCCCTGAACAGCGCAGCAGGGTTGTATATTCCTCCACTGTGGGTGCTAAATCTACTTTCCCGAAAGTGAAACAACTATAAGCAACATTCCAGAACTGAGTCATAGCTCGGAATAGATGTTTATCGACCTTAATGTCGAGCAGGTAGTGTATATCGCCATAACTATAACAGAACAGCTGTTTTGCCTCGTTGTCCCATTGGTTCCATATTGTTTTCAACTCGCAAAACTCATTTTGTGTAATGCTAATACGAGTAAAATCCCACAGTTTTGATACATACCCGTCGGCTAAACTGTCCCCTTTCTCTAATTGGCTTTGTTCTGACCATATACGGACGGCTGCATTGTCTTCTACTTTATCAAGGAATTCGTTCTCCATAACCAGTTTTCTAATTTAGAAACTGACTGTGAATCGATACTTCTTCAGAGATGACATGATATGCATAAAAATGAAACATAACGAGTTAGTACCGCAGCATGAAATATATAAAGCAAGTAAAATAAATGAATCTCTATCTAGGTGACCATTAAGGTTTGACATAGTTCTGCCTAAGGTGGGCTCTTACGGTTCACTATATATGGTCTAGTTCTATGGTTTGAGGTACCCGAACCAGCAGATTCCTCGATCCTCACCCATCATAGGCTCATATGGACCGAGTTCGGTTCAGGGGAATACATTTCCCTATGGCCATGCGGAAGTGAAAACTTCACGAAGACATAGGTACGGATGTATTCCGGAAGCGATCCACTAGCTCATGCGGAGGTGAAAGCCTCACGAAGGCATAGCTTCTTGCTCCCACTTAAGAGTGCGACCACGACGGTCATACAATGCAATGCCAAAGTATACCAAAATCTTAAAGCAAATAAGGGAATATAAATACAGTGATGAAGATCATAACACAACGCAGATGAAATGCAAAGAAAAGGATCGTATATTAAAACCGAATTTCAATTTTCGACAAAACACAAAAATTAATCAGCTCGTGGCTTGACTCTCTTTTTAACATGTCCCCAGTGGAGTCGCCAAGCTGTCGTAACCATTTTTTTCAAAAACAGGAATTGACTTGGTTTTGAAAATGAAAATAAAATGGGAGTCGCCACCGATCTTTATTAGGTGTGATCGGATCACCTTTGTTTTAATAAAACGTTTTGATTTATTAAAACATTTTTTGGGTCTACGCAATTTGAGAAAATGGGTTCGGGAGTCGGTTACGTGCGAGGAAGGGTTAGCACCCTCGCCACGCCCAAAATTGGTACCGAATTAATTAATTAACGTCTTAATGTCGAAAATTTGAAAGGATTTTAAAACACGAATCCTTTAGGAAATGTTTGGATAATTCAGATTTGGATATCGGAATTCTCTTGTCCCAAAAGAAGAAATATCACATCCTGCACGATAGGATATGATGTTTCAATCTTCGAAACCAAGATCATTTCATGATCTCCAAAATTCACATTGCAATTTTAAAAGGTATTCCGCTATTTGGCCAAAACAAAAAAATCGAGACCCAGCACGATTGGGCACGATTCTTTGAATGTCCAAACACATAATATTGCCTTATTTAGGAAAACACGATCAAAACTTTAAAACGATATTTAGTCGTTTAGATGAACGGGGCATCGAAATCCAGCACGATTGGACACGATTCCTCGAACTTCTAAATACAGAATATCGATCTCTTTTAAAAATTAATATATATCGAATAAAGATTAATACGGTGAGTAACAACGTGAAAAATATAATATGACCGTATAAATACGTTAACAAAATAATGTTGTGAAGTTTGAAAATAAGTGAGCAAGATATACGTATTGCATAAATCATGGAAAAAGACACGTAATAGCAATGATATAGAACGATATTAAGAGAATAGCGATAACATTAATAAATAAGAAACATAATGATGATAACATAGAGGTAATAGAAAAATAACGATAATAATAAATGGTAAAATATATATATATATATAATAATAGTGATAATAAATCAGTAATAGCATATGAAAAATATGCTTATATATATGTATAAATATAATGATAGTAGTATAGTATAATAATAAAATAATAATAATAATAGTAAAATAATGATAAATTTAACGGTAGAAATAAAAATAGAATAAAATGATAAAAAATAACATTAATAATAGCATATAATATAGTAATGAAGAAATGAGAAATAAAATAATAAAAATAATAAAAGAAACTGTTGAAAAGAAGGAATAAAATGATATTAATATTAATACTGGTAATAGTAATTAGGAAGTAAATAATAAAATATCTATACCAAAGAATAAAATATATATATGCAAAAGTTCTAATATAATAAATGTAATAAAGATATTAAGTAATAAAAATAAGGTAATTATAATAATAATATAAATAATAAAATAATTAAAATAATTACAATAACAAATAAAATTGCAAAAGAATATAACAGATGGGCCAAATTAAAATTAAAACAGAAGTAAAGGAGCCAAATTAGACAATATAAGCAATAAAGGGACGAAATAGCGATGCGCGCGAAATTCTGGGGACGAGGAGCACAATTTTTCCAAATAGTAATAACAGAAAATTTCTGTTAAAAAGGACGAGGAGCGTTTAAAAAAAGGACCGAATAACAACCCCGCGAAATTTCTGGGCCAAAATTGTAATAACAGAAAATTTGATTTTAAAAGCTAAAATATGCGGAAGGACCGAAAGCACAATTAGCCCAATCGACGAAAACACGCGGATCCTTCAGTCGGGTCGGATCGAGCTCGCAGGTCTCTGGCCAAACAACGTCGTTTTGGGCATTAAAGGCCAGCCTCAAAACGACGTCGTTTTGGGAGGCTATTTAAGGCCCAAATTTTCCAAAAAAAAATCATTTCTCCTGCTTGTTTAAAAAAAAAATTCTAACCTTTCTTTCTTTTTTCTCTACAGGTTCAAGGGTCGGTGCGATTTTCGGCAGCCGAACAGTCGTCCTCCGTCACCGGCGCCGTCGCTCCGGACACCGCACACGGTGGCCGAAAAAGGTAAAAAAATTGTATATTTTTTTAAAATATTTTTAGAAAAAATGATAACAATATACGCGTATATATATATGTCAAGAAAAGGAAAAGATAAGAAAAAGGCTTCGAAAATATAAAGAAAACAAATCACCTCTTTAGCCTTTGATCTGATTTTTTTAGTGGTTTTTTTGTTTTAATCTCTGCTTTTTGGTGTTTGGATCTCTTTGTGTTTGAAGTTTTTCGAATCTGTTTCTATTGATAAAAAAAAAGGTCCCCTTACAAATGTTTTGAATCGGCTTTTTATAGCCAATTTTTTACAACTTTTTTTTTTGCTTTCTGTCCTTTCTCTTTTAATACCTGCAGGTGACGGCGCAAGTGGCTGGCGGTGGAGATGACAAGGGCGGTGGCCTGCAGGTTTCGACAATGGCGGTAACAACAGAGCAAGTGGGCAGAAGACCTAGGGGCTAGGGTTCGGTCGTTTGTTCTTTCTTTTTCTGACTTGGGTTAGGGTTAGTGGGTTGAGTTGGGCTTAAGGGTTTTTAGGTGTTATTGGGCTTGGTTTTGGGCTTTTAGTGGGTTGGGATTTAATTTTGTTTAGTTGGGGCTTTGGTGGGCCGGCAAAATGGGTTGTACAATACCTAGACATAAGTCTAGGGTCTCTCGACTCTTCTCTCGGCTTGTGCCCTGCCGTGTCCAGAATAATGGCGTCATGGTCCGATCTCGCCTGAAGAATCACCTTAGTTTCGATGAAGGGAAATTTGGTAATATCATTAGCCGATATCATGAACCGGTCAAGTCTTTCTTTAACCATAGCATCGCCTTCCCTATTATTGACCCAAGTGAACCACTCGTTATCAGTTTTCAGATCAACCAGAGAAAGCTCATCAACTATCTCACAAAAGTCATCCATCAAAGCTTTGGGCTTCTTTCTACCACCCTCCTTCTCCGAGTTGTTTAGAATAGCGTTGAAGTCCCCTCCCACAATCCACGTTTCCTTTACAGTTCTCCCAACCCTCTTCAACATCTCCCAATAAATTTTCCTATTTTTTTTATCTGCATTCCCATAGAACCCGGTGAACCTAACAGGATTGTCATTTTCAAAGTGGATCAAGGAGTCAATATGATTCCTAGAGTAGTTTGTGATTTCAACTCTCGTTCCCTCCCTCCAAAGCATTGCTAGACCCCCGCTTTTACCAATGGCATTAACAGCAAGGCATCCATCCATCCTACACGAGTTGCGACTACGAGACATCTTGTTGGAGTGAACTTTGGTTTCACATAAAAAAACAACATCCGGATTATTTGCAACAAGGAGTTGCTTCAACTCGCGAACTGTCGCAGGATTCCCAACCCCACGACAGGTCCAACAAAGGATCTTCATTGCTCTTGGCGGGGCTGATCGCCAACCGCTGCCTTAAAAGGTGAAACAATTTCTAGTACTCTTCTCCTAGCGATTTTAGGTGGGCTCTCTTCAGTATTATCTCCATTCGGACCCCTCTGTCTCTTTTTTTTTTTTTTTTTTTTTTTAAGCGTCCCATTCCATCACCCATATATTTGTGGTTTCCTTTTTCCAGAGGAGAGGTAGATAAAGATTCCACTTCACATCCCTTCTCTTTTCCTTTTTGAACTAGTTGCCCACTGTCGTCCCTTGTGTCTGTTTTGCTATACTCTCTTTCCTCATTTGATGGAGTATTTGTTGTCACCAATTCTACTCTATTTCGCCATATTCCCCTTTCTTGATTTGGGTTCACAATATTAGCCCTCATCCAGCTACCATATTGGAAATTTAAAGCATTTGATTCAGGGCTTCCATTTTTGTTTTTACAGCTTTTTGTGGTATGTCCGATCAATCCACAATAGTGGCAGAACTCTGGTAACCTCTCATACTTCAGCACACATATTATTTCAATCCCGTTTCTTCCTACAAGCTTCACGATCCTACGTAAAGGTTTTGAGATATTGATTTTTATTTTTAACCTGATGAATTCGGTCCAACCCCCATTTCTATCCTTCCAATCGATCGCCACCAACTCACCTATAGCTTTTCCCACATCCATCGCAGTTTGACGGTCCATATATTCCAAGGGTATGTTGTAGGCCCTTATCCAAAAAGGAGACATGTTGAACTCATATGTATCTATATCTTTGTTCTTCACGAAAGGCATCATTGAGAATAAACAATTGTCGAACAGCCAGGATTCTGCTTCTATCTTCCAGAAACATCCAAACTTTACCATTATTGCCTCATCTTTCAAAGCTACAAAATTTACCTCCTCTTTTGTAAACCATAGCGTCCTGAAAACCCTATACATCGCCTCCCTATTCGGTTTCTTCTCCGCCATTATTTTGCCCACTGCCCAAGATTCAAAACCTTGAAAGTTGTTTTCATAATTAGTGCTAATAACCTGGGCAGACTCTTCTTCGGAAAACTTAAACTTTTCGAGCATATCATTTATGTCGTCCGCCATTGAAACCCTTATCTCAAAACAAAAAAACTGCTCCCCAACCAGCAGCTCGCAGGTGAACGAATCCTTGAGAGGGAATCCAACTCCAGCACAGTCCTAACTACAACCGACAAAATACAGGAACACAACGAACAAGAAACAGAGAATACAAAATCGCAAAAAAAAAGCTAAAGAACCACCAAAATACGCTATATTCCAAAGAAAAAAAGAAGAAAAAAAACAGTAAAATAAAAGGATATTTAACACACTTTACCTGGCAAACGCAGAAGAGTAATCTTCCATAACCCACCTGATTCTGGAAAGAGAAAAGGAAAACAAGCCACCCAAAAAGAAAGAAGAAAAAGAAAAAAAAATACCTAACACTTTCGAGAAACTAAACGAAAAAGAAAGGGCCAGGTTTTAACCGAAGGGAAACCTAAACACTTAAAAAAATAGAAAACCCTTGTGCATGCAATAAAAAACCTAAAAGATCTCAAAAAGATCCATTGGCAGAATCTCCAAATTCATGCAAAGACGACGTGGAAAAGTCAAAACAGAAAAAATGTTTATGACTACCGTGGGTCCCTTTGGATGGATACCAACTAAAATCAATACCATGCACGATAAAGACTATGAAATAGTAACATTTAATGCCGTCGTTAACGAATAAAAACATAAACAAATAAAAGAGAGATACAAAATCACCGTCAAATCAATGAAAGCTTTCAAGAAATCCCCATCACACCAGCAGCTTTTAACAGAGACCCTTCATGTCAGTACCCAGGCTCCGTACACCTCCAATAGGCTCCTCTACAGTATAGGATAAACAGCTACAAACATCAAGTAACTCACTCAAAACCCCGATACTGCCATAGTATTCTAAAAGAAAAAAAGGCAGACACATGAACACAAAAGGCCAAAAAATATATCGCTTAATACTTTTTATTTTCAAATTTGCATAATATACTAAATTATTATCTTGTTGGATATGCATTTTAATGAGAGAATAAAGATGGTACATATATTTGGTTTAATTCCTTAATTGTTGTGATAAAGCCTTATTAAACACGTCAATAAATAAATTCACAATCAAAAGAGTTCTGATTTCTCTATTATTTAACGTAAATTACTTACAATATTTTTTATTTTTTGGTAAATATATTTATTTTAATATTATTAAACCTTATTAATATATATATTAAAGGCGTTCATCTGTTAGATAATTTATTTGTCTCGGGTCAATTTGGGTTGAGTTTAAACAGGGGCGAAGTCAGAAGAATTTTTTAGGAAGGGCCGGATAAAATTTTAATTTTTTTATTGTTTATATCTTTATAATTTATAAAGGATTAAATCGAATTTTTCTAATTTTAGGGGGGACCAAAGTGCAATTTTACCTTTACTAATTTAAAATTTTTAAAAAATTCTAAAGGCCAAAATAGTAATTTTACATTTTAGGGGGGCCGGGACCTATGCCAGCCCCCTGGCTTTGCCCCTGAGTTTAAACTTAGATTATTTAATCTTAAATTGATCTAACCCGATCAATTTTATTGTTAAAAAATAATAAAATAATGCTATATTAATATTTATACATTTTTATAATTAATTTTAAATAAAATGTAAACAATAAAAAGAAAAGTTATTTAAATTAATCGAGCCAAGTCAAATTCTCTAAGAAAATTTTTGAAACCTGACCTCAACACAGTATTGAACACTTTTAATGTATTTATATCTTTATGATTTTATATATCTTTATTGTTTTGAAAATTAATTGCAATAAATTCACAATCGTACTCTTTTACATTGACTTTTGTAATGATATGTGTAACAAGTTCATTTTGCCCGGCCCACATAACAAGTAAAAAAATAATAATAATGAAGTCCAAAAAAGAGCTCGAATTACAACCCAAAATACAAGACCCAATACGGGCCCAAATCAAGTAAACCCTAACCCAAATTTACAGCGGCCCAATGGCCCAAAAACCTTAAAAAAGTTTTGGCAGAAAAGAAACCCTAAGGTCTCCTTCGCGCCGCTCCTCCTCGGGCGCGTCGCCTGCACCTCGTCCCGAGGACAGCTACGGTTGTTTCACCAAAATGGCAAAAGAAGCCCTCCGTTGACTTCCCCCCGAACCTGCAAAGCAACAGAAATGGCAAGACAACAGTAGCAAAAAGACAGACAAATAGCAAACAAAACAGAATAATAAACTTGTAATATTTTTCGGCTATATAAGCCCGAAAACAAGACCAATGTAAAAAGAGGATTTTTCAATAAAAAAAAGAGACTTTGAATACAGAAAACAGATTCAAAAATCGGATTTGAAGATATTGATTCTTTTATTTTTTATTTCATTTGTTTTTTTTCCTACTGCGAATATACATACATATATACATATATTAAAAAAGAAATATTTTACCTTTTTTTCGTGATTTTGGCCTTGGACCGGAGTTCCACGTCGGACGGGGTTTAAAAGGGTGACTTTTCACCTTTTCGGCCACCGTGCACGGCGATCGCCGACGGTGGTCCAGCGCCGAAGTATGGCCGGAGTCGCAGGTGGGAGAGAGGCTTCAGAGAGTTTTTTCTGTGTTTTTTTTTTTAGAACAGGCTTAAAATGATTTTTAGAACAAAAAAAAAATGACTTTTATACACCTATCTAAACGGCGCCGTTTCATCCCTCCCCCCAGAAGCCAAAATGGCGTCATTTTGGGGGAGGACCCAAGACCCGACCTGATGGGTAAGAGGATTCGCGTGTTTTTGGCGCATGGTCTATTTGCAACCTTGGCCCTTCCGCTTTTTGGGGCTGTTATGATTTAGTCCTCTTTCTTCTTTTATTTTATTTTTTTTAATTTGGCCATGGAATTTGTTGCGCATTTCAATCAGGTCCCCAACCCACTGATGCTCTGAGAAGCAGACGCGTGTCCAGGGTTGGGGTTATTTTCTGAATGGGCCCTTGATAGTTTAAGCGAGTTTAATTTTGGTCCTATTTTTGCATTATTATTATAATTTAGGCTCTAAGTTTTGTTTTTATTCTGATTAGGTCCTTAATCTGTTTGATTTCGACCTTTTCATTCGTTATTTATTTATTATGTTCTAATTATCTTTATATATTATTCATTTATTTTTATTATTTATGTATTATTTAATTTTTAAAAGGCTTATATATTATTTATTTTAAGTTCTTTTTATATATTTTGTATCAAATTGTTTTATATTATTTAGATATTATTTATTTTAAATTATTCCGTATACTATTATTTTGAATCGCTTTATATATAGCACTATTTTTTTTTTGATGAAATCAGATTGGGCTTTGATTAATTATAAATAAAGAATAACAGATCACATAAAAAATAAAACCAGGCTCAAAAACGAATTGGCCCGGGTAAAGAAAACTCTAGAATAACAAAAAATTGAAAGGAAACAGCACCGACCTATACGCCCAATCAAATCATTTTGCCAACACTTCAGATCCCATCTATCAATTCCTCCATTAATGGCGTTGCCTTATACCGAGGGGAGTTAATAGTTCATACAGACTGTTGATATCTCCTTTGGTAAAACTCACCTCATCCTTGATCTTTCTCCTTCCTAATCTGGTTTTCGCACGCTATCCTCCTTCATCTGGGATTCGGCATAGTATGGAACTCCATCAGTCAAGTAACACCCTTCCTTCCTCTTCAAAGCTTCAGTTGCTAAGATATGGGCTAAAGTATTCGCAGATCTTGGAGCAAACTCAAACCTTAATCCTGAAACTTTGGATTTAAGTCTGTAGATATCGTTTATGTAGGGTCCAATTAGCGATCTGTCAAAACCTCCTTTGTTGCATTTCTTTATTATGGTCAGAGAATCACCTTCTATAATAACTTCCCTTTTCTGTATTTTTATGGCTATTTGAGTTGCTTTCCGGCAAGTTATTGCTTCCGCAGCGAAGGCGGAGGCCACTCCTTTGTGAAGATCTGAGCTTGAGATGAGAACATGCCCATTGCTATCTCTAGCCACTATTCCAGATGTCGACTGTTTGGATCGCTCATCAAAAGCCCCATCGAAATTTATTTTAACTATCGGACCAGATGGGTTTCTCCATTTCGTTTCCACTTTAGAGGTAATCTGAGTTTCTTATTTAACTCCGTCAAGTTCCTTTATGTAACTGCGAATAAAGCTAACCATTTCCTTACTTGATCTGTTTGTTTTGTCATGGATCCGAGAGTTTCTGTCTACCCATATGACCCAGAGTGCTGTACAAAAGAACCTGCACTGTTCCGTAGAGAGAAAACCCATGACCTTGGTAAGCCATTCCAAAAACTCTGAACATGGAAACAAAATAGAAACAGAATCTTCTAACTCCCTCCAAACTGCCATTGAAACAGGACATTCTCTGAAGAGGTGATTCATCGTATCCTCCCCATTCTGACACCGAGGACACACACTGTTGGATGCTAATTTTTTGAAATTTAGATTTACTCTAGTAGATAGATAATTCCAGGAAGTTTTCCAAACAAAATTTTAATTTTTGATGGAATGTCAATACGCCAGAGTTTCTTGTAAAATTCTTTATAGATGTTTTGTAAAGCGTAAGCTGTAGGATTAAAGCTTTGTAATAGTTTGTAGGAACTCCGCACTGAGAATTCTCCTGACGGCTCACCGTTCCAAACAATCATATCATCGTGAGCTTCCATCGCCAAGGGGATTTGAAGGATCAAGTCTGCTTCTGCATCTGAGAAGGTATTCTCTATCAGATCTTTATTCCAAATTCGCTCATTATTGCTGATTAACTCCGCTACTTTAACAAAATGCGCATTAACAACATCGAACCTTAATCTTCAATTAGCATAATTTGGAATCCATACATCTGTAAAAACTGAAATGTTTGTACCCGTACCAACTCTCCAGATTAACCCTTTCTCCAATGACTTCTTTGTTGCCCAAATACTACGCCACACATACGAACTTGAATTCCCTAATCGTGAATTGCAAAAATCTCTATCTGAAAAATATTTTACTTTTAAAAACTTTTGCAACTAGGGACTCCGGATAGTGAAGCAATCTCCACCATTGTTTTGAAAAAAGGGAAATGTTAAATTGTGCCATATTTCTAAACCCCAAACCACCTTCCTCTTTTGGACGACATAAGTACCTCCATTGACTGCAATGAATTCCTCTTTTGCCTGCACCTTTTTGCCACCAGAACCTGGCAAATCTACTTTCAATCTTCTCGCATAAAGATTTTGGAAGAAGAAAACACGACATGGCATAAGTAGGAATAGCCTGTAAAACTGATTTTATAAAAATTTCTTTCCCACATTGAGATAACAATCTGGTGCTCCAGCCATCAATTCGCAAATTAATCCGATCTAATAAATTCTGAAAAGCTTTTTTTTTTCGTTTACCCACCATATTTGGAAGACCCAGGTATTTCTCCGGGTTAGAACTACTCCTGACTCCTAACATTGATGACACCACTGTTTTTGCCTCTTCTGTCGTATTTGAGCTATAAAAAATCGTCGATTTGCTATAGTTAACGCACTGACCCGAACAGTTTTCATACTCCTGTAGAATATTCTTCATGTTCCTAGCCCCCTGTTCTGTTGCTTCACCAAACAGCATACAATCATCTGCAAACAGAAGATGAGAAATCTCTGGCCCTCTTCTACTCGCCCTTGCACCTTTAACTGCACCATTAACCTTAGCTGTTCTCATTAGTGAAGAGAGACCTTCACTACAAAAGAGAAAAAGGAATGGACTTAATGGGTCACCCTGCCTCAATCCCCTAGTTGACTGAAAAGTCTGCCTCTATAGCCATTAATGTTAACGGCATAAAAGACTGAAGTAACGCATTTCATGATCAAACCTACCCAGTCCTCTGCAAACCCCATTCAGATCACCACTTGCTTAACAAAGTCTCACTCCACCCTGTCATACGCTTTACTCATATCCAGTTTCAAGGCCATATACCCCTTTTTCCCTGTCCTCTTCTTTCGAAAAGTATGCAAGATTTCATATGCTACGAGTACATTATCTGTTATTAGGCGGCCTGGGACAAAAGCACTCTAAACTTCATCAATACATAACCCCATAACATCTTGTAGTCTATTAGCAATTGTTTTTGCAACAATTTTATAGAGAACTGTACATAGACTAATAGGCCTGAAATTTACTATAGACGTAGGGTTTGTTATTTTTGGGATAAGCACAATTTCCGTAACATTTATTTGTTCAGCCCCTCTATCACCATTCAATATACATAAACAAAACTCCATTACCTCCTTACCAACAATGTGCCAGAATTTCTGAAAGAATAGTGCAGGAAAACCGTCCGAGCCCGGAGCCTTTGTTGGCCCCATTCCCTTCAATGCTAACCATACTTCTTCTTTCCTGAAAGGAGCTAATAATTTTTCGTTGATCTCATGTGAGATATTTGTTCCAATGCCCTCCAACACCTTATGCGGATTTCCACTACCCTTTGACGTGGAAAGATCTTCAAAAAATTTCGTTGCAGCCTCAGTAATTTCAATACTATTAGTAATCTCCTTACCATTGTCCAAAACCAATTTATTAATAGTATTAGCCCATCTTCGAACTGTTGCACATTTGTGAAAGTAGATCGTATTTCTATCCCCCAGCTTAAGCCAATTAGATCTAGCTCTCTGTTCCCAATACATCTCATCTTTATCGATCTCCATATTTAAGTGGATTTTTGTATCAATAATCTTTGCCATTGTATCATCATCCCTTTCATTCTGTAGCAAAACTTCAAGCTCTTCAGTTAACTTCTTTTTAAGTCCCCCCTTCATACTCTTAGTAACACATGCCCATTTCTTCAAGCGAGCCTGCAACATCTCCAATTTCTCAACTAACGGTGCTGAGGATGAATCCCAAAACTCTCTGACAATACCTTCAAGTGATTCCTCTAAAACCCACCATGATTCAAAATGGAACCTTCGACTTCTTGAAGGACTGACTACACTATCTGTGTTTATAAGGATCTGGCAATGATCAGAAGTAGAATAGGTAAGATGTTGCACATTACCTCTTGGGAATAGAACCAACCATTTATCATTAGCCACTCCTCTATCCAAATGCTCTTTTATGTTTGTTTCCGGAAGGTTTCCCCTCTCCCACGTAAACCATGCTCCCGAATACCCAATGTCCATTAATTGACACTCATCTAATGCATCTCTAAAAGCTTTCATTCTTCGATGATCTCGTGGCACTACACCGCTTTTCTCAAAAGAGTACATAATCTCGTTGAAATCTCCTGCTACTAACCATGGGAAATTACATTCTTGGCCTAGTCTTTTGAGCAAACTCCAAGCAAAGTCTTTGTCTTTCATATATGGTGAACCGTAAAATCCCGTAAACCTCCATTCCTCCTGCACATTATCTTCCTTAACTATTACATCAATATGTCATTTAGAAAAGCTCCTCAAGGTAATCCCAATCCCTCCTTTCCAAGCTAAACATAGTCCTCCTCGAGATCCCTCTGCTGCCATGTCTATTCCACTAATAAAACCACAACTCCTTCGAACCCTCTCCATACGCTTCTGATCTAGCTTAGTCTCCATCAAGAAGACCATCTAGGGATTGTGCTGCTTACATAAATGCCACAGCCTTCTCACAGCCCGTGGGTTCCCCAACCCACGGACGTTCCAACATACGTTTCTCATTGTGACCGGTCGGCTTGTTCAATGGCAGCCGCCGATCCTAGTTTGTTCGAAGCAGTAAAATGTTCCAAATTATCCAATGTAACCTCCATACAGTCAACTACTTTGCCATTCATATCATCATATCTTAACCTCTTCAGCTCTTCTCTATTTGTCAGCCCCAAACCGCTCTTATCATCCCCTTCTTCTGTGAATTTCCTCTTAGCCCCAATGCTTGTTTGTTTGTTAGACTCTGATTGGACCTTCGCAGGCAGCCTTCTCCAACTTGACTTTTTTGAACCTTTTAAGAAGCTCTCCCCTATGTTATTTCCTTCATACAGTATTTCAATCTCCCTCAGAATAGACGTATCCTCCTGATCCTGCAAGCCTTCCTCCCAATTTGCTAAAATTTTCCCACTGGAACGATTTCACTCATGAAATTAATTTTATCCTCCGTATTCTGTCCCTCCCCCACCTTAGATTTTCCTATGTAATTACTCTGCGAACCCAGCTTTTTAACAAAGGCATTAAATTTCAGACTCTCTTTTCCCAGTACTTTCGATTATGCTTTTAATGCAATTGAATAAGGGGGTATTCTCTAATTTTGATTTTTTCTACAGGATCTGACAACTTACAGTCATTGAGACCATGATCTAATCTGCCACACCCAAAGCAAAAAACTGGCAATTTCTCAAATTTAAAAGGGATCCAGGATTTTACACTGTTTTCGCTTGAAACAAAAATTCCTCTACGCAAAGGTTTCTGAACATCCAAGTTGACCTTGAGTCTGCATAAATTGCCGCTGATCTCAAATTTGAGGACTCCTCCAAAAGTGCTTCCAATCGCATGCATCAAATCCTTCTTGTCAAATTCTGGTGGACAGGGTCCAATATGGATCCAATATGGCGACGTAGTAAGACAGATTTGGTCCCTTTCCATAGGATTAATCAATCTATCAAACAAAATAAGAAACTTACGAAATAACCACGGCCACCCTTCCATAATAAGCTCCAAATCCTCTTCTAGGTCAAAGACAATTGAAAAAAGATTCTGCCCCACCATCTTAATTTCAAATTTCCTTTTTGTCTTCCATATACTCTTCAATTGCGCCCTAAAACTCTCTGTATTGAAGAATTTTTTCGTCCAGATTTCTTGATTGATAATTGAATTAATTCATCTGCTAGTAATGAAATCTCTTTGCTGCTCTCCCTCTCCACGCCACCACCCTCATCCATCCCAAGCAACAGAGGTAGTTGTTCTCTTTAGGACTCTATTGAGAGCACTCTTGGTTTTCAAGGGAGATTTTAACTAAAAAAAATATATAGCATTATTTTAAACTGTTTTACATGTGTAATTTATTTTAGATTTTTCGTCACAATTTTTTTTTTAAAATTGTTTTATATTGTTTATTTTAAATCGCTTTAAATTATTTATTCCAAACCGTTTTATATTTTATTAAAGTTTTTTCGTATTGTTTATTTTTGGACCATTTTTTGTATTTTTTATTTTATTTTATTTTATTTATTTATTTTTAAATCTCTTTATATTATTCACTTTTAAAATTTTTTGTATGTTATTTTATTTCGTTTGTCTCCGATTATTGATTGGAATTTGAAATGATGTACATTGTGTGATTATTATCATCATGAGTTCTATAATTTGTTTTCATATTATTGTCATTTATTTATGAAATATTGCACTCATAAATCATTATGCCATGTTCGACATTTTCATTTCATCTCATTTCAATAAAATCGCTTCAAGAGTCATGTTTTTTATAATAGGCCATTTTATAGCAAGCATCGTTTGGTTTTGTAATCGACTATTCAAAAAGAAAATTTTTTAAAATAAGGCAATGTTTCGTTTTTTAGAAATTCGAGATGTCGTACCCTAACTTATTGAGTTTCGACTTTCTCGTTGAATCTAAATAACCAAACATCCTTCTAAACTTAAAATACCTAAGTTTTAAATAAAAATTGAAAGCAAGCTTATTCTCGAGAACTCAAATGTCGCATCCTAACTTACGGGATGTGGCATATTGTTATCGCGGGTCAAGTGGGCTTTTGGATGCTCGTTTCAATTTAATTCGAGCATTTTTAAAGTTACATTAACATTAAAAAGGATTGTATTTTAAAATCTTTTCCAAAATTTCAACTTTCAACATTAAGACATTAATTAATCAACTAGGTACCAATTTTTGGGCGTTATGAGGGTGCTAATCCTTCCTCGTACGTAACTGACTCCCGAACCCGTCTTTCTGAATTTCGTAGACCAACAAGCGTTGTTTTAAATAAATCGAATCGTTTATTAAAAATAGCTATTTTACGAGGTGACCCGATCACACCTCACAAAAAAGGATTGGTGACGACTCCCATTTTTTATTTTTATTTTCAAAATCAAAGTCGACCCCTTTTTCAAAAAAATAGTTTCGGCAATATGGGTCTCATTTTTTTTTAAAATTACATTTTCCCACTAATTGTTATGTTATAATAATTATTAATGTATTAAAATTACTATTACATCTTAAACTAATTGAGTGTATTTTTATTATTAATCCTTATAAATTATTACATGTTGTAGTTTGGTATCATGAATTTCTTTAAATTCTGAATTTTTTTATAAATATAGTAATTAAAGCATCTATTTAATTTTTTTAATAAATCTCTATTTAATCTTACAACATAAGTCCCTTTTATTTTAAAATAATTTTAAGAAAAGTCTCTTTTACTTAACTATATATTTTAAATTTTAATTTTAATTTCAAAATTAAATAACAACATAATTGTAAAATAATATTAAAAACTCTATAAACATAATTTTATATATTTAAAAAGAAAAAATATATAATCTAACTATTTTAGTATAGCAATTCTATAAACACAATTTTAAATTTTATAATTAAATTTCAATATTGGTATGCAATCTTAATAAGATATAAACAATATTACGATAGATTTATTTTACATTTTTTTTACACCACATTTATTTTATATTTTCAAACTTCAAACAATGATGCTAATATTGCACTAAATTATTAAAAAATGTGTATAATGATGATAATATATTTTAAGATATTATGTAATTTTAATTCAACTAAGCACACCTTTTTAATCTATTACATGTGTTAATTAATTACAAGTCTTTTTTAAAAAAAAAAATTGGACTTATAACAATATTTTGAAACAATTATTCAAGATTGAGATTGAAGATATAAAATATTAACATCACGAGTTCTTTTTTTAAATTTAAATTTTCAATAAATTTGTTGAATATAGTTTAATTTAATTTTTTTCTTAATTTATATTTATCATAATACTAATTATCATAAATCTAAAAATTAAACATTTACATAATTTTCTTTTACTTCTTCAATCATTATATTACTGAAATGTTATAAATTTTTGTAATAAGAATTTAACAAATAAATATAAAGTATTATTGAAATATTATAGAAAGTGCGCTTTCCATTCTCTCTCTCAAGGTTAGGGTTTTTAATATTTTTAGGTTTAGGGGTTTTTTAAAAGGGGTCGGGGTTTTCAATTGAACCGGGGAATTTCAAAGGTAGTTTTGAGGAGTCGGGGATGTAATAACATGCCTCATATGTTGTGGCAGGATAAGACCATCACCTCATAAACCCATTTTTGGGAAATCTTTTTTCGGGGTGATTGTGCTTGATAAAATTAGGGGTCGAAGTCCAAGTGGAGGTTTCAGTCGGCGGTCGTGATGTATCACGGGTTTGAGTATAACCGAGGGCCAGTTGACGGTCATTACGTGGTCACGAGTTCAAGCTTCTTGGATACCCCACAAATGATGTCTTATATATACCATACATAAAATTAAGGTCAAAATCATAGGGAAAAATGGAGGGATTTTAAGTGTAATCAACGTAATTTTTTTCTCTATTTCCACGCTGTCTGTATCTTTAACCTTTCATTCTTATCCAAAGGTTAACACCAAAGTGGACACAAAAAGGACTCTCAAGGGAAAGCGGTTGTTTCGGCAGAAGTAGAGGTTAAACTTTGGTCAATGCGGCAGTAGTTGTAGTTATTAATGAGTTGTTTAATAACGACAACCGCTGTCAACCTTAAAGGAGCATCACTTTTGCTCCACCAAAACATTTGCTCCCCTCTTGAGAGTCTTCTTGCATCCACGACGATGCCGACCTTTGGATAAGAAGGAAGGTTAAAGTTATCGACTTCCTGAAAATAGAGAAAAAATTACGCCGATTATAGCATGAAGACCCACAGTTTTTCCATATGATTATGCCGTCAAACTTTCGAATGTTATTTATAAGGTAACATTTTTGGGTATCCGAAAAGTTTGAGGTCGTGGTCGCGTAACGACCGTCAACTGGCTCCCCCGTTATACCTCGATCTATGACCGCATAACGACCATCAATTGAGACCTCTACGTATACTACCACCTGTGATTGTACAAAGCAAAATCACCTTGGAACCTGACTTCCCCAAGATAGGCTTCGAAGCTAATGGCCTCATCTCGGCATGATATATGAAATGTGTGTGGCTCGGAGCGATATCGCATCACCGATGACTCAATAATACCTTGAAAATCAACCAAAAAGTTTTACTGATAGAAATTTTTAACACCGAGAAGTATTTTGTAGAGGAGGGATGGAGAGGTTGTAGGAGAAGATTTTTTAGGGATGATGAAGTGTGGTTTTTTATAAGCATAAGGAAAGGGTTAGATTGCGAAGTAGAAATTTCCCGCGGTCAAAAATGCGCCGCAAGACTAGCATCTTCTAGAAATATATTCAAAACGTGCTTAAAAATGATTGAAAAATTGAACGGGCACGTACTTTTGAAAAAGAAGGTTAGAGAAAGAACGAAAGTCGGTTCCAACGAAGCTAGAACCTTACGGGTCCTACGATGATGGCTTGGACAATGCTTCGAATCCAGATCTGCAATACAGGGCATATGAACCTCCACTCCATATGACCAACATCGACTTATCAATCAAGAGTAGTTTAGAGTTTACGCGTCTACTGCATAGAACACCTGCTCATGCAAACACATCGCGTGACGTATAAGTACTAGAAGTTGGTATGAAATACTCAAGTAAAGATGTTTTCCTTGTTACACTAAAAAGGTATAGCTTTAAGAACAATGTGAACTACCACGTCACGAAATTTCATTCTGAGAAATTCAAGGGAATGTGTGCAATTAACAACAAGAGGTGTAAGTGAAAAATCATGACATCTTTACAGAAAAAGGCCGGGCTGTGGACGATAAAGAAGTATTTCAGTCCACATACTTATGTTGCGAGAGGTGCAATTCAGGATCATCTCAGGCTAGATTCTGACATTATTCTACCAATGGTAAGGGTAAGTCTCAAAATTCCCATTCCGGTGTTGATTACGAATATTTGTAGCCCGTTCGGCTACACTCCATTGTACTATAAAGCGTGGGTTGGAAAACAGAAGGCTATGCATAAGTTGCATCATAGTTGGGACAGTTCGTATAATTATTTTTGGCAATGGTGTCAAGTGTTGGATCGATACGTTCTAGGTTTCATAATCGATCTGGAAACAAATCCAGTGTACTTCGACAATCAATTGATTGGGAAAAGAGTATTCCATTGATTCTTTTGGACCTTTGAGCAATGCAAATAAGCTTTCCAGCACTGCAAGACATTGGTACAAATTGACAACACCTGGCTGTACAGAAGGTATCAGCACCAATTGTTAATTGTCGTTGCTTAAGACAGAAATCAGAGGATTCTGTTGATTACATTTGCAATAACTCCTAGAGAAATGATAGACGACTGGGATTTTTTCCTGAGCTGATTACGCCACCGTATTTGCCTATAGCCCAACATATGTGTCATATTTGACAGGAGAATCGAAATTCTGTCCGCGATTGAGTGGCAAGGTAGCCTTTTGGATTGTACCAATCATAGATACTACTTACGACATGTCAGATCCAACTACCATACAAAATGACCTTCGAAAAGTGAGCGAGATGCAATCATCAACATGGGTATGTAATTGGCACTACCTGCACAGTCATGTTGTACCCTATTTCGTTCATTGTTTGCATTCATGCGTATGCTTTTCTCGATAAGTTACAAGCTTGTCCAATATCCTTTTAATGAAATGTTAAACAATTTGGGCGCCATCAATAACTACGGTGTGACATACCTTGCCAACATACCTTTCAAACAGTAGACTCAATCGTATGACGGGGGTTTACGGTACGGACACATGACGTCAAACTTAGCAAAGCGTATCAATTTCGTATTAAAGGGAACGTGTCATTTCCCGATAACCTCGATTGTAAAATAAACAAACTTTTGCCTGGCTGCGTTGTTTCCAAAGAGGGCAACGACGTACGCTGGACAGATAGCAGACAACCATACTTAGTGTGAAGATGTAATGAAATAAATTAGGTGAAATACGACGAGAGTGAACACTATGTATGTAGTGTGCCACTCGCGTCAGAACCGGGAATTTCAAGTTACATAACATGCTAGGCCGGACCAGGACATGTTAGGGGCATCATATCGTGTCAACCTAATATGAGGGACTTGCAATTGTGGGAGGTTCCAAGCTCTTCAGTTCCCATGCGCACATGTAATTGTCGCATGTGAGAACCTAATAATTGAATACACGTCTTACATCAATGATGTGTATAGTCTAGAACGCATGCATAGAGTATGGAGTCTTGAATTCCCACCTATCCTAGATGAGAATATGTGTCCACCAATGTTCAGTGCGCTATTCGAGTTAGCACTGAACATGAACCTACGTCGTGTCCCAAGAAGTCACCCGAATACCACCCAGATATAGAACAATATAGATATTCGGGGCAAGGACAATCAACAAAGGTTATGCGAGTACTGTAGAAACTCGGAGCATATGAAGGCAACATGTTCTATGTTGAGGGGTACTTTGGGGCCTCAGCATCGATAGTATTATTTTCGAGAAAAGAATATTCAATACGATGCTTCCATTATTCTGGTGTTCAAAATTTGTTTTTATTATTAACTTACGCATAACTCAGTTTAGAATGTAACGAAGGCAAATATAGTGTTTGAATGAAAATCTTTGGTTTCTTTATTTATGTCATATATATTTACATCGCAGTAGTAATAAAAAAATACATCTATCGTGTCATGGGGAAGAACGCGTGTTGTAAGGTAGTGGACAATGCTCATGAGGAGGATTTTTGGGCACAACCGAAGATGCAGGCCTATAAACTTTCTCGTTGCCATCATCCTCGTCATAATCCCCTTCACCCCCACCCTCTTGCTCATCTCCATCTCCATCATCGTCATCGTGTTCGTCTTGGCTTTTGTCTTGGTCTTCGTGTTCGTATTCATCTTCGTCTCTATCATCTTCTTTTGTGCTCGAGTGTTGCTTCATCCTAACATTTCATCGTATACCTTCCACTCCACTGATAGACGATTGCGCTGATGACCCACCCCGATAAAAAAATGATACAGGCGATGTTTGTGTCACTATTAGCGTGCAACCGTAAGGTGTAAGAAAACTTGAATATATCGGTATTGACCTGGGCATCGGTGTCTACATCGGTGTCATCATCGGTGACGGTGCATGCGTCGGTATTTGGGTCAACATCAGGGTGTAAAATGTGAGGGACATTGGTGGCCTAAAGTATGTATCTGTGAGAATAGAAGAACTAGACACGTGCGATGGTAGTGCATAGTGCGGTGCTTGTGAAAAAATATTGGGTTAGTGAAATGAAAGAGGACAAATGGAGTGAACTGATCGGGATATTACGTTGACATATGTGGTGCTTTTTGGGGAGGAGCCAATGACGAACCAACCATGCAACTACGTTTGGCCCTATGTTGCTGTTGGGGTAGTCATCGTTGCCTCCTATGATGAAGTTTCCTATTCCTCGCCTCCACTGATAGCATATACGACTTTCCAGCTACTTTGAACCACGACAAGTACTCCAAACAAACTGTCGTGTCCACTTAGAAAAATGGTTTGTAAATGGGTAAGTGTTCCATCTTACGATTCCAAACCTTGATTCACTCATTATGCATCTTTCGTCAATCATCGTTGTTCTTCCCCCGCATGTCCGCCTTGTGCAGCTCCTTCAAGTCTTACGGTGGAGACAGAATTTGTTGTCTCCACCCAAACTGTTGCATTACCCGGTTCGATTCTTGCATTTCCACCGTCGCATACACTTTTAACGACACATTTGCATCTCACATCCCCTGATTGGCTAACACTTTCGGCGAGATGCTTATCGTTGTCAACGTATGGCATCCATTCAAACTGAAATGCACAATTGTAAATTCCATTATGTATGAAATTTTAGTTTACAAATTATTGCGTAATTAATATAGGTTCAAAAGAATAAGTAACTAACATCGGCTTCCAAGCGTTGATCTAACAACATCCTAATATCTTTCAGCTTCTTAGGTAATCCCACGTAACTTGGTCCATGGTTCCACCTGTAAAAGCGATATGTTAGTTCAAACATATGATAAATAAAAACATTTACTGTACAAACTACGTATTTATGAATAAATGGTTTTTACCTTGTCATCAAAAGAAACATGTATGAGTCGTTCACTCGGGGATGTAGAAATGGTAGTTTCCACCAGACTCACGACTGCAGTAGAAGCAGACAATCACCGATTGACATTTTATCTGGTTTCGTAGCCTAACACAACTCTCGGTATAACATGGTCAACACGGATGATCCCCTACTCAGTTTTTCACATTCTTTGAAGCCTACTAGGTGTAGTAGCCACCTTATGTGTACCAAATTTCAAGATTTATCAGGCATTAAAATGTCCCCAATTAACTGAAGGATGAATTCTTGGACATATTATTCTTTGACGACCTCGGTCGCATCCAAAGGAAGCTTATAGAATTTTTTCACCAACCAATTCATCGATATTTGGCCACCATCAAACTTGTTTGGGATTTCCCAATAATGTTACGCAAATATACTTTTTTACCGAGAACAATCGTTACTCCTATGACGATCGACCCATCCACCGTAGACCAAGTTGTAATATCACGTCCTCTAGTGTGATTGTATACTTGTCACATGAAAGATGGAAAGTGTGTGTCTTGGGCCTCCATCTTTCCACCAACGCACTGATGAGTCTAGGATCGAGTTTGTATCCCCCAAGCAGCGAGATGCATGCAAAAATCCTGCTTCTTGCAAGTAACCTCGAATTTTAGTGATTGGAGGCTTTGCCAAATTATGTATGAATGCCTTCAAAACATGATCATCTGTCTATTTATAACGACAAAAAAATATTTTAATTTATAAAAAACAATTTAAATTTAACTTAATTGAAAATAATGGAAAATAAATTTTATTCTTACCATTACCTCTTAAGCGGCAGAAATGTGCTTGTCGTTGAAACGAATTAGAGAAGTTGTCATTCGTGAAAACTTAATCCGAATGAATAAAATACAGAATAGTTAAAAAAATATTTTTAAACGAGAATATCAAAAAAATTTGAACAAAAACTTGAGAAAATTGAGAAAGTTAAGAGAGTTAGGCGATTAAAAAGAATTGAGAGAATAAGATGTGAGTGAAAATTTTTTTAAGGGGTATTTATAGGTAAAAAAATTTGAATGTTGGCCCTTTTAAATTTTTTTACCGTTGCTCGACCAACAGTCATTTGAACGTTGCGTCTAGCTGGGCGCTCTTTCCGTTTCTTTCTCCAAAAACAGTTTATATCCCTAAATTTAAAAAAAAAAATTGGCATATAAGCCTAATTTAAAAAAAAATGGTGTAATTGCCTAATTTAGTCCAAAATATACTAGCTGATGTATTTTTTATATTTAAAATTTAGTTTTTTATTTTAAGGAATTTAGTATATTTACTTTTCGGATTTAGAAATATAAGTCTAATTGTTAAAATGGTTAAAATTATTTTATTAAATTCAGGTTTACTACAATTTTTTGTTACATGGCTATCAAATGTATGTTTTTTTTTAAATTTCAAAATGTCATATTAATAAATTTAGCAAAATAAAAATCAATAATATTAACCATTAGACCTAGATTTAATAATTAAAAAAAATAGAAAGACAGAATATCTAAGAACAAAAATAAAGAAAGTAAATTTCAAATATGCAAAAATGAGCTGGATTCAATAACGGCATGGGTACGTTAGAGGATCCAAAACTTTCAAATTCAAAATCAGTGGCACCGTTGTTATTAACACAACATCAAAGCCCAAATTGCACCACAAAAGTAATAAATAATTTCAAACTAATTATTTAAAAAAAGGAATCCTCTATAAACCATATCACTCTCTAATCGGCCCCTCCTCGCTCTATCATTTCCTCAAACAACCAATCGACTCTCTCAGAAATCGTACATCGACTGTGAATTAATCGGCGATTCCATCAGATTGAAAGTAAAAATAAATAAATAAATAAATAAAGAATCGACTATGTCTCTAAGACCGAACGCGAGGGCGGAGGTCCGGCGGAACAGGTACAAGGTGGCGGTTGATGCGGAGGAAGGCCGACGGAGGAGAGAAGACAACATGGTCGAGATCCGAAAGAACAAGAGAGAAGAAAACCTTCTTAAGAAACGCCGTGAAGGACTTCTCTCTCAACAACAGCCGCAGCAACAGCAGCTGCTCTCTTCCGCCGCCGGGTCCGAGAAAAAGGTATTGTCTTCTGATTAATTGATTTTGATCCGTCGGATCATGAATGATAACTAGGGTTAAGTTGTTATGCATGAATTTCTGCATTGAGTTGATTGGCAATTGATTTATCTCGATTGGTTAATTTATATATTTATTTATAAACTGGTCATTAGGAGGTAGCTGAAACTTATATTAATTAAATGAAGTTAAATACTTGTTTAATTTACTGATTTTAGTAAGGCTCAATAAAGAACAATATTTGATTTTATGTATTTATTTACTGTTGAATTTAACATGATTTTGGTGCGTTTATAATGTAATTGCAGTTAGAAAGTCTTCCCGCCATGGTTGCGGGTGTTTGGTCAGATGACAGGAATATGCAGCTTGAGGCAACAACTCAATTCAGAAAGCTGCTATCAATAGGTCGATAAATTGTTTTGTTGTTCTTGATTGATACAATTTGTTTTTAGCTCTGTAAATTTGATGTTATTTCTTATTCTTATTTTATCTGCAGAACGTAGTCCTCCGATCAACGAAGTTGTACAGTCAGGTGTTATTCCTCGCTTTGTTGAGTTCCTTGCAAGGGATGACTTTCCTCAGCTTCAGGTTATTTAGATTTTCTCGGTCTCTTTCTTATTGTTGTGATTGCTTCATTTTTTTTTAAGTGTTTTTGTTTGTTCTATTGGGTTGTAGTTTGAGGCAGCTTGGGCTCTCACAAATATTGCTTCAGGGACATCAGATAACACGAGGGTTGTGATTGATCATGGAGCTGTCCCTATATTTGTTAAACTCCTAGGTTCTCCAACTGATGATGTTCGTGAACAGGTATGTATTACAGATTGCAAGTGATCTTTGTTCATTTGGACAGTTTATTTGCATTTCTCATATGGGGTGTCATTCGTTTGGAATTATAGGCTGTTTGGGCATTAGGAAATGTTGCTGGAGACTCTCCTAAGTGTCGTGACCTGGTCCTTGGCCATGGAGCATTGATGCCACTGTTGGCACAATTCAATGATCATGCAAAGCTCTCTATGTTGCGAAATGCTACTTGGACTTTATCCAACTTTTGTCGGGGCAAGCCACAGCCTTCATTTGAGCAGGTTTGACTTTTTTTTTAACACAAATGTTGGAGTTGTTATGACTCTTTTGCTAATACATGGTGCTTTTGAAATTTAATAAGCAGACAAGACCAGCTTTGCCGACTCTTGAACGCCTTATTCATTCAAATGATGAGGAAGTCCTTACAGATGCATGCTGGGCCCTATCATATCTCTCAGATGGTACTAATGATAAAATCCAAGCTGTCATTGATTCAGGTGTCTGCCCCCGACTTGTTGAGCTTTTGCTGTAAGTGCTTCATTTCTTTCCCTTTTCTCAAAATTATTTCTGATTCAATGTATTTTCTTCCTTATTTTCTCCCCTAGCGGTTGCTTTTTGATTTCTAGTTGTTTTGAATATCTTCTTACACATTTTGCCCCTTGTTGTCAGTCATCCATCCCCAACTGTCCTAATTCCTGCACTTCGCACTGTTGGAAATATTGTTACAGGGGATGATATGCAGACTCAGGTATGGATTTCGTTTTTGGCAGATTTGTTACTTTCCTTACTGTTATTTCTTCCTCTTCAAATTTGTTTTGTGACTTTACACAACATTCAATAATGAATTCTGACTTGATCATAATTCTTCAAAATTGACAGTTCTATCTTTTTATTAGCATTAGTTTGATAGAATGTCTATACATGTCAATGTAGAATCCGTTGGTCCTTTACTCAGGTTGGCTAGCTAGATATTTCCGACCCTTTTTTGAGTTCAGAACTTTGACTTTAGCATTGTTTTGTTCATTAGATTTTATTTTAAAGAATTTTGCTAGAAAGCTTAAAACCAGGCATTTATTACTGAAGATTGACTCTTGCACTTCAATTAACATTTGGCATGCATATAGAGCCAAAAAGACTTGATGCATGTAATGAGTGTAGACTGAAATAAATTGCACATCTTCCATGATTCTATCATATTTTTTGTTTGGCTTCTTGATTGACATATGATTAATGTACTCTTGGTCTTGGTTAATTGGCATATTATGAGGTGAACCGGTTTATGCCTTAAGCTACATTTGGATTAGACAGAATTGTCAGTTGTTTGGACAATTCCTTGTGCTTTTCTTTGGAATGCAGTTTTTGTGTTCGTGTCACTACTTTAGGTTGCCTTGTGCTTCTTCAGAATTGTGATGCTTCATTATATTCCCCTTTCAGTGTATTATAAACCACCAAGCCCTTCCATGCCTTCTGAACCTGTTGACAAGTAACTATAAAAAGAGTATCAAGAAGGAAGCTTGCTGGACCATCTCAAACATCACTGCAGGAAATGTAGATCAGATACAGGTATGACAAACCTATAGTTGATGGTTTGTTAGTTTTCAACTGTCGTCTTTTCACCCAGTTTGCATGAATTTTGAAAATCCTTTGCAGGCTGTAATCAGCGCTGGCATTTTTGCCCCTCTAGTCCATCTACTTCAAAACGCAGAGTTTGAAATCAAGAAAGAAGCTGCTTGGGCAATTTCAAATGCTACCTCCGGCGGCACCCATGAACAGATAAAGTATATTTTCTTTGCCTCAACCATTCTCTAGGGTTCTTCTTGATTTGAGAACAAGATCCGGTAAAATGATTTTTTGTTTCGGTTTGCCAGGTTCCTGGTGAGCCAAGGTTGCATTAAGCCATTGTGCGATCTTCTAAACTGTCCAGACCCAAGAATTGTGACAGTTTGTTTAGAAGGCCTTGAGAACATTCTGAAGGTTGGGGAAGCTGAGAAAAATTTGGGTCACACCGGAGAGGTCAATCTCTATGCCCAGTTAATTGATGATGCTGAGGGGTTGGAAAAGATTGAAAACCTCCAGAGTCATGACAACAATGAAATCTATGAGAAGGCGGTAAAGATTCTTGAAACATATTGGGTGGAAGAAGAAGATGAGCCATTACCCTCTGGTGATGCTTCGCAATCTGGGTTCCAATTCGGAGGCAATCAACTTCCTGTTCCTTCCGGTGGATTCAATTTCAGTTGAAGGTACACATTTGAATATATGTCTGATTACCTTTCCCAAACAGTCTGTTAGGAAAGTAGTGTTTCTCATAAACCAGACACTAGGCTGTGATAAATGTTTCCATAAATGTACAAGAGATTATACGGCTAGGGGTGTAATCGAACCGAGCTGAGCTTGACTTGAAACTTGGGTCAAGCTTAAAAATAGATGTTCAATCAAGCTTGAGCTCAGCTTGAGATAAGTAGCTTGATTAAGCTTGTAATATTCAAGGTACGTGAGCTGTTTGTGCAGAATATTACTAAGCTTGAGCTCAGCTCGATAATTACTGAATCGAGTTTAAGTTTTTTTTGAGTCGAATGCAAGTAACTTGCAAGCACCAGTGTTTCATTTACACCCTTATTATATATGGCCATGCTCTGAGATCTTATTTGAGTCCTCTTGATGGTTCTTGTAAAGTTTAATTCGCAAGAAAATACCTTATTTATTTAACGATTAGGTTATTGCAGAGCCTAATTTCTTAGTGAGTTACATGTTATACGACAACCATCATGTTTCTTGTCTTGGTTAGAAGATGTCCTAACACGATTACAAATTCGCAGGACGCATGGTTGGAGTAGTAGGAAAGGGGATTAAGGTCGGGTATTTTATCTCGGTGTTTGGTTTCGGTATTCACATACAGTTGAAGTGATGCCAAAGTGTGTACTTAAGAAGTCAACTCAATAAAGACGGGTGAATGACACACCATCATGGTAAAATTGTTCAAGAAGAGTGTCTGGTAAAACCGTTTAAATACTTATTTTACTTATCCATACGGTAATTAAAATTCTTTCACAGCATCCTAGTTACTGGATGTAAGGGTGAGTTTATTTTTCTTTATATATATTATATACATAATGTTTGTCTTTGTTTTCACTTTAGTGGGTAGTTGTGGTTTCTGATCATAAAGAGCCACCTATATCAGTTTTGAGAAGGGATTATTTATCTTTTTCATGTAATGTCTGATTTCGTTAGAAACAAAAACAAAAAACGACACATGGTTTCCCTCTTTTAAATTTTGGGGGGCGTCTTAAACTTGAGTTCATATATTGGAAACCCCAGCCGTGTGAAGTTCAAAAATTCCGAATAGCAATTAAAAGGTTTCAAGCAACTTATTTGAATCGAGTGATGGATTAAAAAATTATATATTATATTAAAAGTTGATTAAATCAATTGGTGACATCTATCTACTTAACCTATTCTAATTCACTATAGTACTTTTGCTCACTATAAGATTTGCCTTATTGGCTGCCACCACAGGAACAGCTATGTTGAACAGTCGGTACCCTCTACCATACTAAAATGTAAAATTTTATTTATCTTAAAACTTAATTTAATATCTATTTTTTTTCTAAAGTTATGGATAAATCCAAATTTATAACATTAGTTATTACCTTTAAAAGAAGTCTTGAATTTTTTCTAAAACGAATGGTGCAATTAAAATATAAAATCTGAATTATAATTTTAAAAAAGTTATGTTAACAATTAGGCCACAACAGCGCTAAGGCCTTTTTCACAAGCATTGGCACTACAAATATGTTTTCACAAGCATCATAGAACTCGAACCGGTGACAGACGACAAAATAATTGAGTGGGGGTATAAATTCCGGGTAGCTGATCGTAGTTTCTTAGACTCGGTATGCATGAGAACACATCCGCCTTCCGGTTAGCAGATCATAGTCTCTAGGACTCTGCAAACATGAGAAAACGGCTGCCTTCGAAATTAAATCCACCATTTCCAATTTCAGTTAATGCAATCTAGTTGCAAAATCTGACCTTTCCCTTATTTTGCTTCACTGAAAGCCACAAGCACTTTGTTCTACACACTGCTGCCAAATGAGGGAATCATAATAAAAATTACCATGACCAGGCCGAAAAACTAGCTGTTTTGTAGCAGGATTCTAAGCAAACTCTAATTTTTCACCAAATATCATTTCCAACCGATCCTTTGTGACTCCCCCGACTACTCGAAAGATCAGTTACAAAAATTAAGGCACCTTTGTAATCACCGATTTGAGTTATGCGATACAAAAAACTGGAAATCGGGAAGATGGACTCGTAAACCATGCAGCCAATTATCAGCAGCATGTAACAGAGAGCTCGCTTGCTGCCATTCTTGGGAACAATTGGAAGTCAAAATCGAGCCTCTCAACTTATAGGATGCTAAACCGAAAACAGGTAGAGAGATCTGTGAAGATGCATCAAAGCCACATACTTTCCTGCTGCTAGAAGCAGGAGAATGGAGTTGATTTTTACCTGTAACTGCTGTAAAAACAAATAATATTGTTAACACATCACGGCACATAATGTAACCTGCTCATTATTGTAAATGAGAGGGAAAGGAATGTACTTTGAGAATGTGTCGACAAAGAATGGAAGGTCAAGAATGATGCATCCAGATTTTGTAGGGTTGGACCCATAGGTATTCTGTATATTGGGTACCTAACCAAAATCGAATAACCGAAAACTCATTCACGGTAAGTTTAAAAGAATAGAGACGTGGTCAATCCTTAGAAGTATAAGATGTCCTACCAAGCCACCGAGATCCAACTTGCTGGTAATAAATCACAGCTCCTGTACATCCTGATGTCTGGAAATTGAGATGCCAGACTTGAAACCTGTTGGGTCAGAAAAATAAGTGCCACAAGCATCCAAGTCAGGGCAACAAACATTAACTTAACATTCTACATCACCACCTAACATGAACTTGCCTTGTCATATAAAGGTTTCCGGTGATGTGGCTGTTCTTGTTCAAAGTATTCGAAAACCAAATGGCCAGGTGATTTGCCAACCTCCATTTCATCACAAAATGAACTCGTAGGAGGTTTATTGGTCCCGTGGGAGTTGTGCTTCTCCCATGCTCCATCAACACCGCCTTTCAGTCTCCTGTCTGTTTCACAGTCACTACTTCCAGCACTACTAGTTTCTCTTGAAGACTCGACATCACTATCCTCACTAGCCCTCCTGATAGTTCAATACATAGTCAGATTTGCAAAATTAACAGGAAGGCAACTCAAAAGCTTCACAGTATATTTATACATATTATCTAATATCACGTGTATAGCTCTTAAGTTGCAAACTGGTGAGCCAATGCCTTGAATTAGATTTAACAATCTGGTATTCCTTATTAAGAGAAATAGTGCCTGGAAGCAGCTGGAGATAAATCACTCAAGGAGAAAGGCAATTATCATGTCTATCAATAATGTCAGGAAGGGTGAGAGGAAAACAGGCCTGTAGTCTTTGTTGAGGCCAGATATGTCATAAAACATCAACCATTATTTCAAGTGAATAAAAGTACAAACTTTCAAGATTCACTAGAAAACAAGTATGAGAAGCATATTCCCTTGTCAAAGACAAGGTAACTAGAGATCATTTCAAATTAACATACAGAAGCCCTAAAAAATGGATTATTCCTCAAATTAAATAGATGCCTCTAATGCAGGAAAGCCAGCCAAGCATGCTTAAAACAATCAGGCTGTTTAAAGATGGCATTCAAGGTTTCTTGCTGCCAGACAATAAGGGAAAGTTTATATATATCAACAATGAATTCAAGTAATTACATCATCGCAATATCAAGAGGAAGCATAAGAAGCTTACCTAGGCCTATGTTGATCTACAAACAACTGTATGCCTGACAAGGAAGGAACGTAGTATTGCTTAACAGAATCGCTCCCATTCAACAATAGCGGCACTCCAACTCCATATACACTCCACTCACTAAAACATTCCCATAGGTCACCGAGACAAAAATATGGGCGTAGATTTACTTCATGAGTTCTCCATCCCCTCATTTTTGCCTTCAAATAAAAAAAACAACAGGGTATGAGGAGATTTCCTTCAAAGAAAATAAGCATTGCCAATTAAGCTACTCAACTTTTGATCATTAATGAAATAAAAAAGTAGCTGAGAAAACCAATGATTCTTTTATTTCCAAGAACAATACTCAACAATGTTGTTCGAAACAAGATTAATTTTAAATCTTCTTCATCACTTTAGGATCACAAGAATGCAAGTCATTATAAAGCTAAGACCCTACACCATTAATTAGCAGTAAGTATGGATGTTCTCTACAAGTTGGAATTTCTAATAAACTAAACATTGGATTTCTAAAAAAATAATTGAAAATTATTTCTATCACACTATCTGCTATCTCAGCTTAATCTCAGGTTGGCCCTAAAAAAACCCAGTATTAATTAACTCTCCAAGACTTTGCTTTGCTTTTTTTTTTCTCAGCTACCAAACAGAGCTAAACAAAACTCAAAATATAATATTCAGTACTTATATTTAGTGACAAACTTCCCTTCTTTTTTAAGAATACCTCAGAGAAGCACCGAGCCGGAACAAGAGGAGTGACCGATTCCATGAGCCGATCCAAATTGGTCAAACTAGCAACCTCCGGCGATGACTGCGCCGCGGACAATGTAGATTCGTCCAAATCCGTCCGTGTCTCAGCCAGTGAATCGACCGAGTTGACTCGGCTCTCATCTTTTAACGGTCTCCGTAGCTCCTTCTGCAACGTTCTGTGTAGCTGCTGCTGCTGCTGCCTCTCCAACTGCTGTTGTTGTAATAACTGCAGTTGCCGCCTCACCGCCGGCGGGTTGTAGAATCGGTCCTCCGTGTGAGTTCGAGTCACCGCGAACCCGCCCGAGTTTGACATTCTATAATTAAATCTCAACCCAAAATGAAATAAATAAATGAAAATTACAATTTGCTCCAAAGAAAAGTTTTAAAGCTTTCTGGGAAGTCGGAGGATCAATGAAATTGAAGGGATAGAGAGGGAATTAAAGGCTTTTGTAAGGGTTTTAAAAGGTATAAAACTTGAGGACGAGAGTTAAAGGAAAACAAAAATGCCTTTTCAATCACTATTTTCTCTTTGCGTTATTTTTCTGCTGCTTTTTTTTTCCATCGTCTATGAATTTCTCCCTTTTTTTTTTAACTCGCTCGACTAAAATTAATAATTTATATTCCATGCATAATATGGACCGAGAATTATTTAATTCATTTATTAAATAACTAAAATGGTTTTTTTCTTATTTTAGACAATCTATATATATCTTATTTGAATCGAATCAAACTAGTTGGATAAAAAATTAGCTACTATACCGACATAGGGGTTGAATAACCTTTTAAGTAAACTACTCGAAATTGATAAAAAAAAAGTCAAAAATCAAGACAAAAAATGGTGGTAGCATTTATATATATTAATGTCTTTAATTAATTAATTAATTATTATTAAACCGACGATCAAATCAAGAATCTTGATCTGATTGATTCAATTATCAATTTAGTTATTAAAACATTGGCCTCAATTAGCTATTGGCATAGTGGCGAATGCTTTTCTCGTTGTCAAACTTGGACAATCTGGACATAAGAGTTGAACAACTTTTTAAGTAAATTACTCGAAATTGGTAAAAAAAGAGAGTTGGAAATCGAGACAAAAAATGGCGATACCAATATATATATATATATATATATTTTAAATATTTATTTAATTATTATTAGACTAACGATCTAACGAATAATCTTGATCTGATTGATTTAACTAGCAATTCAGTTATTAAAACATTGGCCTTAATTAATTATTGGTATAGTGGCAAATGCTTGTCTTGATGTCAAACTTGGACAAATTTATCCCTCCAACTTTTAATAAAATAATTGATAAATTAGTTTTCTTATATTATTGTTATACCTTTTTCTTATATTTTATGTCAAAATATAATTTTGATCCCTCTATTATCATAAATTTGTGATTTAATTTCTATACTTTAATATGACATAATTTGAGATATTTATTTTGATAATATCATTTGCTTTTTAGATAAATTAATATTATAAATTAGTTCAAATAGTTTACACGGTTAATTTATTTAGATTAAAGTATTAATGTGACATTTTAAAAAAAATCAATAGAAATGACTAAATTATCTCACATTAAAGTACTTAATTCCAAATTTGATTATATCAAAAGGATCAAGAAACAAAATTTGACCACTATATATAAAAGATGTATGTTGTTGATTCAATGATAACAACAAGAACAAGGAGGAAATATGGAGGAAAGTGTGGCTGTGGTTACAGAGGTTGGTTTACGCAGTCGAGGTGCAGAGACGAGAGGTTAAGAAAGTGAGAGTGAAGAGAGTATGAAGGCTAAGTTGATAGAGTATAGGTTTATATTGGAGAGTTGATCTTTTCTTTTTCATTATTGGGGATATTTATAGGCGAAAGTCCTGTGAAAAATGATGTTAATGTGCTAAACTTGGCATCTAACTATCATTACGGAACGAGTGGGACGAATGCCTTCGACGGGATGAGGATGTTTGTGATGGGACAAATCTTGCCATTCATTCTAATACAATAGTACAAATCTTGCCAACGATATCACATTCTTAACAGAAGGCTAGAGGCCCAAAGCAATAGGTGGTTCCTGTTTATCCGAATGGTTAGGATGAGAGATAAAATCTGGGGTGACCTTCGAATTGATAACTAATTGATTTGCTATCGGAATGACCTTTTGACTTGCTACGTATCCTTGTTCGAGTGGGGTCTAACGTGTCATCCAATTTAAATTTATAGTTGAATTAATAAGTTGATAATTAATTATGATCAAACTTGGTTGACCCTAATTATAACTTGGTAGTTGTTGAACCTTAGTTGTCACAAATAAAATCGTCCGATCTCTCTAAATATTTTATATTAATTTTCTTAGGTTTGATTAAGGAAGATTTAATTGTTTTGACTATAAAATAATAGCTCTGTTTACTGATTTGGATTTCATTTCATAATAATATTATTTTGCAAATGCAATGTTATTATTAGGGCTATTTTTGGGAAACACACATAATCCATCAAAAAGATAAAACACAAATTGAATATATTCGTCGTCGGCAGCTATAATTTAAAATTCAAATTATGCTAAATTGTGAATTTAGTATTTATATTTAATTTGATCAATTTTAATTTTGTATTTTTTAAATCTTGAAATTTTAATTCTGACGTAACGGTAACAGGTAAATTTGTTTAGTTAAATTATGTTATTAGTATTGTATTATGCGCAAAGTTATAAATTTAGTCCATGTTCACCAATTGGACAATTCTTAATGATTATATTTTTTGAATTTCAAAATTTTAGTTTTAATGCAAACAAGAGTCATTAAATCTATTAATTGATTTTTTGTGAGTAACAACGCATTACACATAAGATAATATGTTTGTCACGTCAAATTTTAAAAATAACAGAACTTAATGAATTTATAGTTATCATTTGATTAGAACTAAAATTTTCAAATTCTAAAAGTACAGGGACTGAAAATGACCAAATTAAAGTATAAGTACTAACTTCACAACTTACACAAAATACAGGGACTAATAACAGAATTTGACCTTTAAAAATTTGATTCAAGTAAACCGTCGAGACCGAGTCCACATTTTGGCCTTTTCGGGAGCCTTTGGTCAAAATGTCCACATTTTAGCATAGGCGACAAATCTACTTTTGTCGTTGTCACATGAAAAAAAAAATACATATTTATAATCTAATAGAAATTATTAGGAAAAATAGTCGTATTAATTTTTATGTATAATTATAAAACATACCTAAAAGATATTTTTATTATATTATAAAAAAAAGGAAAAAGGTATAACTTATAATCCAGTACATTTAACCAATGTTGTAAGAATCAAATTAGAGGTTTTAGTGAGGCACTCACATTGTTGGTTAAGACATACCCAAGGTTTTTAACAACACGTTTGGTTCACTAGAATAGAATAAGGTTATAATGAAATGTTCATTCTATGAAAATGAAATAAGGCTGTAATGAAATTGAATAGGTATAACAGTGGTTTGGTTGGATGGAATAGAATGAGTATTGTAACAGTATTCATTTGTTTGGTTGCGAGGAATAGATATGTAATAGCAAAAAAATATACTCGAATGACAAATATGCCCTCTATATTTTAATTTATTTTTCACATCAATTTAAAATTTAAAATATAAAATATTTAAATAATATTTTATATTAAATTATATTATAAGATTTTTTTATTTTTATATTAAAATGTTAACAATATTTTATTTTATTTTATTTTTATATTTTCTGAAATTTAGAAATAATATTTTATATTAAATAATATTTTTTATTTTCTCCATCTTCATCTTTGTTAGTCCCCTCTCTCCCCTCAAATTCATCTTCATCTTCCTCTCCAACATTTTTCCAAAATCCAATAGACCACCGTCGTTGTTACTGCCTTCTGCCATCGTCAGCCACCAATATGAATTTACCCAAAATTTACCAAGAGCTTTTTTGATCTCCTCTTTCATATTTTCCATTTTGGTTTTCCTAAAAACCTTCTAAAAGCCTAGATTTACAAAGCTTCTATATCAAAATTTCTCATTTTTTTTGGTTATTTTGTTTACTAGTATTGTTAGAGAGTACTACTATCAAAATAAAAATATTGTTAAAGAAGTAATATCAATATGAAGACTTCACAAATATAGGTGATTCAACGCTTCCTCAACTACAAAACAGATGATTCTTGTAAGAAAAATGAACAAAGAAACCGAGAAGAAAAAAACATTGTAAATTCCCTTGCCAAATTTACCAGTGATACGCTTGCTTGGATTGAAAACCAGCATTTTTCTGCAAGAGCAAAATGTTACTTAGAAAATAAGGAATCCGAGATTCGAATCTTCTGGCGACCCTAGTAGTTATTTTATGAAATAATCAGAAAGTGAGGATAATTATCTAAACATGTTTTATCATCATGCATTCAATGTCCACTAAAAAATTACAACCTGCTTCAATCTTTCATTGTGACAATACCTAAAAATGGTGATTATACTATATATAATATTCAGTACTCTTCTAGGAAACTAAAGAATTGGGTTTAGGGTTGAGTAAAAACCAAAGGATGAATACCTGAGCAATAAGCCCCAACTGATGAACATAATCTTTACCAGAGAAAAGTGGCTCCCTTCTTTATCTCCATTAGAATATAACCAACTGACCAGATATCGATGGCAGCAATATACTCTGAACAATTGAGAAGCAGTTCAGGGGCTCGATACCATCTGGTTACAACATACTCGGTCATGAAGTCTATATCTGAGGTGGTTTATTACAAGACCAAAGTCATAAATCTTGAGATCACAGTTTGCATTGAGAAGTAGGTTGCTAGGTTTTAGGTTGCGATGCAGAACATTTGTTGAGTGTATGTACTGAAGACCCCGCAGCAGTTGGTATAAGAAATACTGCAAAACAATATAGTTATAGCCCAACTTCCGATAAACACAATCAAATTAAACTACCATTGGTGATGCGTGATATCGAAATATGTTTATTGCAATCGACTATGACATAGTACACAGACCAAGATAGAATACTGATGACACCGGTAGCATCACAAACTAGGACCTTGCTAAAGGGGGAAAAAACTAATAAGAATGATATATAACCCACCTAACAATGATCATCGGTGAGAGCCTCGCTAGACTGTATTATCTGATGCAGACTAATGTCCATTAACTCATATGCAATGTAAACATCATTGAACTTTTCTTCTCTAGCAAGGGTATTATATCCTTGATTTTGATAATCTGCAAAAAATGTTAATGCAACACTTCATATCCCCCTTCATAGTATAACATGAAAAGAATAAGCAAACCCCATAAATTGTATTAACAATGCGAGTTAAGAATCTACTAGATTACATTATCATGATCCATGTGAAAAAGAAGCTTGATCTCATGGAGTGTTCTTTTAGCATCAATCCTGTGGTCAAATGCATTCACTGTCTTTTTTATTGCGACATCTTCCTTTGTCTCGGAATTTGTGGCACAACTACAATTATCACAGAGAGAATGGATTGTATGAAACAGTGACGCCACGTCATCTGTATCCCCTTCATTGTGACTCAAAATATTGTTTTAAAACTTTAATCTCGCAGTCGCTCTTTTAAAATTAAGACTATTTGATCAAAGCACCAAACTCATAAAAAATCAAACCAAAATTATTACTTAAAAGTTTAGTAAAAATAATAACTTCTTCAAACATCAAATTGGAACAAACCCATAGCTCATTTCTGAAATTTATGTAGAAGGGCACTAAATATTTCCATTTTATACATTTTTAATTAGCTCTACCGCCAAATTGAAAGGATAAGAAACGCGAGTAAGAACATATGAGTTTGTAGGTATTGGCGAGTAAACTTATGTCAGGGGTGAAAATAGGAGGATAAAGCGGAACCTAAGTTTAAGAGGTTTGCGGGTATAAGACCGCTTGAGCAAGTAAGTTCGTCGGGGTCTCATTTGGGAACAATGAAAGTGTAACAAACTGACTAGTAAAGATTATCATAAGCCTATAAAAAGCAAGGATTTGTGAGGAAGTAAATGAAAGATAACCAAATTGTAGGTAATGGCATTCACATCCAAGGTTGTGAATAAAATAAAAAGGGAGATAAAGCTCGGGAAGTTAGGATGAGGCGGAACTAGGCATGTACCATAGTGGGTTGTACCGTAAAAGGACAAGCTTATGTCTCAGATAGAGAATAAGCCGCTACTAGTAAACTGCGAAAAAAAACAAATAGAGGCGTCAACCTCGTTGGTGAAATATGTGGAAGGCCAAAGATGATCAAGGAGTTGAAATATTTGTCTTAAACTTCATTCCTTAGAGATCTAAATCATTGTTATAATGTTGCCTTATAGATTCTCACTAAGTTCATTTGAACTTACAAACTTGTTGCTTGTTGCAAGATATAGTTTTGACTCAAGAATCGAGTGGAAGGACAAAGCCAGACATCACCAGTTGGTGTGAAGGGCATGATTTTCGTTCATGGGCATAAAGGGGCACTCCTTAGAAGTTGTGCCTCGGGTACTAAATTGGTTGTATTAATGTAGTAAACTTTGATGGACATCGAAACCACCAAATGAAAAAATTCCTACAATGAAATAACTCTAAACAGTAGTAAAGAGTAGTAGGGTCGAGTCCACAGGGAATGGTATTTATGATCAACTTTTGTGTTTTTCTTGTGAACATAATTTCTATCCTGTCGATAATCGTGGCAATAGTCGTGCCTACGACTCCAAACGGACCAGCTGAAAAATAAATAAAATAAATTAGGGGAGTTGAAAATGTCTAGAAATTAAATAAGTGAGATAGTAGAAATTAACAATTATGTAAATCGGAAATAAAATTAAATTATAAATTAAATTTTATTTTTTGTGAACAGAAAAAATAAGCCTTAGTCCTAGACTCAGTGAAGTCTAGTCTCTGAATTGATCCTCGAAAATGAGTTTTCTCCTCCAAATAATAAGTTGGTTATAGTGGCTAAGAACATCCTAACCACCAATTCTTCCTCTCGTAGTTGATTTCGGTACGCCCTGCAAATCAACCCTTACCAATTATCTAAACGCGATACACGCGTTCGCGGTTCAAGACTTCTGTAACCTTGCATTCTAAAGAACCCAACTCGGATTAACGACCTCAACCATGCAGGACATTTAAAACCAATCATTATCTCCCTTGATTTGTTCGCGGAAATTCGAATACAGCACGACCGACTCATCTATCCAACTGTCCGTCAAAATGACTCCAACCCAATGTGCTTTTTGAATTGAAATCGAGTTAACTTTTAAGGGATGAATTTGTCAATCCCGATATTCCGGAGAGATGGTGAATACTAATTTGAAGGATTTTTAGTGCGGATACATTTCTTACAATTCCTGATTGGAAAAAATACTGGCTTAAAGCTAATTTGAATTTAGTGAAGCATGAAATTAATCATGCTTTAGTTGGTTATGGAAGTGGACTTGAATGAAAATTGTGGTAGGTAAAAGGGGAAGGGCTTGGGAAACAATTAAGTCAAAATATTGAAATGGAAACAAAAGTTGGCAGAATGCCTGCACTCTTTCACGCAAAGTAAGAAAGAAAATACATTGATTTTTTTCTATTCAATTGCAGGCAAATCAAGGTGTATTTTTCAAGTCCACCATGCCACCAATTTATACATAAACCATATGCTAAAATTAGGCTAGTCCCACCTACCCACTAATTACATGAAATAAATGTCAGATTTCTTTTCTAATTTTAGCTTTTACAAAGTCAAAAAATCTGATCAGCCCCTAAATGTCTCCAAATTTCTTATTCGACCCTTCTTCAATTGTTCATCCTTCAATTTAATCCTTTTCTGCTTATTTTTGAATTAAAGCATCTGAATTTTGTTCCTGACAAGATTTAAACATAAAATTCACCAATTAGCAGAAATTAATTCAAGAACAAGTTGATTTGAGTACATAAAATATGCAAAATAAATATGTTATCAAATCCCCCCTACTTAGCCTATGCTTGTCCTCAAGCATACTGTACGTTCCTTCATTAGAAAATATTTAGTAACTTATCAAAAATCAAGCCTCTTTTCCACAACTATGGTCAATGCAAACAATTTTGGCGAAAAAATGAATAAGTGCTCAAATACTTAATTTGATCAACAAGTGTCCATAAAACTAAAACATGCAAATTAAATCATTTCACTAAATTGAGTTTGAACAAAAAATTTGCAAGGTATTATTCTTAATTAATTTGTGTAGTAAATTTGGGACACAGTCAAACCTTTTTACGCGAATTAGGGTGACAATCCAAGCACCCTACTTCGGTTACTTAATCTGATATGTCTCCAAACGGACTATTTTTCCCTACTCATGGCAGCTCGATTAGTAGAATGCTTGTAAGTTTTCGGTTCTTCATTTGAACCTTTTTACGCGATATGAGATGACAACCCAAGCACCTCATCTGAATTACTAAATTTAGTCACTTTTTCGAAATATTCACTCATAACTTGAGCCATCAGCGGAGTAGTGTTTCTTCTCTCTATTTTTTGTTTTTGTTTTTAAATTTATTTATTTACTCACAAGCAAATACAATACTCTTACCAAGCAATTATAAACAACCAATTTGCATGAAACAATCTAATTACATATATCAACTTTAAAACACACATGTTGATTAAACTAGATATTTGAACACTTTAATTTAAGAATCACCCAACTATCTACATTGACTAAGTAATGAAATTAGAGGCTCAATGTTAAACAAATTAATGAATAATCCAACATAGGAACTAATATATGTAAAAGAGAAACATGCACTAAAAAAGATTCAAACATGCACACTTACTAACCCAATCCCCCCCACTTAAGCTATGCTTGTCCTCAAGCATATATTATATGAGTCAAGTATAGTAAAGAAAAAGGTTAAGAATACTCCCCATGTGTATCTAACGTGGTTGCCAGCATTGGGAGTGACCACTTTGCAAGATGTCGAGAATCGTGGAGACTTGGGTTTCTATTGTTTCAAATCTAAAATCGATATCCTAAAGTCTTTAGCAAGTAATAAAAAATAGACAACATCTTGAGTTTCAACAGTTCGTAATACATTAATATTGAAGCTAAATGTTGTATAGAACTCATAAACTAGTTCATAATATGCGATACATGAAATATTTGCAAATGAATTCTAACCAATAGCATCAAAATAGTTCAATATAGCATCACATATATTTAACATATCAAAGGTGTAAAGATCAATTTGCTTCCAAATCGGGAGTGGACGTTGTCGGATATTGTCATTCTTGCGCGATACTTCGGGGTTGTAAAATTCAGAGACACTCATAATCATCCTTCGGTGGGAGTAGTGTAGGTACGGCCTCGCCTATTACATTGACCATCTCGAGATGGTCAAACATTTTCATTAGGCGAGCCCGGTGGTGGACTTGAATTTCTAGCAGCGCTAGTACTGCTATGTGGAGGCGTCACCGGCACATTAATTGGTGGTCAATGTGTTCGAGTGGTGGATGACCTTGTTCAACACTAAGAAACATGCTCATTTCTAGTTGAACGACCTTCGCCATGGTCGTTATAGGTCCCTGCCTCATCCGAACAACCTACATAGTATGTTAGTAAAGGTAAAAATTCAGAAGTAGCGGGACTACTATGCGAGCATTCTCTCTCGATCAAGGTTGGGCTTCATTGGCGACAATTCTTAATAAGCACGATTGTTCGTCTTGTAGGGGGCATAGATAGTTTCGAGTTGTCATCGTCTAAATCGATGACTGGAGGTGCTGAAAATCAGTTTTTTCCACGATTAAGGGAAGTTGGGAACCTGTTGGCTATTTGGTTCCTTGTTCGAACCATGGAACGTGTTCGTGTTCGTGTTCAAAATCAATAATGATTATTTTATAGTGGCTCACGGTAGCGAACGGTGACGGGACGACGGTGCTGGCTTATGACGACAAAGAACGGTGTTTGGGTAATGGTTGTGGTGAATGTAAATGTGTTGGAAAGGTAGTGTTATGGTGGGAGTTCTAAAGGTGGTTTCGTGGTGGTTTGGAGGGGTCAGTTGCTGTGTTAAAAAAAGAAGAAGAAATAGGAATAGGAGAGGTGAATGGTGGCATTTTGGGAAAAGAGAAGAGAGTCGTTCGACAAAGAAAGAAACAACGACACCACGTCAGCTTTGTGAGGTCTGATATCGACGGCGGAGTTGTTCGAAAATGGTGGTGACGGGTAAAGAAAGTTGGGGAAGAAGAATAAGAAGGAAGAAGGAAAAAGAAAAAAAAGAAAAAAGAAGGTTGGGGTGGTGCTCAGTGCTAAGAACAAATCGGTGACTGACCGACGCGACGGTGTCATTCGACGGTGTTGTTCGGCGATGGTGGCGACGTGGTGGTGTTAATGGGGTTAGGGTTTTTTGTTAAGAAGAGAAAAAGAAGAAAAAGAAAAGGAGTGAAAGGGTGGGGGGCTTGTGGGTTTTCTTTTTCTTTTCTTTTTTTCATTTTAACTGGTTTGGGCCTTCTTTTCCACTTTTTTCTTCTTTCTTTCTTTTTTTTCTTAGGTCATTATTAGTCATTTGGCCCATTTTCTTTTTTTTTTTGTTTAGTTAGGCTTGTTTAGGTTTTGGGTTGGTATTGGGTATGGGATAAGTAGGTTAAGTTTTTTTCCGGTTTTAGGGTTATTATTTGGGTTAGGGTATTGGTTATTATTTGTAGGAAAATAGATGAAAGCACTTAACATGGCGCACCCACGCCACGATCAGTATCTGATTTTTGGAAAATTGACAACCTTTGCCACATTCCTAAAAAATAACACATTAAATGGATTAAATAATAATTTATTTTATTTCCAACCTAATTTAAACTAAAATTAAAAATTAAACAAATTAAAATAAATTTGGGTTGCCTTCCAAAAAGCGCTTTTGTTTAACGTCATTAGCTCGACGACCTGGAAGTTTATTCAATCGGCTCTTCGAGGATTAATTCTTCAACCATGTGTACTTGAAAATTTTCGTAGAAAGGCTTCAATCACTGTCCAAGACTTTGAAGATTTTTTCGAATTCTTCACTTTGGACTTCGACTGTATCATCCAGAAATATGTGGGTAATAATAAAAGGCCCTAACCACTTAGTTTGGAGCTTACCTGCACAGATTCTTAGTGTAAGGTCATAAATTAATGCTTTCTGCCCTACCACAAATTGTTTACGACTTATTTTTTGATCATGGTATGCCTTGATTTTATCCTAATAAATTTGGACACTTTTATACGCTTCTTGTCGAATTTCCTCAAGTTCCTGAATATGTAATTTACGATACTTACTTGCGGCCTCCAACTCCATGTTGCATTGCTTAACCGCCCAAAATGCCTTGTGTTCTAATTCTACAGGAAGATTACATGGTTTACCAAATATAAGTCGATAAGAAGACATATGTATGGGTCACTTATAAGCTATGCGGTACGCCCACAACGCATCCTTTAGTTGCAAACTCTAATATTCCTATCTAGCTTAACAGTCTTTTCCAAAATCAATTTGATCTCTCGATTTGATACTTCCGCTTGACCGTTTGATTGAGGGTGATAAGCCGTAGCAACTCGTTGCACTACCCTATATTTTTTCAAAAGCGTGTCGATTACCTTATTGTAGAAATGCATTCTTTGATCGTTGATCAATGCTCACGGTATGCCAAATCTAGAAAAAATATAACTCTTTAGAAAATCCACTGCAGTTTTGGCATCAGCACGACGGGTGGCTCTAGCTTCCACCCATTTTGATACATAGTCAATTGCAAGTAAAATATAAATGTTACCAAATGATGAGACAAAAGGCCCCATAAAATTGATGCCCCATATGTCAAAAATTTCACATGTATAAACGTTAGAGGCATTTCATTATTTCGGCTCAAATTTCCTACCTTTTGACATTTTTCACAAGTTTTACAAAATAAATATGCATCACGAAAAATATGTTGCCAATATAGTCCACATTCAAATATTTTGTGTGCAGTTCGTTTAGGACCAAAATGTCCACCACATACGTAAGAATGACAAAAAGATAAAATCGATTTTACTTCAGCTTCTATAGCGTATTGTTAAATTACCTGATCGGAACAATATTTCCAAATGTAGGGGTAGTCCCAAATATAGTATCACGATTCTCGTTTAATCTTATCCTTTTCAAATTGTGATAAATTAAAAGAAATTATATCTGTAGCAAGGTAATTCACCATGTCTGCATACCAAGGAAAAATTGTTTGAGCAAAAAGCAAACTTTCATCCAGGAAATCGTCTTTAAGAGGTGCGACATCTTTCGATAGAGGTATTCAGTTCAGACGGTCAGCTACCAAATTCTCGCATCCTTTCTTATCCTTTATCTCGAGATCGAACTCTTGCAAAAGTAATATCCATCTAACAAGCCTTGGCTTTGCTTTCTTTTTCCCGATCAGATATTTAAGAGATGCATGGCCAGAGAAAACAACAATTTTAGCTCCTAATAAATACGATCGAAACTTTTCCAAAGCAAAGGCTATAGCTAGAAATTCTTTTTCAGTGGTCGAGTAATTGCTTTGGGCAACAACCAAGGTCTTAAATGCATAGGAGATAACATGTGGTTCATTCTTGATTCTTTGCCTAAGGACCGCTCCTATGTCGTGGTCACTTGCGTTGCAAATGGTTTCGAAGGGATAGTTCCAATTTGGTAGCTAAACTATAGGTGTCGAAATAAGTTTATGTTTGAGCGTGTCAATCGCACCCCTGTATGATTGGTCAAACTCAAACTCTTTGTCCTTCTGTAAGAGATTACAAAGCGGTTGAGTAATTTTTGAAAAATCTTTAATGAACAGCTTATAGAAACCTACATGACCAAGGAAAGAACATATCTTCTTCATAGTTGTGAGGTATGGAAGTGAGTTAATAATATCGATTTTTTACTTTATCAGCAAAAATTCCTTTAGTAGAAATGATATGACCTAGAACTAATCCTTTGTCAACCATAAAATGACATTTCTCATAATTTAGAACAAGGTTAAATTTTAGGCACCTTTCTAAAATTTTGGCAAGATTGGACAAACATACATCAAAGATTCACCATATACAGTAAAGTCATCCATAAATACCTCAATAATTTTCTTGACATAGTCGAAAAATATACTTACCATACACCTTTGGAATGTGGCTGGTTCATTGCAAAGTCCAAATGGCATCAGTCTATAGGTGAATGTGCCAAAGGGACACGTAAACATTGTTTTCTCTTGATCTCCCGGTGCCACTAGAATATGGAAAAAACCTGAGTAACCATCAAGATAGCAATAATGAGATTTTCCAGCTAGACGTTCTAACATTTGGTCAATGAAAAGAAGTGGAAAGTGATCTTTCTGAGTTAAAGAATTCAACTTCCTATAATCTATGCAGACTCTCCACCCATTTTAGACCCAAGTGGGAACCATCTCACCTGTCGAATTTTCAATTACGGTCACGCCAATTTTTTTCGGTACTACATGAACTGGGCTGACCCAATTGTTTTTAGAAATGGGATAGATCATCCTACCATCAAGTAAATTTTGAACTTCTTTCCTTACCACTTCCATCATGGGCAGATTTATATGTCTTTGAGTTTCTCTTTTGGGAGTTGCATTCTCTACAACTGGAATTTTGTGCATACAAGTCAAGGGACTCAACCCCTTAGTGTCAACAATCGTCCACCCGATCACCCCTTTATAATCTTTAAGAACTCGTACCAAAATTTTCTCTTCTAACTTCGAGAGTTTACTCGAGATTATTACTGGTAAGGTATTTCCTTTTCCTAGAAAAGTGTATTTCAAATGGTCCGGAAGTGGTTTGAGCTCCAATTCTAGGGCCTATAAAATAAATAGTAAAAGCTTAGTTTGTGAATGAGACAGTTCAAACGTTTTACCTGAATTTTTCTGTAATTGTGATGCTTCCATATGAGCCATTATTTTACGAACAGACTCCTCGATCCTCATCCGTTCCTCTAGTTCTTTTATAATATCAAAATCTGAGCTTCTGCAAAGGACAGTTTGTAACTCATCTTCATCATGATATTCAAAATGTAATTCAGTTAAAGGCTCAATTATATCAATATTAGAAATGTTATTCATCGTGTTGGGACGGTCATGGCCTCATAAATGTTAAATTTCACCACTTTTCCATCGAACTCCATAATGCGTATCCCACTTCGTACGTCAATCTTCATTTGTACAATACTAAAAAATGGTCTCTCAAGTAGTATATCGAAAGAATTGGCTGAGTTATCATCCTCCATGTCGATAATCCCTTCGTTTACCTTGACAAGAACATCCTCTAACACTCCTTCCGAATGCACTACTGACCTATCTGCAAGCTGAATGATTACACATGTTTCCTTTAAAGGACCCGCATTTAGTAGTTTATAAATAGACAAAGGGATAACATTAATAGATGCACCTAAGTTGCATATAGCTTTTTTGATACTGACACTACCTATTTTACAAGATGTGGAAAACATACCTTGATCCTTACATTTAAGTGGTATTTTTCTTTGTAAAACAGCGGAGACATTTTCTCCGACACTCACCTTTTCATTGCCCGAGAGCTTCTTATTAGTCGTGCATAATTCTTTTAAGAACTTTGCATACCGTAGAATTTGCTTAATTGCATCAAGAAGAGGAATATTTATTTCTACCTTTCGAAAGGTGTCAATGATCTCCTTCCCTTCTCACTCCTTTTTGCATTGAACAAGTCTTCCAAGAAATGAAGGTGGTACTGCAAATGGTTTTTGTGGTGCTGACTCCATTAGAGCCTCTAAGTCAATTTTATTCTCGTATCGACCAGCGTCGTGGGCACGACTCGTGCCAGGTACGGTTTCTAAAATCTTTCCATTTCTCAATGTCATAGCACTTGCATTATGTTGAGAATTAGGTTAAGTTTGAGACGCCAGCTTACCTTGGGACACCAAATGGCTAATCGTAAGTGCAAGCTTACTCACTTGTTTATCTAAATCCTGCAAATGCATGTCAGTTTTTTGTTGAAACTTTTCAATACTATTGGCTAGCCTTTCCAATATGGCCTCCAAAGATGATTTTAGGGGTGGTAATTGTTGATTTAGAGGCGGCCTTTGTTGGTATGGTTGATTGAATCGAGGATTCGACCTATAACTCAGATTTGAATGATCTTTCCACCCCATATTATATGTGTTTGAATAGGGATCATATCGCCTTTGGGGTGGGAAAGGTTCTGACAATATTTGCTTGTTCTGTCGAATCTTTATGTAAAATTGGACATGATTCCATCAAATGATCTAGCATAGCGTAAATTTAACACAACCGTGTTGAGCTTGTTTTATTTGTAAGCAAATTTTGGACAACATTAGTAAGCTTATCAATTTTATCTTCTAGAGATAGAGAACTTAACCTATGAACCCGTATTGTGGGTTCTGTAGCCAGTCAGAATTATTGAGAGTTCATAGCCATAGTCGAAATTAACTCCATTGCTCTCTGAAGTGTCATATTAACAAGTGCTCCTCCACTAGCAGCATTTTATTTCTATTAACCCCTCATAGAAATACTGCAAGAGTGACTTTTCAGTCAGGCCATGTTGTGCGCAAATTGTACACAACTTTTTGTACCGCTCCCAGTAATCGTAGAGCGATTCAATCTCCTTTTTCTGAATTCCTACAATGTCCCTTTTTAATTCGGTTGCTCGAGCTGTTGGAAAGAACCTATCAAGAAATAAACAAGACATCTCAGACCATGCATTGACAGATCCTGGAGGTAAATAAAATAGTCATTCTCTAGCAGAGTCGGCTAACGAGAAAGGAAAGGTACGGAGTTTAATTTGATCCTTAGTTACTCCTTGAGGTTTCATGCTTGTGCAAACCATATGGAATTCCTTGAGATAAATATGCATATTTTTATTTTGTAACCCGCGGAAGGTGCGCAATAAATGAATTAGGTCCAATTTCAACTCAAACAGCATTTCTCCTGCCGGATAAGTTATACATATGGTTTGTTGTTCATCTGGGGCTGTTACGAGTTGGCACATAGTTTGCTCTGTCATCTCGTCTAGTTTGCCAAATGAGAAAATATCCTCGGTGTAAAATATGATTTCGAACTCGAGATGTGGTCATTTACTGCATCAAATGGCTTCTCTTCGCAAATTTTGAGCCAACTTCTCTATTTCTAGTTCAAATTCTAGAGTTTTCAGTTTTGATTTGGTCATAAGGAAAACAAAAATAATTAGAAAAATATCTCCAATCCTCAGCAATGGTACCAAAATTTGATGGACGTCGAAACCACCAAATAAAAAAAATCCTACAATAAAATAACTCTAAATAGTAGTAAAGACTAGTAGGGTCGAGACCACAGGGATTGGTAATTATGATCAACTTTTGTGTTTTTCTTGTGAAAATAATTTCTGTCGTGTTGATAATCATGGCAATAGTCGTGCCCATGACTCCAAATAGACCAGCTGAAAAATAAATAAAATAAATTAGGGGAGTTGAAAATGTCTAGAAATTAAATAAGTGAGATAGTAGAAATTAACAATTATGTAAATCGAAAATAAAATTAAATTATAAATTAAATTTGAATTTTGTGAACAGAAATAATAAGCCTTAGCTCTAGACTCAATGAAGTCTAGTCTCTGAATCGATCATCGAGTTTTCTCCTCCAAACAATAAGCTGGTTATAGGGGCTAAGAACGTCCTAACCACCAATTCTTCCTCTCGTAGTTGATTTTGGTACGTCCTGCAAACCAACTCTTACCGATTAGCTAAACATGATACACGTGTTCGCGAATCAAGACTTCGGTAGCCTTGCGTTCTGAAGAACCCAACTCGGATTAACAGTCTCAACCACGTGGGACATTTAAATCTGATCACTATCTCCCTTGAATTGTTCGCGGAAATCCAAATACAGCACGACTGACTCGTCTCTCCATCTGTCTGCCAAAACAACTCCAACCCAACGTGCTTTTTGAATTGAAATTGAGTTAACTTTAAGGGATGAATTTGTCAATCCCGATATTTAGGAGAGATGGAGAATACTGATTTGAAGGATTTTTAGTGCGGATACGTTTCTCATGATTCATGATCAGAAAGAATACCGGCCTAAAGCTAATTTGAATTTAGGGAAGCATGAAATTAATCATGCTTTGGTTGGTTATGGAAGTGGACTTGAATGAAAATTATGGTAGGTGAAAGGGGAAGGGCTTGGGAAACAATTAAGCCAAAATATTGAAATGGAAACAAAAGTTGGCAGGATGCTTGCACTCTTTCAATCAAAGTAAGAAAGAAAATAAATTGACTTTTTTCTATTCAATTGTCAAGCAAATCAGGGTGTATTTTTTCAAGTCCACCATGCCACCTATTTATACATAAACCATATGCTAAAGTTAGGCTAGTCCCACCTACCCACTAATTACATGAAATCAATATCAGATTTCTTTTCTAGTTTTAGCTTTTACAAAGTAAAAAATCTGGTCAGCCCCTGAATGTCTCCAAATTTTTTATTCGACCCCTCTTCAATTGCTCATCCTTCAATTTAATCCTTTTCTGATTGTTTTCGAATTAAAGCATTCGAATTTCGTTCCTGACAAGCTTTAAACATAAAATTCACCAATTAGCAGAAATTAATTCAAGAACAATTTGATTTGAGTACGTAAAATATGCAAAATAAATATGCTATCAGACTTAAATTAGAACGACAAATAATGTCAGAAATTTCGTCATTGTAAAATTGTAAGAGTTCGAAAGTTTGTTCGAAGTAGTTTATGAGTGAAGTTTAATTTTGTAAAATATAGAAACTAAATACTTAAATAGGACAAATCAAGGTGTATTTTTTCTAGTGTGGATACGTTTCTCACGATTCATGATCAGAAAGAATACCAGCCTAAAGCTAATTTGAATTTAGTGAAGCATGAAATTAATTATGCTTTGGTTGGTTATAGAAGTGGACTTGAATGAAAATTGTGGTAAGTGAAATGGGATGGGCTTGGGAAACAATTAAGCCAAAATATTGAAATGGAAACAAAAGTTGGCAGAATGCCTGCACTCTTTCATGCAAAGTAAGAAAGAAAATAAATTGACTTTTTTTCTATTCAATTGTCAGGCAAATCAAGGTGTATTTTTTCAAGTCCACCATGCCACCTATTTATACATAAACCATATGCTAAAGTTAGGCTAGTCCCACCTACCCACTAATTACATGAAATCAATATCAGATTTCTTTTCAAATTTTAGCTTTTACAAAGTCAAAATTTGGTCAGCCCCTAAATGTCTCCAAATTTTTTATTCGACCTCTCTTCAATTACTCATCCTTCAATTTAATTCTTTTCTGGTTGTTTTTGAATTAAAGCATCTGAATTTCGTTCTTGACAAGATTTAAACATAAAATTCACCAATGAAAAGAAATTAATTCAAGAACAAGTTGATTCGAGTACGTAAAATATGCAAAATAAATATGCTACCAGACTTAAATTAGAACGACAAATAATGTCAGAAATTTCATCATTGTAAAATTGTAAGAGTTCAAAAGTTTGTTCGAAGTAGTTTATGAGTGAAGTTTAATTTTGTAAAATATAGAAACTAAATACTTAAATAGGACAATCAAAGATTTGGTCAAGTTATGCATGGTTCGTGACATTCGATACCTGAACTTGTAGATTGGGTCGGGTATAGAGTGTTACATGAATAGTAGGAACATACTTGAAAAAGACTTCGAAGATGTTACCTAAGATGTTGTAACGGATATATCTGCCATCGTAGGTTGGGGTTCCTCTAAGATCAATCATCGTTCCTTCATTCTCCATCTTCTTTTATCACTTCCCTTGGAATGAAAATAGTGGTGCAAAAAGAAAAGAAAAGAAATGTGTGCTTTTATGGAAGAAAAAAAGAAGAAAAGAAAGCAAGCAATGGAAGCTGGGTGAGAAGGGATGTCGAGTTAAATGAGGAAGGTTTCAAAATGGTGAGGGTAAAATTAAAACATTTGGAGCTAATTACTTGCTCCATACGCCTTGAATCACCAATTTAGTGGGGAGGGAAAGGAATAGCTATACTCTTTCTTCATTGAATAAGCTCATATTCAACACGAGCTGTAATTGGTAATTACAGTCAACCAAACAATCGTTTGGTGGTGGGCTTGCTGAATTGGGCTATAATGCATTCATACTCCCCTCAAGCAAACATGTTGTAAGTATCTAAGTTTGAGTCCCACTGTATGCAATTGTGATATGTTGGTTTCTAATCTCACCATATGGGTATGTCATGGGTAGATTTTACTAGGTCCTTTTTATTTTTTGTCTGTTGTGCTTTGTATTGGTTTTTTTAACAATATAATTAGAATTCAGGCTATTCATAGAGAAAATAAACACTCACTAATAAGCCACAACTTGAGGGTTTTGCTTTGTATTGGTTTGGTTCTATATTATAGTTGCTCATATTTGTATTTGTGCTTATAATGTACTTTTGAATGTTATTTACAATAGTAAAATTTAAAATATCAAATTAAAAGCTAAGTTAATTGGACTTTGATTTAATCTCTTAAAATAATTTTTCTAAAAATTATTTTAAAAAATAAAAATATATATTTAAATAAGTATAAATGAACCAAAATATAAAAAAATTGTCATAAATAAAAAAAATAAGAAAATTCAAATGTTTTTTCTATTCATGATATTTGATTTTTTTTTATTGAATCAAAATGGTTAAAGATATTTCTAATTATATCGCTAGTTGATTTAATTGAACCTTTAATTTCTGATTCAACCGACGGATCTAATTCAACTTTTTAAAAACCTAAAAAGTACTTATTATATATCAAAGAAATAAAAAGTCATATAATTAACGATTGCAAATAATGAGTGCCACATTAAAAATTTACAGCTCCAATCTCTAACCCTGATTTATTTTTCTAGCATTATGAGGGCTTCATGTAATATTTAAATCTCTTTTCAAAGTTGATCATTAATTAAGTTTTAATTAGACAATCTTAATTTCTTTTTCTAAAGTATTTCTAGGTTAAATTATGGTTTAAATAATAAATGTATGAATATCCTATTTATAAGTGTTAGAATACGTACTAAATTACTATTCTATAACAACCCATTTCTTTGATGTGTCGGAATAGTAGTTTTGGGAGCACAAAACTGACGTGTGAGTCCGTAAATATTATTATTTAATATTTACGAATATTATATGGTGTAATAATAAAATTTGATTTAATAATTTTTGATTAAATGGAAGAACAATTAGGTTCAAGTGGTAAAACTCTAAAGTTAAGTGATTTTAAGATGTATCGAGACCTCATTTCTATAAACTGAGCCATAAATATTTTTATAAATATTTTTGGATTGTTATAAAGGCTGTATTAAAGTTTCGTTGAAAAGTTTTAATGTTTCGATAGTTAATTAATTAAAAAGGACTAAATCGTAAAAGCTAAAAAGTCAATCGCTATTAGTTTAAAGGTGTTAATTTATTAAATAATCATAATTGGATGGCCTTAATGGATAATTTACCCATACCTAAGATGGTGTCACGGTTTTAAGCTTTAAAATCTTTTAATTTTATATGTTTTATAAGTTAAATTATTATTATAATAATGAAAAGGTTAAAATATATGAAACAAAAGGTTGTCTTCCTAATTTATTCTCTTTTACATTGACCGAGAGCCATTGTTGGTGATTTTGAAGCTTCAGCTAAGCTTTGCATGTGAGTTCGTTTTTCACCCGTTTCTAATAATTTTTATGTTTTTGAGATCATTGTAACTAGGTTCAGCTAGTTCGTACCTTCGTTTTTGAAACTGTTAAAGATTTTGAATGTTGCCATTGATGAATCTTTGTGTGTTTTTTTAACTTTTTCCTCAATGTTTTAAATGTTTTCGGTTTAGTCCCAAATCATTTCTAAAGTGTTTCTAAGGCCCCGAGGGCTCTAAAAAAGGGACGATATACATGTGTATAAATGAATTATACTATGGTTAATGAAATATTTGGAAATATATGTTCTTATGTTACGGTTTGATGATAATGCTCCGTAACCCTATTCCGGCGACAAATACGGGTTAGGAGTGTTACCTATTCTTTTTTAGCTTCAAAGTCTTCATAAATTAGAACTTTGAAACTCATGTATCAAAACATTATGACTTATGCATCATAGTTTATTCTCTTTTATATTTAATTTAATTTTTTCAATTTAGCCCTCTCTCAAGATGAACTAATATTAACTATACTTTATTTTCCCTTTACTTAATCTACTTTTAATCATATTCTTTTCCATATATAATTCACTTCACCTTAATATTATTACTTAACTATTTTTTAATTAAATAATTTCTCAAAATTTTCATTTAACCACTTAAGTAATTATTTTGCTAATTTAATATTACAAATTTTACAGAACTGTAACAACCTGATTTTGGGAGCTAGTCGGAACAGTGGTTTCGGGACCACTAATCCGAGGTTGAATAAAATTATTTTGATAATATTTTATGTGTTATAGCATGATTATAAGGTTGCATGGAAATTTTGGTGTTTTAATTTTTATGATTGTATGCCTAATTGTGAAAAAGGACTAAATCGCATAAATTGCGAAAGTTCTATTTTACAAACTAAAGGTGTTAAATAGCTATAGGGTTTTAATTGGTGGTCCCTAATGTGTAATTAGGCCTTCCTAATGTTGATAACCGGCCATAGGGGACAATAGACTCAATTTGGTCAAAAATTTGGTTAGGAGACTAAATGGAAATAAAATAAAATAGAACAAAAGGAAGGCTATCATCTTTTTCATCCTCCTTCTTCTTCCACCGATTTTTACTCTAAAAGAAAGGCCTTGAGAGCTTGAAATTTCAGCAACTTATTCTCCTTACTAGTAAGTGTTCTTGATGGTTATTTTTGATAATTTTTGTACTTTTGAAACCCCCAAAGCTTAAGCTAGCTAATGAGGGGACTATTTTGCAAAATGGTTGAAAGTCTAGGAATTTTCCATGAGAGTGTTTATATTGTTTGCTGAGTTTTCATGAAAGAAAATGAATGTTGTTAGGTTAAGGAATAACTTTTGTGAAGGGTGTTATCATGAAAACACCCAAAGGGACTTATTTGTAAAGGTTGTAAATGAGTGATAAATGCATGAAATGATTGGTTTTATGAATTGTTATAAGAGGAATAAATGTTCATCTAGGCTTTTTTAATGAGAAAATGTGATGAAAAACGATTTACGAGCCTAGGGGCAAAATTAGAATTTTGCCAAAGTAGATGGGCAAAATGGTCATTTTTGCCTAAGTAGAAATTTTGATATATCAAGATTTATAAAGTGATTGAATGAGTGAATTTTATTATTATAGATCAAGAAAAGCGTGGAAACAACCTTGACCGAGGAAAAGGCAAGGTTACGGACTAAAACGTCGATTAATACATTTTGCACCGAGGTAAGTTTATGTGTAAACGGTACATCTTGAATACTTGCGTTGTTACTTATTAGAGTATTGCATGAATGATATCATTCATGATTAAGATGGATTGAGTTCGATAGAAAATGTGTAATTCTCGTATGAACCTTAAAATGGTTAGGTAAGTGTGGAATATTATCCGTAATAATCATTGGTGGGCTGTGTGCGATACCACCGTAATTATTCCTGTTGGTGGGCTGTGTGCGATACCACCTTATTACTTTTTCACGATGGGTTGTGTGCGATACCATCGTTTATATTATCATTTGGTGGGCTAAGTGCTATACCACCGTAAATATTCTTGTTGGTGGGCTATGTGCGATACCACCCTATTATAGAGTAATGGTAAGCTGTGTGCGAAACCACCGAGTGTTTGGGTATTATTCTGAATGATTTATTGAGAAATCGTTTAAGTATATGTTTCATATAATGTTGTGGTGATGAGTGTAGGGAATGTATGCAAATAAATGAGAGCATTATATTTGTTATATGGTTGAAATGTGGTAAGAAATGAAATGAGTAAGCATGATTATGAAATGTGGATTGTTCTTGCTTGTTATGAAAAGCATTGTTTGATATATATATATATATATATATATATGTTATGATGCTTATTATTTACATGTAAACTTACTAAGCTTAAAGCTTACTCCCTTTCTTTTCCCTTGTTTTATAGTGTCAAAGAGCCGGTTCGGGATACGAAGTTAATTGGAAGATTACCCACACTACCAGCTCATCTCGATATATCTAGACTTAGCATTTTGAGTATGGCATGTATAGGGGCTAGACTAGGTGAAATGTTTTGTTATTTTGGCCAAGTGTGTGTTGGCTCCTTTATAAATGAACTCCTTGTATATAGCCATAGTTGATGGCTCATTAGCTCTAATTTATGAAAAGATGAGGTTATTCATGAAAGTGTATGTTGCACAATTGGGTTGCTTAATGGATGGTTGAATGGATTTTTGATGTGTGAGTTAGGGTGACAAAGAGAGCTTGGCGAATAGCCTTGTTCTTGTCCACACGGGTAGACACACGGGCATGTGTCTAGGCCGTGTGAGATACACGGTCAGATCCATGAGCGTGTGATCAGGCCGTGTGTCCCCTGCATGTTAATGTTGCAAGTTAGTGTCGACCATGGGATAGCCACAGGGGCGTGTGCCTAGGCTGTATGCCCCTTAAAAGGTTGTTGACGTCATAATTAGAATACCCATCTTTTCACACACGAGTGAAGACACGAGCGTGTCTAGGCCGTGTGAAGGACACCGGCCAAGGACACGAGTGTGTGTCTGGCCGTGTGAAAACCCCTGTAGGTTCGAAGAGAAAATAAATTCTACATGGGTTAGGGGCATGGGCGTGTGTGACCACACGGCCTGTCCACACGGGCGTGCCCCATTTCACACGGGCGTGTGGCTCTGTTAAGGCAAAATTTTTCTAAGTTTGTAAAAGTTTCCAGTTGATTTTCGAGATCCACTGTATGCATGTTTAAGGCCTTGTAGGCCCATAATAAATATGTTTTGAATGTGAATAGAAAGTTCTAAGTTGGGATGAAATTTTATAGCCTAAAGTTGCATGTTCAAGTGAGATAAGTCTGGTAATGTCTTGTACCCGGTTCTGGCGTTGAATACGGGCAAGGGGTGTTACATTTAGTAGTATCAGAGGTATGGTTTAATCGGTTCTCGGACTACCCGAGTCTAGCTATACATGCCATAAACATATATTGATAGTGTGGTGACTTCTGAAAAATATTAAATTGTGTTTTCGTATAGTAAATGGATCCCGACCGAGCGGCTGCTGATGACGCTGCTAGTAACGCACCGACTCCCGCACAAGGGACGACACCTATAGAACGTAGACCCGAGACTATGGGTCAAGGTGAAGAGGCTCGGGAAGCCTTTCTCCAAGTGATAAGTAATTGGTACACAGAGTATGTACGAGTGAATCCTAATGCTCAACCTCCTCCACCCCCTCTTATACCTCAGCCAGTTCCTATGGCTCCTCAAGGTATAGATCTGGTTAGAATAACCAAACCCTCGGTAGATAAGATTCAAAAACAAAGGGCCAAGGAATTCAGAGCTAATATAGACGATGACCCCGAGAATGACCAAACTCAATACGAGTATTCGATGAACTCTCCTGCACACCTGAGGAGAGCTTGAAATGTGTCGTGTCATTGCTGAAGGACTCAGCATATCATTGGTAGAAAACGTTGACGTCGGTAGTTCCAAGGGAGAGAGTAACGTGGGACTTCTTTTTAGAAGAGTTCCGAAAGAAGTACATAAGTCAGAGATTTGTGGATCAAAAACGGAATGAATTCCTTGAATTGAAGCAAGGAAAGATGTCTGTGGCGGAGTATGAGCGCGAGTTTGTTAGACTCAGCAAGTATGCACAAAAGTGTGTGTCTACAGAAGCTATCTTGTGCAAGAGGTTTGAAGATGGACTGAATGAGGATATCAGACTCCTAGTTGGGATCTTAGAGTTAAAAGAATTCGTGGTGTTGGTTGACAAGGTATGCAAGGCCAAGGAATTGAATAAGGAAAAGAGAAAAGCTATGATTGAGGCCCGAGATGCTAGAAAGAGGCCAATGAGCAAACCGTTCCAAACTCAACCAAAGAGGTCCAAGGAAATGAACCTTCGGATGACTAATTCAGTGGGGTATTCACACCGAGATCGAGGTAATACATACTCAGGCTCGAGAGTTCAATCCACCTCGATGGCGAGCGTGGGCAATACAAAGTCAAATACACCAGAGTGTCAAAATTGTGGTAGGCAACAACACTGGGAGTGTTGGGGAAATAGCCGTAATTGTTACAAGTGTGGTTCACTCGATCATTTTGTTCAGAATTTTCCTTAGAGGGATGAGAAGGAAACAAAGCAAGAAGTAAGATGAAGCAATGTATTTTCGAGGGGTAGATCACAAAAGAACCCAGGAGGTGGGACTTGTAACAGCCCGATTTAGGGGCTAGTCGAAACAGTGATCTCGGAATCACTAATTCAAGGTTAGAGAAAATTATTTTCATGTTATTCTATGTGTTATAACATGGGATGTATGAAAATTTTGGTGCCTTAAGTTTAGCAATTTCTAGCCAAATTGTGAAAAAGGACTAAATCGCATAAAGTGCGAAAGTTCTATTTTATTTGCTAAAGGTGCCAAATAGCTATGGATTATAAATTGGAGGTCCGAAATGTGCAATTTGGCCTTGTTAAGTGAGTTGGCCGGCCATAGGGTGCATAGGGGACAAGTGCATTTATTTTGGTCAAAAGTTGGTGATATTAGTTGGAGAAAATGAATAAAATAAGATGATATAAGCAAAAGTTATCATCTTTTTATCTGGTCTTCTTCTCCAATCGAAAATACCAGCCATGGGAGGGCTCTGGAAGCTTGAAATTTCAGTAGCTCATTTTCTCTTCAAGTAAGTCAATTTGATGGTTGTTTTTGATTATTTTTGTATTTTTGGAGTCCTTAAAGATTAAGCTAGCTAATGAGAGGACTAGTATGCAACATGGTTGAAAGTCTAGGGACTTACCATGATAGATTTTATGTTGTTTGTTGAGTTTTTTATGGAAGAAAATGAATGATAGGATGATGATAAACAACTTTTGTGAAATGTGTTGTTATGAAAACACCTAATTGGGGCTAAAATGCAAAAGTTGTAAATTGTTCATTAAGGCATGAAATTGATGGAATTATGAATATTTGGAAGAGGATTAAATGTTCAGCTAGGCTTGTTTAACGAGAAAATGTGATAAAAATTTATTTACGAGCCTAGGAGCAAAATCGTAATTTTTCCAAAGTGTAGGGGCAAAATAGTCATTTTTGCCTAAAGTGTATATTATGGTGTAATATGATTTATAAGTGATTAAATCAGTAAATTTCATTGTTCTAGATCAAAGAAAACGATTTTCGAACCTAGAACGGATGAAAAAAAAATGTGGGCAAAAAGTTCATTCTAGGCCTTTCGACATCGAGGTAAGTTCATGTGCAAATGTTGCAATTACGTATGAGTTAATTTAATATTCCAATGTTGTATGGAATGTATATTTACTCTACGAATGTATGAAATATCTTTTAATGAGAGGTTAAGAGAATTGAATCTAAGAGTAATGAGAAATGTATATAGCATGATATGATGATAATTATGGTCTCGTGTAAGACCATATTGGAATATGGCATCGGTGTAAAAATTCGTATAAGACCATGTCAGGGACATGGCATCGATATGTTAATGCAACAGACCCTAATGGGGTAGGATGTCAATGTGGCACAATGTGTATGAGACTCAAGAATGCTATTTCACAACTTGAGTGATTCAACGGATATGTTGAAAGAAAGAAAGTATGTGGTTGTACCACGAAAAGCACAAGTGTGTGTGAGAATTTAATTGAGATGGATTCAGTATATGATGAACCTCTAGTGGGTTATGTGTAATCAATACACCTTAGTTTCATGAGATAGATTTATTAATGCATTATGAGAATGCGAACGAGTATCGTAGAAAGTTAAGTAAGAATAGCAGTGTGTGAGGATGTTCTCGGATGAACATTTAAAATAGAGAAATACATGTGGGTAACTATCCATGAATGTATAGTAATGGTGAGCTATGTGCGATATCACCATATTAATGGTTAGTGATGAGTTGTGTGCGATACCATCAACTAGATTATTATCAGAGGCCGTTACCACCTGATTAAATAGTAATCAATGGGCTATGTGCGATACCATCGCTTATAAATGATTGGTGGGTTGTGAGCGATACCACCCTATTATAGAGATTCAATGGTGGGCTAAGTGCGAAATCACCGAGAGATTAGTAGTATGAGTGGCTTATCAAAAATGCTTGATGTATTGTTTTATATGATCATGTGGTGAACAGTGCAGGAATGTATGCTAATTAAACGAGCAATTGGCTTGTGGCATGGTAAAAACGTGGTAAGAGATAGAATGAGTAAGCTTCAGGAATGGTTGAGTAAGTAACATGAGTTTATGAGAAAAAGTCTTTGTAATACCTTGCAGTCATGTATATTTAATGAATATCAGTATTTGTCAGTTTATGCAGATGAACTTACTAAGCATTATTGCTTACTCCTCTTCCTTTCTCATCTCTTATAGGTTAATTTAGCTAGCTCGGGTTGGAGATTGCTGGAGATGTTTTCACACTACCGAGCAGACACTTGGTATGAGGTATCAAGTCCCTACGAGTTATGGCATGTATAGGGCTAGTACTTAAGGTTGATTAAGTCATTGTTAATGTGCCAAATGTGTTGGCCTAAATGAGTTATGGGACGTTTGTATATAGACATAGATGATGACAAAAGTCGATTGAAATTGTACTAGAAATAGTTCTACCCTATGTATGGGAGGAAGACTTCATTTTTATGATTAAATGTCTTTAATTCATGCGTTTTAATTGATGATTTGAGAATGTTTGAAATAGCATATTGATTTATGCAATGCAGGGTGGAAGAAGGCTTGGTAGATAGCCTGATAATTGTCCACATGGGTAGACACCCACATGGGCGTGTGTCTAGGCCGTGTGAAGTCTGCACTTTGCACTTGAAATTTAATGCACCCCACGGCTGAAGCACACGGATGTGTGTATATGCCGTGTGGATAAGTCAGAATACTAAGTTTTAGCACACGGGTTATGGCCACGGGCGTGTCAAGGCTCTGTGGAATTGGTCAGTGTAGACCACGGGTGGAAGACACGGGCATGTCTTAGAGACACATGGGCGTGTCCCTAGACCCACACGGGCGTGTGACCCCTGTTTGTTAAAAAGTTACTTGAACTCGTAAAAGTTCCCGGAATAGTTTCCAGACTTCTCGGAAGTATGTTTAGGGCCTTTTAGGCCAAGTTTATACAAAAGATGGGTTTAAACGAAATTTTTATAACCCTATTTGAGATGTTTAAGTAAGATCAGTTAGGTATTGCCACAAACCCTGTTTCGGCTCAATTACGGGTAAGGGGTGTTACATTTAGTGGTATCAGAACATGGTTCAGTCGATTCTCGGACTAACATAGCACGAGTGAGAGTCTAGCTATGCATGCCATATGTGGATCGTGATAGTGTGATGTCTCCTGGCTCTAACGTAATTGTTTTGTTAAGACAGAGATGATTCCCAACCGAGCTAATTTCAATAAGTTTGTATGATTTTCAAGTTTTATGAATATTTCATTGAATTGCTTGTGATGTTGTTATATGCAAATTATTTCTATAAAAGTGTTCAATGATCTATTAAACAAAGAAGTTACTAAGAGCAAGTATATGAAAGTCCCGATTGAAGATGAATTACTTAGGATATTCGATTTATCACATGCAATGAATAAAGTCCGTATAAGACCATGTCAAGACATGGCTTCGGTAATCAAGCAAGTTATCATGTAAGACCAAGACAAGTCTTGGCATTGAAGAGTTATTATGAGATGAAGTCTCATATAAGCCCAAGCCAAGGCATGGCATTGGTGAGTAACAAGGAAGATTTCATGTAAGTCCAAGCCAAGGCTCGGCATTGACCAATTCATGAATAAAGATACCAAGTTGAGAGATCCCATATAAGACCGTATCTAGGATATGGCTTTGGCATCGAGTTAAATGTGAGATGAGATTCAGCATCCTCAGTCATTCATAGTAATTCATCGGGCAAAAGAGTAAAGCTTAAATGAGATAGCAAGAAAGTTTATTTAGTAAAGTTGATATCACGTCATGCTAGATAAAATTGACTAAGAAGTATTATTCATGTTATGAATGATGATGTTGAGATTATGCTTATTATAGTAAAGTATACTGATCTATGTGATCAAGTGTTACAGGTACCTTGTTTACGTTACAAGCATGAGACTAGTAAGTACCATGATGTATGTGAGAAGCAGTAAGAGTAAGTAAGCATTTGAGATTTGTGATGCCATTGTTTTTGATAAATGAGTCCAAATGGTTAAACCTCACGTGTGACTGTTAAAGCAGAGAATGTATAATGTTTTGTTTTATGATTCTATTAGGAAGTCACACATATTATAGTGTGGGAGTTAAACTGAGAAGCTTGATTAAGTGGAATGCAGGAGATGAGTACGATCGTTCAATGATAAAATGATGAATAAGACCATGGTTGGACCATGGCGGTATATGTGATCCCATATAAGACCATGTCTGGGACATGGCATTGGCATCGATACGTGATCCCGTACAAGACCATATCTGGGATATGGCTTCGGTATTGAATAAGATAATCGATAAGACCATATTCGGGATATGGCACCGATATTTGTTGTGAGATCCATATAAGACCATATCTGGGATATGGCATTGGTACCAAATAGTGATCCCGTGTAAGACTATGTCTGGGACATGGCTTCGGCACAAAAGAAAGATCTCGTATAAGACCATGTCCGGGACATGGCATCGACATCTAAGTACGATCTCGCATAAGACCATATCTGGGATATGGCATCGACATCGAGTTACAAGATCCCATATAAGACCATATCTAGGATATGGCATCGGCATCGACATGAGTTCCATGTAAGACCGTATCAGGGATATGGCATTGGTATTGATATGAGATTTCGTGTAAGTCCATAGAGAGACTATGGCATCATGATGACATGTAAGAAAATAGTTGGGCTATGATGTGTGATACGAGTAAGATCATAGTTGGACTATGGCAATCAAGTAAACGACGTACTCAAACTCGTAAGACATTCTCTAAATTGATAAGCAATAATAAGATAAAGTAGAGTTGAATGTTGAGTACTCGAGTAGTTATTAATGTGGAACTTGAGTAAGTGAAGTCACAGTTCGAAAGTATGAGTAATAGAGACGATTGTAGCACGATAAACGTGAACACTCACTTGGAGCGAGTTGCGTGACTATGATGATATTTCATTGATGATGAATATTAAATCATATGTATGTAGTCACGAGAGTAGGGCTAAGGGACTCTGCAACCTCGCCCCCTTACCACTGTTGAATTATGATGAGATGTTATAGGAGTTAAGTTGAGTGAGTTTGCATTTGATCAATGCAATATTTATGTTAGCATAATTGAGAATGCTTTGTATCACATTGATACATGATACTCTACTAAATAGAGTAATTGTTGTTGAACATAAGGTTGAAGTCCTAGGGGACTATAATTAAGAGGCTAACATTGAGATATGAAATAGTTGAGATCTCGTATACGACCATATCCGGGATATGGCTTCGGTAATATGAGAATCGTGTAAGACCATATTCAGAATATGGCATCGATACTTGATGTGGAAGTCCATATATGACCTTATCCGGGATATGGCATTGGCATTAGAGGTGACTCCATATAAGACCACCTCGGGGATGTGGCATTGGTTTCGTACCTACATGAATGACGATGAATTTGCGTCTTCGATGAATTTGCGTCTTTGGTTATCCCTAGTGATCAACGGGACAAATAGATGAGTCTAGAAGTACAAATGAGATTAGTACTAAAGTCATGTGAAGGAGTGAATACAGATATTCGTGAATGAATCACGAAGAAACAAGTACGATGTGTGGCACGATATGTGCTAAATAAATGGCAAGTATGAGTAAGTTGGCTCGAAGGCTGCAGTTTGTGCAAGGTTAGTTGATGCCATGGGTGGATTATAATAATCCCCTTGAGTATTATGTACAATTATCTGTTGCCTTTCAGGGCGGATGTGGTTGTTCTTTTCATAAACTGTGACTGTGTGAGAATGTTAGCTGATAGTAAAAATCAGAAAAAAATGATTGTCGATTTATTTATTTGAAATCGACATTCCTTTATCTCTTAGTAACCCTATACGGGTACTTTGAGGAGGAAGTTGGTGATGATTCTAGTATAAGAAGTAAAATCGCAAGTTTCACGTTGTGTGATAGGTTTTCGAGTAAGATGAATAGAATTAATGAATTCGATCGAGAAAGCCCTGCTATTGTAACAACTCTGTTTAGACCTTAGTCGAAACAGTGATTTTGGGACCACAAATCCGAGTTTGTATAATATTCTAATATTATTTTCTGTGTTGTTGATATGTGACTTGCATGTGGTAAATTTTCGTAAACTAATTTGTCTGTTCATGTGTTTAATTTGAGCAAAGGATTGATTTGTATTAAATGTGAAAGTTGTATGCTGTTTGTTAAAGTACCAATGTGATGTGGCTTTGTAAAGATGGAGACCTCATATGGCAATTAAGCTATAATTGAGATAGTGGATGGTAGAATGTCGTAATAACCTTGGTATTATTTTGTCTTATATGTATAATGGATAGGCAATTTAGTAATTAAATTATTAGCATTAAATTAATGAAACAAAAAGATGAAGTGTTCATCTTTTATTTTCTCTTCATTTGGCCGAAACAAGTAAGGAAAGAAAGGAAAGAAATCTAGCTAGGGTATTCGGCCTTTCTATTGCAAATTAAGGTATGATTTTGATTTGGATTTTAATGATTTTTATGTTTTTGAGATTGTTGCTTAGTTTACTATCAAGCCCATATCTCAATTTTGTGTATTGATAATGTTTGTGAGATATGTCATTGATGATATGTTGAGCTTTGTGATGAGTTTAGTTGTTAAATGAAAGATTTGAGCTTGATGAACATATTTTGTTCTTGAATTTTTGATGAATTTAGCTAATTAGGGCTATATTGAGAAAATAATATTTTTCAGGACTAAAATGTGAAATAAATGAAATGTATGAGCTTGTATTAGCATGGGGGGAATTCGGCTAGGCTTGAACCAAGTGAAATTATGTGAATTTGATGAGTTGGTGAAATAGGGTCTAAAGTGTCGAAATGTAAAAATGTGAGGGCTATTTTGTAAAATGCCCTAAATATTTGTGCTTGGACTAAAATGAATGATTTAGTGATTGAATGGATTTAATTTGAATGTGTATAGACCAAGAAAGAAGAAGTTCGGATCGAGATCGAGGCAAAGATAAAGTGCTCGATTAATCGACCGTTTCGATAGTTTGACGTCCGAGGTAAGTTCGGATATAATGCATGTTATTAAGATATGGTTTAGCATTATGAAATGAATGTGTATATGTGTATGAAATCGAAATGTTATGTGCAAGATTTAGTTGATGGCACTAAGGGTGCAAAAATTGAAATTGAAACAGAGATGAATAGCACTGTGTGTGCGATGTTATGAAAGCTTCAGCTATTTGACGTGGCACTGTGTGTGCGATATTGAGATAAGTCAGTTGAAAGATTAGGCACTAAGTGTGCGATGACTAATATGTATCGACCATGTATATGGCACTGAGTGTGCGATTAAATCGAAAGAATATCAGAGGATGATCGACTTGAATATCAAGCATTGAGTAGCTTGGAAATTGAATAACTATGTGTTAACTAAGGTATGTATTGAACCTTTATGGTTGATGAGTTTATAGATAAAGCTATGAATGGATGAATAAATAGTTTTAGCTATCGATGATATGGTATGTATAAGAGAGAATTGATCTATGTGATGTTTGGTTTAGTTTAATGTGTTATGTTATGAACTTACTAAGCTTTATAAAGCTTACCGTGTGATTTGTTTCTCTGTTTTGCAGTGTCAGTAAAGCTAGCTCGGATCCGGGAATAGTCAGCATCTCAATCACACTATCGGCATTCTATTTTGGTACTTTTGGAAAGATGTACATAGTTGAAATATGGCATGTATAGGCTAGTTATTTGAATCATATTTGAGTTGTGTAAATAGCTATGTGATATGGCTAGCTAAATGTTGGTAATGTGCATGAGTGAATATGGTATTTGGTACATATTTTGATATAACATGATGGTAATGAATTAGCATATGAATGGTGAGTTCAATGATGAATCAATGCCTTAGTGATTTAATGAAGTTATGGATGATTTATACCTAGATTTACATGTATTTTGGTTGTATAAATTGGCATGCTTAGAAATGAGATGATATGATGATTATTAGACATGAAATTGTTGCCAAATTGTATGTATAAAGATGCTCAAATGTGCTTGTAGGATTGACCCATATGGGTGGCATTTTGGCCTTGTAAATGGCCTATTTTTGCCACACGGGCGTGCCTAGTGACCGTGAGCGTAAGTCAGTATATGGCCTAAGAGCACACGGCCACGGCATACGGACGTGCTTGGTAGCCGTGTGGTTTTTGACAAGATCGACCACGACCGAAGTACACGGGCGTGCTTGGTGGCCATGGAGCAAAGGTCAGTTTCGACCACGAGGAGGACACAAGGGTGTGTCTAGAAGCTGTAGGAGGCACACGGCCTACCCCCACGGGCGTATATCCCCTAAAACTTTGAAAAATTTTAAATTTCCATAAAGATTCTGTATGTGTTTCGGTTTAGTCCTGACCCCTCTCTCGCATGTGTTTAAGGTCTTATACACCTTAATAAGGGACTAATTGTTTATGTTTGATGTATTATGTTGATGATTGAATTTGTGTCGTAAATGAGTTGTGAAATGATCCTATTGTCCGGTAATGCCTCTTAACCCTATTCCGCCGACGGTTTCAGGTTAAGGGTGTTACAGCTATCGTGAGATATGACGATAGTAAAGGTTTTAGATTAGCATAATAAAAGAAACTCAGATGAGAGTGTGCTTAAAATATGTTCTCAGTATGGAGAAAAGAGTAGATTATTGTATTGAGATATGATTCAAGTTCTGTGTATATTCACGCATGAATCAGTAAAGAGAATAAAATTCTGTGTGTACGTGAGTAGGGAGCATGATTTAAGGGTATGATCATCGAAATGTTCAAACCGTGACAGTTGAATTGAAAGCTATAGAAGGAACTATTGATTGAAAGTTCTAGTACTGAGTTCAGTCTGAATCGAGAAAAAGAGTTGACAGGTTGGTGATCCTGAGACGATCACTCTTATGTCTTTGTTGTGAGTTAGATGTTAGGAAACGAAGAAGTGGAAACGGCTAGAACCTTTACAATGGCAAGTATAGTTATTATAATACTTCTCAGATAGTAGACATAGTACGGATGTCTGGATGAAGGATCCATGTTAAGTAATGCGAGTTAGTTACTCGATTGACCTTAGTTGATAAAAATCCATAAGATTTTCATTGTTAATGTTTCCTCGAGATAGAATTTGAATGATGATGAATCCAAAACTTATAACAGAAGTTTTGGTATGAGACTTAGTAGTAGCATATCTACTAATGCAAGAATAAGAAAGTGTAGTTATGTGCATAAATGTTTTGACAATAGAGTACATTTCACGATAAGATTGAGTCTATGGTCAGAAGTAGTTGACCACTAAAAGTTGAGTTTTTCAAAGCGTACAATTCAAGACTATTACATTCGGTGAATGCTTTAATGAAAGAGTGAGATAAAACCTTATGGATTTCAAATTTGATGTGACAAAATTTCCAAGAAAGGAAATTTCATTCGAATTGTAGTAAATCAACAAGTAAAGATTCGAATGATCATTTGGACATGAGCAGAGTTCCAAATTGGTGGATTACAGAGTATATGCCCTAGAGGAAGAATAGCCTAGGTCTCAAGTTACGTTTCGACCTTATGTATCTCAACTTAAGAGTTATTGGCAAGAGAAACTTGAGGATAAGTGGATTCACGATTTTGAAGAGTAGATGGAAACGTTTTAAGAATGTTGGTAACAACTCCTCCTGATTAGATTTTCGGGGACGAAAATCCCTAAGGGGGAGAATTGTAACAGCCTGATTTAGGGGCTAATCGGAATAGTGATCTCGGAATCACTAATTCAAGGTTAGAGAAAATTATTTTCATGTTATTCTATGTGTTATAACATGTTTATAGGGATGTATGAAAATTTTGGTGCCTTAAGTTTAGCAATTTCTAGCCAAATTGTGAAAAAGGACTAAATCGCATAAAGTGCGAAAGTTTTATTTTATTTGCTAAAGGTGCCAAATAGCTATGGATTATAAATTGGAGGTCCCAAATGTGCAATTTGGCCTTGTTAAGTGAGTTGGTTCGCCATAGGGTGCATAGGGGACAAGTGCATTTATTTTGGTCAAAAGTTGGTGATATTAGTTGGAGAAAATGAATAAAATAAGATGATATAAGCAAAAGTTATCATCTTTTTATTCGGTCTTCTTCTCCAACCGAAAATATCAGCCATGGGAGGGCTTTGGAAGCTTGAATTTTCAGCAGCTCATTTTCTCTTCAAGTAAGTCAATTTGATGGTTGTTTTTTTTATTATTTTTGTATTTTTGGAGTCCTCAAAGCTTAAGCTAGCTAATGAGAGGACTAGTTTGCAACATGGTTGAAAGTCTAGGGACTTACCATGATAGAGTTTATGTTGTTTGATGAGTTTTTTATGGAAGAAAATGAATGATAGGATGATGATAAACAACTTTTGTGAAACGTGTTGTTATGAAAACACCTAATTGGGGCTAAAATGCAAAAGTTGTAAATTGTTCATTAAGGCATGAAATTGATGGAATTGTGAATAGTTGGATTAAATGTTTAGCTAGGCTTGTTTAACGAGAAAATGTGATAAAAATTTATTTACGAGCCTAGGAGCAAAATCGTAATTTTTCCAAAGTGTAGGGGCAAAATAGTCATTTTTGCCTAAAGTGTATATTATGGTGTAATATGATTTATAAGTGATTAAATCAGTAAATTTCATTGTTCTAGATCAAAGAAAACGATTTTCGAACCTAGAACGGATGAAAAAAAAATGTGGGCAAAAAGTTCATTCTAGGCCTTTCGACATCGAGGTAAGTTCATGTGCAAATGTTGCAATTACGTATGAGTTAATTTAATATTCCAATGTTGTATGGAATGTATATTTACTCTACGAATGTATGAAATATCTTTTAATGAGAGGTTAAGAGAATTGAATCTAAGAGTAATGAGAAATGTATATAGCATGATATGATGATAATTATGGTCTCGTGTAAGACCATATTGGAATATGGCATCGGTGTAAAAATTCGTATAAGACCATGTCAGGGACATGGCATCGATATGTTAATGCAACAGACCCTAATGGGGTAGGATGTCAATGTGGCACAATGTGTATGAGACTCAAGAATGCTATTTCACAACTTGAGTGATTCAACGGATATGTTGAAAGAAAGAAAGTATGTGGTTGTACCACGAAAAGCACAAGTGTGTGTGAGAATTTAATTGAGATGGATTCAGTATATGATGAACCTCTAGTGGGTTATGTGTAATCAATACACCTTAGTTTCATGAGATAGATTTATTAATGCATTATGAGAATGCGAACGAGTATCGTAGAAAGTTAAGTAAGAATAGCAGTGTGTGAGGATGTTCTCGGATGAACATTTAAAATAGAGAAATACATGTGGGTAACTATCCATGAATGTATAGTAATGGTGAGCTATGTGCGATATCACCATATTAATGGTTAGTGATGAGTTGTGTGCGATACCATCAACTAGATTATTATCAGAGGCCGTTACCACCTGATTAAATAGTAATCAATGGGCTATGTGCGATACCATCGCTTATAAATGATTGGTGGGTTGTGAGCGATACCACCCTATTATAGAGATTCAATGGTGGGCTAAGTGCGAAATCACCGAGAGATTAGTAGTATGAGTGGCTTATCAAAAATGCTTGATGTATTGTTTTATATGATCATGTGGTGAACAGTGCAAGAATGTATGCTAATTAAACGAGCAATTGGCTTGTGGCATGGTAAAAACGTGGTAAGAGATAGAATGAGTAAGCTTCAGGAATGGTTGAGTAAGTAATCATGAGTTTATGAGAAAAACTTTTTATAATACCTTGCACTCATGTATATTTAATGGATATCAGTATTTGTCAGTTTATGCAGATGAACTTACTAAGCATTATTGCTTACTCCTCTTCCTTTCTCATCTTTTATAGGTTAATTTAGCTAGCTCGGGTTGGAGATTGTCGGAGATGTTTTCACACTATCGAGTAGACACTTGGTATGATGTATCAAGTCCCTATGAGTTATGGCATGTATAGGGCTAGTACTTAAGGTTGATTATGTCATTGTTAATGTGCCAAATGTGTTGGCTTAAATGAGTTACCGGACGCTTGTATATAGACATAGATGATGAAAAAAGTCGATTGAAATTGTACTAGAGATAGTTCTACCCCATGTATGTGAGGAAGACTTCATTTTTATGATTAAATGTCTTTAATTCATGTGTTTTAATTGATGATTTGAGAATGTTTGAAATAGCATATGGATGTTTGCAATGTAGGGTGGAAGAGGGCTTGGCAGATAGGTTGATAATTGTCCACATGGGTAGACACACGGGTGTGTGTCTAGACCATGTGGGAGGCACGGCTAGTACATGGGCGTGTGTCTAGGTTGTGTGAAGTCTGCACTTTGCACTTGGAATTTAATGCACCCCACGAGTGAAGCACACGAGCATGTGTATATGTCGTGTGGATAAGTCAGAATGCTAAGTTTTAACACACGGGTTATGGCCACGGGCGTGTCAAGGCCGTGTGGAATTGGTCAGTGTGGACCACGGGTGGAAGACACGGGCATGTCTTAGAGACACACGGGCGTGTCCCTGGACCCACACAGGTGTGTGACCCCTGTTTGTTAAAAAGTTCTTGAACTCGTAAAAGTTCCCGGAATAGTTTCCAAAGTTCTCGGAAGTATGTTTAGGGCCTTTTAGGCCAAGTTTATACAAAGGATGGGTTTAAACAAATTTTTATAACCCTATTTGAGATGTTTAAGTAAGATCAGTTAGGTAATGCCTCAAACCCTGTTCCAGCTCGATTACGGGTAAGGGGTGTTACAGGACTAGTAATAGAGGTGCACCCAGAGACTCTGCTGTGAGATCGGAGGGTCGAGCACCTACAAGGACTTATGCCATCCGCGCTCGCGAAGAGGCATCCTCTCCAGATGTGATAACGGGTACTTTTTCTCTTCTTGATGTCTCTGTTGTTGCTTTGATTAACCCGGGGTCTAACCATTCTTATATTTGCATGAAATTGGTATCTAGCATGAGTATGATTGCTGAGTCTACAGAATTTGTGATAAAAGTGTCAAACCCGTTAGGCAAAAATGTGCTAGTTGATAAAGTGTGTAGGAATTGTCCCTTGACAATTAGAGGTTAATGTTTTCCGGCAAATCTCTTGTTGTTTCCGTTTGATGAATTTAATTTGATTCTTGGCATGGATTGGTTGACTACTCATAATATCTTAGTATATTGTGGTAATAAGTTTATTGAATTGAAGTGTGTAAATGGAGATGTCATTCGGGTTGAATCAGGTAGATCGAATAGTTTGCCTATGATAATTTCATCTATGGTAGTCGAGAGATACTTGAAGAAAGGTTATGAGTCCTATCTCGCCTTTGTGCTAAATACTCAAGAGTCAGAGGTAAAATTTGAATCAGTGCCGGTAGTATGCGAGTATCTAGATGTGTTCCTAGAAGAGTTATCCGGATTGCCTTCAATTAAAAAGGTCGAGTTTGGGATAGAGTTAGTTCCGGGTACAACACCTATTTCGGTTGCTCCATATATAATAACACCATTGGAGTTAAAAGAGTTGAAGACTCAGTTGCAAGAGTTAATGGACAAGGGTTTTGCAAGGCCGAGCTATTCACCGTGGGGTGCTCCGGTACTTTTTGTAAAGAAGAAAGATGGGTCAATGAGATTGTGTATAGACTACAGACAACTCAACAAGGTGACAGTGAAGAATAAGTATCACTTGCCAAGGATAGATGATTTATTTGACCAATTGAAGTGAGCTACGGTATTCCCTAAGATAGACCTAAGGTCTGGCTACTACCAGTTAAGGGTTAATGAGCAAGATATGCCGAAAACTGCATTTCGGACGAGATATGGCCATTATGAGTTTCTTGTCATGCCATTTGGCTTAACGAATGCTCCTACAATTTTTATGGATTTAATGAACCGCATCTTCTGACCGTATTTGGATAAGTTTGTGGTTGTTTTTATTAACGACATATTAGTTTATTCTCAGGATGAGAATAAACATACAGAACATCTGAGAATTATTTTGCAGACTCTAAGAGACAAGCAGTTGTATGCTAAATTCAGCAAGAGTGAGTTTTGGCTCCGAGAGGTCGGATTCTTAGGACACATTGTGTCGGGTGATGGCATTAGAGTTGATTTGAGTAAGATCTTAGCTATTGTGGAGTGGAAACTGCCAAGGAATGTGTCAAAAATTAGAAGCTTTTTGGGTTTGGCGGGTTACTAAAGACGGTTCGTCAAAGGGTTTTGTATGATTGCTACCCCGATGACGAAACTGTTGCATAAAGATGTTAAGTTTGAATGGACTGAAAAATGCCAACAGAGTTTTGAGAAATTGAAAGCACTGTTGACTGAGGCGCTGGTTTTAGTACAACCTGAGTCGGGGAGAGAGTTTGTGGTTTACAATGATGCGTCATTAAATGGTCTCGGTTGTGTGTTGATGCAAGAGGGTAAGGTAGTAGCTTATGCCTCCAGACAGTTAAAACCGCATGAGAAGAATTATCCGACTCATGATTTAGAGTTGGCTACGATAGTCTTCGTTTTGAAGATTTGGCGTTATTATTTATATGGTGAGAAGTGTCAAATCTTCACCGATCATAAGAGTTTGAAGTACTTGATGGACCACAAGGATTTGAATTTACGACAACGGCGATGGCTCGAATTATTAAAGGATTATGAGTTAGTAATCGATTACCATCCGGGGAAAGCGAATGTGGTTGAAAATGCCTTGAGCGGAAAATCCCTGTACGCTTTGAGAGCTATGAGTACGAGCTTAGTGTTGTCTGATGGTGGTTATATATTAGCCGAGTTGAGGGCTAGACCGTTATTTATTCAACAGATATGTGAAGCTCAAAAGGATGATAGTGGGATGCAAGCTAAGAGAGCTCATTGCGAATCGGGAAATGAATCTCATTTTCGGATGAGTTCAGATGGATGTATGATGTTCCACGACAGATTTGTGTACCTAAGGATGGTGATTTGATCCAAAAAATTTTTCATGAAGCGCACAGTGGTTGCTTGTCAGTACATCCAGGCAGTACGAAAATGTACAATGATTTGAAAAAAATTGTATTGGTGGCCGGGTATGAAAAGAGACATCTCCGAGTTTGTTACAAAATATTTGATCTATCAACAGGTGAAAGCCGAGCATCAAGTACCTTCGAGATTGCTTCAGTCAGTGATGGTTCCTAAGTGGAAATGGGATCGAATCACCATGGATTTTGTTACGGGGTTACCCATGACTCTGAGAAAGAAAGATGCTGTATGGGTTATTGTGGACAGATTAACGAAGTCGGCTCACTTTATACCGGTGCGTGTGGATTATTCACTTAATAAGTTGGCCGAGTTGTATATTACCAAGGTGGTTAGATTGCATGGGGTGCCTATATCTATTATCTTAGATAGAGATCCGAGATTTACTTTGAGGTTTTGGAAGAAATTGTAGGAAGCCTTGGGTACAAGGTTGAATTTTAGTACTGCGTTCCATCCTTAAACAGATGGCCAATCCAAAAGAGTGATTCAAGTTATTGAGGATATGCTCCGATGCTGTGTGTTAGAGTTTGAAGGTAGTTGAGATTTTGAAGGTAGTTGGGAAAAATATCTACCTTTGGTCGAGTTTGTCTATAACAACAGTTATCAGTCGAGTGTACAAATGGCACCATACGAAGCTTTATATGGTTGCAAGTGTCAGACTCCCTTGTATTGGACCGAGCTTAGTGAGAAGCAAATACACGGGGTCGACCTAGTTAAAGAGACCGAAGAGAAAGTGAAAGTGATCCATGATAGTTTAAAAGCTACTTCGAATTGACAGAAGTCATAAGCGGATTTAAAAAGCAAAGAAATCGAGTTTCAGGTGGGCGACAAAGTATTTCTAAAAGTATCCCCGTGGAAGAAAATATTGAGATTTGGTCGAAAGGGCAAATTGAGTCCGCGATTCATAGGGTCGTATGAGGTTATTGAAAGGATAGGTCAGTAGCATATCGGTTGGCTTTACCGGTAGAGTTAGAGAGGATACATAACGTGTTCCATGTGTCGATGTTACGGCGATATCGTTCCAATCCTTCGCATGTGATCTCTCCCACAGAAATTGAGATACGACCGGACATGACTTATGAAGAGGAACCAATTAAGATATTGGCTCGAGAGGTTAAATAGTTGAGGAACAAGAGCAAAGCCTTAGTAAAAGTGTTATGGCAAAAACACAGTGTGGAAGAGGATATGCAACACCCTTAACCGTATTCTACACCGGAACCGGATACAAGGCGTTGCCGTACTTAACACACATGGTCATACAACTTTGGGCTATCAAATTTCATTCCAAATTACAAATTTTCCATACACACCTCCAACATTCTTATAATGGGCCTACGAGGCACTAAGCATGCTTCCGGAAGGTTTAGAAGATAATTCAAAAAAAATTTCACACTTAGAAAAATTTTACCTAAATAGGGGCCACACGCCCGTGTGGGCAGGCCGTGTGGTCACACACGCCCATGTCCCTCACCCGTGGTCGACACTGACTTATTTCACACGACCGAACACATGCCCGTGTCCCTAGCCTATGTCTCCCACATGGCCTCGACACTCCCGTGTCTTAGTCCATGTGCCAAAACCTTGGCATTCTTTTTATGACGTCATCACCTCACTACGGTCACACGTCCAGGGCACATGCCCGTGTCCTTAGACCATGTGTCGAATTAAATTCCAATTTCAAGGTGCAGACTTCACACGGCCTAGGCACATGCCCATGGCCGTGCCTCCCACACGGTTGAGACACATGGCCGTGCCTCTGCCCGTATGTTTACTACAAAGCTTACTGACTTGTAAAACTAACATGCAGGGGACACACGACCTGGTCACATACCCATGGGACTGACCGTGTGTCACACACGGCTTAGACACACGCCCGTGTGCCTACCCGTGTGGCCAAGAACAAGGCTATTCGCCAAGCTCTTTCATCACCCTAATTCATTCCAGAATAATTCATAACCAACAACCCAATCATATACCCTACACAATCATGAATAACCTCATTTTTTTCACTGATTAATAGTATTGAGCCATTAACTATGGCCATGTACAAAAGAATTCATCTATAAGGAGCCAATACATACTTGGCCAAAACAACAAACACTTCACCTGGTCTAGCCCCTATACATGCCATACTCAAAATGCTAATTCAAAAATATACCAAGATGAGCTGATAGTGTGGGTGATCTTCCGATTATCTTCGTATCCCGACCGGGCTCTTTGACTCTATAAAACAAGGAAAAAAGAAAGGGAGTAAGCTTTAAAGCTTAGTAAGTTTACATGTAAACAATAAATATCATAACATGTGCTAATCAATAAATAGCATTTCACAATAAGTAAAAGCATCCAACAATCCAAGATCATGCTTACTCATTCTTTCTTACCACATTCCAACAATATCACCACCAAATCCTCTTATTATTTAACATACATCCTTGCATTTATCACCACAAGACCACATTAAACAACACAACATAATTTCACGATAAGTCACTCTTAGAAATATCAAACACTCGGTGGTTTCGCACTTAGCCCACCATTTGTCTTAAACAGGGTGGTAACACACATAGTCCACCAACAAGAATATTTACGGTGGTATCGCACATAGCCCACCAATTGATAACATAAATGATGGTATCGCACAAAGCCCATCGTGAATAAATATTAAGGTGGTATCGCACATAGCCCACCAACAAGAATAATTAAGGTGGTATCACACATAGCCCACCAACAAGAATAATTAAGGTGGTATCGCACACAGCCCACCATAATTTATTACGGATAATATTCTACACTTACATATCTATTTCAACATTCATATTCTAACAAGTCTAATTCATTTAAATCATAAATGACCTTAATGACATAATAACATGTGTATTTAAGATACATCATTTATACATAAAATTACCTCGGTGCAAAATGTACTAATTTGTGGTTTAATCCGAAACCTTGCCTTTTCCCCTGTCAAGGTTAATTCCGCGTTCTTCTTGATCTATAATAACAAAATTTCATTCATTCAATCATTTCATGATCATAATACATCATAATCTCTACTTAGGCAAAAATGACCATGTTGCCCTTGTGCTTTGGCAAAAATTATGATTTTGCCCCTAGGCTCGTAAATCATTTTCATCCCATTTTCTCATTAAACAAGCCTAGCTGAACATTTATTACTCTTACAACTACTCATAATTCCAATTATTTCATGCATTTATTACACATTTTCAACCTTTGCATTCAAGTCCTATTTAGGTGTTTTCATGCTAACACCTTACACAAAAGTTGTTCCTTAACTCACTATCATTCATTTTCTTCCATAAAAACTCAGCAAACAACATAAAATCTCTCATGGAAAGTCCCTAGACTTTCAACCATATTACAAATTAGTCCCCTCATTAGCTAGCTTAAGCTTTGGGGACTCCAAAAGTACAAAAATTCTCAATAAAAACCACTAAGATCACTTACTTGTAGAGATAAGGAGTTGCTAAAAATTTTCAAGCTCCCATGGTGTTTTTCTTTGGGAATTTTGGTGGTGAGAAGAAGGGGAAAAGATGATATCTTTTCTTCTCCTTATTTTATTATTTTACTAGATAAATTACCACCAAAATCTCACCTAATGCTTTGAAAATTTAATTCTTTGTCCCCTATGACCAGCTATTAACTTAAGAAAGGTCTATTTGCATATTAGGGACCTCCAATTAAAATCTACAGCTATTAGAAACCTTTTTCTTGTAAAATAATACTTTCGCATTTAATGCGATTTAGTCTTTTTTCACAATTAAGCACACAATTGTTAAAATTAAAGCACCAAAATTTCTATGCAACCTTACTATCATGCTATAATTCATAAAATATTATGAAAATAATTTTCTTCAACCTCGGATTAGTGGTCTCGAAATCATTATTTCGACTAGCCCCAAAATTGGGCTGTTACAACTCTCCCCTCTTTTAGAGATTTTCGCCCTTGAAAATCTTACCGGTAAAAAGGTTTGGATATTGTTCTCTCATGGCTTCTTCCAGTTTCGACGTAACCTCTTCTACACCGTGTTTTTTCCATAACACTTTTACTAAGGTTATTCTCTTATTCCTCAATTGTTTCACCTCTCGAGCCATAATCTTAATTGGCTCCTCTTCATAAGTCATGTCCGATCGTATCTCAACTTCCATGGGAGGGATTACATGCGAAGGATCGAAACGATATTGCCGCAACATCGACACATGAAACAAATTGTATATTCTCTCTAACTCTACCGGAAAAGCCAACCGATATGCCACTGGTCCAATCCTTTCGGTAATCTCATACGGTCCTATAAATCATGGACTCAATTTTCCCTTTCTACCAAATCTCAATATTTTCTTCCACGGAGATACTTTCAAAAATACTTTGTCGCCCACTTGAAACTCAATTTCTTTCCTTTTTAAATCCACGTACGACTTTTGTCGGTCTGAAGCAGCTTTCAAACTATCACAGATCACTTTCACTTTCTCCTCGGTCTCTTTAACTAGGTCGACCCCATGAATTTGCTTCTCACTAAGCTCGGTCCAATACAAAGGAGTTCGACACTTGCGACCATATAAAGCTTCGTACGGTGCCATCCGTATACTCGATTGATAACTGTTGTTGTAAGCAAACTCAACCAAAGGTAGATATCATTTCCAACTACTTCCAAACTCTAACACACAGCATTGGAGCATATCCTCAAGGACTTGAATCACTCTTTCAGATTGGCCGTCAGTTTGCAGATGGAACGCAGTACTAAAATTCAACCTTGTACCTAAGGCTTCCTGCAACTTCTTCCAAAACCTCGAAGTAAATCTCGGTTCTCTATCCGAGATAATAAATACAGGCACCTCATGTAATCTCACCACCTCAGCAATATACAACTCGGCCAACTTATCAAGAGCATAATCAACACGCACCGGTATAAAGTGAGCCGACTTCGTTAGACTATCCACAATAACCCACACAACATCTTTCTTTCTCGGAGTGATAGACGACCCCATTACAAAATCCATGGTGATCCGATCCCACTTCCACTCAGGAACCATCACCGGCTGAAGTAATCCCGATGGTACCTGATGCTCGGCTTTCACTTGTTGACAGATCAAACATCTCGTCATGAACTCAGAGATGTCTCTTTTCATACCTGGCCACCAATAAAATCTCTTCAAATCGTTGTACATTTTTGTGCTACCAGGATGCACTGACAAATAACCACCGTGTGTTTCATGTAAAATTTTTCGGATCAACTCATCATCTTTCGCTACACAAATCCTGTCGTGAAACATCAAATAACAATCTGAACTCACTCGAAAATTAGAATCATTTCTCGATTCATACTTAGCACTTTTAGCTTGCATATCTTCATATTTCTTTTGAGTCTCACATATCTGTTGAATAAATACTGGTCTAGCCTTCAGCTCAACTAATAGCACCATCATCAGACAACGCTTAGCTCGTACTCATGGCCCTCAAAGCGTACAGAGATTTTCTACTCAAGGCACCCGCCACTACATTTGCTTTCTCTGGGTGATAATCAATTACTAGCTCATAGTCCTTCAATAATTCAAGCCACCGTCGTTGTCGCAAATTCAAATCCTTTTGGTCCATTAAGTACTTCAAACTCTTATGATTAGTGAATATTCGACACTTCTCACCATATAAATAATGGCGCCAGATCTTCAAAGCAAAAACGATCGCAACCAACTCCAAGTCATGATCACTCTCATGATCGCAACCAATATTCGACCTCTCGGAGCCAAAACTCACTCTTGCTAAACTTAGCATATAACTGCTTGTCTCCTAAAGCCTGCAAAACAATTCTCAGGTGCTCTGCATGATCACTCTCATCCCGAGAATAAATCAGTATATCATCGATGAAGACAACTAAAAACTTGTCTAAATACGGTCGGAAGACACGGTTCATTAAATCCATAAAAATCGCAGGGGCATTCGTTAAACCAAATGGCATGACAAGAAACTCATAATGACCATACCTCATTCGAAATGCAGTTTTCGGCACATCTTGCTCCTTAACCCTCAACTGATAATAACCAGACCTTATATCTATCTTGGAGAACACTGTAGCTCCCTTCAATTGGTCAAACAAGTCATCTATCCTTGGCAAGGGATATTTGTTTTTCACTGTTACCTTGTTGAGTTGTCTGTAGTCTATTCACAATCTCATCGACCCATATTTCTTTTTCACAAAAAGTACTGGAGCACCCCATAGTGAATAGCTCGGCCTTGCAAAGCCCTTATCCGTTAACTCTTGCAACTGAACCTTCAATTCTTTCAACTCCAATGGTGCCATCCTATACGGAGCAACCGAGATAGGTGCCGTTCCCGGCACTAGCTCAATCCCAAACTCAACCTCTCTAACTGGAGGCAATCTAGGTAACTCTTCTGGGAACACATCTGGATGTTCGCATACCACCGGCATTGATTCAATCTTTACCTCTGACTCTTGAGTATTCAGCACAAAAACGAGATAAGACTCGTATCCTTTCATCAAATATTTCTCGGCTACCATAGTTGAAATTATCACTAGAAGATTATCCGATCTACCTGATTCAACCTGAATGACATCCCCATTTTCACATTTCAATTCAATAAACTTGCTACCACAGTTCACTAAAACATTATGGGCAGTCAACCAATCCATGCCAAGAATCAAATCATACTCATTAAACGACAACAACATAAGGTTTGCTGGAAAATAATGACCTCTAGCTGTCAAAGGACAATTCCTACACACCTTGTCAACTAGCACATGTTTGCCTAACGGGTTTTACACTTTTACTACAAATTCTGTAGACTCAACAATCATGCTCATACTAGATGCCAATTTCATGCAAATGTATGAATGGGTAGACCCTGGATCAATCAAAGTAATAAAAGAAGTGTCATGAAGAGAAAAAGTACCCATTATCACATCTGGAGATGATGCCTCTTCGCGAGCGCGAATGGAATAAGTCCTTGCAGGTGCTCGACCCTCTGGTCTCACAGTAGAATCTTGAGGCGCACCCCTTTTACAAGATCCTCCTCCCAGATTCTTTTGTAGTCTACCCCTTGAAGATACATTACTTGACCTCACTTCTTGCTTCTTTTCCTTATCATCCCTCTCTAAGGACAATTTCGAATAAAATGATCGGGGGAACCACACTTATAGCAATTTCGATTGCTTCCCCAACACTCCCCAGTGTGCTGCCTACCATAATTTGGACACTCCGGTTTGGACTTCGGATTGCCCACACTTGCTATCGAAGTGGCTCGAACTCTCAAGCCCGAATATGTGTTACCTCGATCTCAATGTGAATGTCCAACTGACGCTGTTTTTCGGGGGTTCATTTCCTTTGACCTCTTCGATTGAGCTTAGTATGATTTACTCATGGGCCTTTTTCTCACATCCCAGGCCTCACTCATGGCTTTCCTCTTTTCCTTACTTAGTTCTTCGGCCTTACATGCTCGGTCAACCAACACCACAGACTCTTTTAACTCCAAAATCCCAACTAGCAGTCTAATATCCTCATTCAGCCCATCTTCAAACCTCTTGCACAAGATAGCTTCTGTAGACACACACTATAGTGCATACTTGCTGAGCCTAACAAACTCACGCTCATATTCTGCCACAGTCATTCTTCCTTGCTTCAATTCAAGGAATTCTTTCCATTTATGGTCCACAAATCGTTGGCTTATATACTTCTTTCGGAACTCCTCCAAAAAGAAGTCCCACGTCACTCTCTCCCTTGGAACCACCGACGTCAACATTTTCCACCAATGGTATGTCGAGTCCCTCAGCAAGGACACGATGCATTTTAAGCTCTCTTCAGGTGTGCAGGAGAGTTCATCAAACACTCTCATCGAGTTCTCAAGCCAGAACTCCGCCCTCTCAGGGTCATCATCTATATTGGCTTTGAATTCCTCGGCCCCATGCTTCTGAATCTTATCTATCGGGGGCTTGGTTATTCTCACTACATCTATACCTTGAGGAGCCACAGGAACTGGCTGAGGTATAGGAGGGGGTGAAGGAGGTTCAGCATTAGGGTTTGCTCGTACATACTCGGTGTACCAATTACTCATCATTTCGAGAAAGGCTTCCCGAGCCTCTTCTCCTCGACCCATAGTCTCGGGTCAACTCTCTACGGGTGCAGTCCCTTGCGCAGGAGTCGGCGCGTTACTAGCTGCGTCATCAGTAGCCACTCGATCGGGATCTATTACTATATAAAAACAAAATTTAGAATTGTCAAAAGCCACCACACTATCAATATACGCTTAAGGAATGTATAGCTAGACTCTAACACACGCTACGGTAGTCCGAGAACCAAATAAACCATAGCTCTGATACCACTAATGTAACACCCCTTAATCGTATTCTACGCTGGAACCGGATACGAGGCGTTACCGTACTTAACACACATGGTCATACAACTTTGGGCTATCAAATTTCATTCCAAATTAAAATTTTTCCATACACACCTCTGACATCCTTATAATGGGCCTACGAGGCCCTAAACATGCTTCTGGAAGGTTTCAGAGATAATTCAAAAAAAATTCACACTCAGAAAAATTTTACCTAAATAGGGGCCATATGCCCGTGTGAAATGGGACACGCCCGTGTGGTCACACACGCCCATGTCCCTCACCCGTGGTCGACACTGACTTATTTCACACAACCAGACACACGCCCATGTCCCTGGCCCGTGTCTCTCACATGGCCTCGACACACCTGTGTTTTAGCCCGTGTGCCATCACCTCACTATGGTCACACAGCCAGGGCACACGCCCGTGTCCTTAGACTGTGTGTCGAATTAAATTCTAATTTCAAGGTGCAGACTTCACACGGCCTGGGCACATGTCCATGTCTTTAGTCGTGCCTCCCACACGACTGAGACACACGGCCGTGTCTCTGCCCGTGTGTTTACTACAAAGCTTACTGACTTGTAAAACTAACATGTAGGGGACACACGGCCTGGTCACACACCCATGGGATTGACCGTGTGGACAAGAACAAGGCTATTCGCCAAGCTCTTTCATCACCCTAATTCATTACATCATAATTCATAACCAACAACCCAATCATATACCCTACACAATCATGAATAACCACATTTTTTCACTGATTAATGGTATTGAGCCATTAATTATGGCAATGTACAAAAGAATTCATCTATAAGGAGCCAATACATACTTGGACAAAACAACAAACATTTCACCTGGTTTAGCCCCTATACATGCCATACTCAAAATGCTAATTCAAAAATATACCAAGATGAGCTAATAGTGTGGGTGATCTTTTGATTATCTTCGTATCCCGACTAGGCTCTTTGACTCTATAAAATAAGGGAAAAATAAAAGGAGTAAGCTTTAAAGCTTAGTAAGTTTACATGTAAACAATAAATATCATAACATGTGCTAATCAATAAATAGCATTTCACAATAAGTAAAAGCATCCAACCGTCCAAGATCATGCTTACTCATTCTTTCTTACCACATTCCAACCATATCACCACCAAATCCTCTTATTATTTAACATACATCCTTGCACTTATCACCACAAGAACACATGAAACAACACAACACAATTTCACGATAAGTCACTCTTAGAAATATCAAACACTCGATGGTTTCGCACTTAGCCCACCATTTGTCTTAAATAGGGTGGTAACGCACATAGCCCACCAACAAGAATATTTACGGTGGTATCGCACATAGCCCACCAATTGATAACATAAATGATGGTATCGCACACAGCCCATCGTGTATAAATATTAAGGTGGTATCGTACAAAGCCCACCAACAAGAATAATTAAGGTGCTATCACACACAGCCCACCAACAAGAATAATTAAGGTGGTATCGCACACAGCCCACCATAATTTATTACAGATAATATTCTACACTTACATATCTATTTCAACATTCATATTCTAACAAGTCCAATTCATTTAAATCATAAATAACCTTAATCACATAATAACATGTGTATTTAAGATACATCGTTTACACATAAACTTACCTCGGTGCAAAATGCGTTAATTTGTGGTTTAATCCGAAACCTTGCATTTTCCCCTGTCAAGGTTAATTCCGCGCTCTTTGATCTATAACAACAAAATTTCATTCATTCAATTATTTCATGATCATAATACATCATAATCTCTACTTAGGCAAAAATGACCGTGTTGCCCTTGTACTTTGGCAAAAAATACGATTTTGCCCGTAGGCTTGTAAATCATTTTTCATCATATTTTCTCATTAACAAGCCTAGATGAACATTTATTACTCTTACAACTACTCATAATTCCAATTATTTCATGCATTTATTACACATTTTCAACCTTTGCATTCAAGTCCTATTTAGATGTTTTCATGCTAACACTTTTCACAAAAGTTGTTCTTTAACTCACTATCATTTATTTTCTTCCATAAAAACTTAGCAAACAACATAAACTCTCTCATGGAAAGTCCCTAGACTTTCAACCATATTACAAATTAGTCCCCTCATTAGCTAGCTTAAGCTTTGGGGACTCCAAAAGTACAAAAATTCTCAATAAAAACCACTAAGATCACTTACTTGTAGAGATAAGGAGCTGCTGAAACTTTTCAAGCTCCCATGGTGTTTTTCTTTGGGAATTTCGGTGGTGAGAAGAAGGGGAAAAGATGATATCTTTTCTCCTCCTTATTTTATTATTTTACTAGACAAATTACCACCAAAATCTCACCTAATGCTTTGAAAATTTAATTCTTTGTCCCCTATGACCAGCTATTAACTTAAGAAAGGTCTAGTTGCATATTAGGGACCTCCAATTAAAATCTACAGCTATTATACACCTTTTGCTTGTAAAACAATATTTTCACATTTAATGCGATTTAGTCCTTTTCACAATTAAGCACACAATTGCTAAAATTAAAGCACCAAAATTTCTATGCATCCTTACTATCATGCTATAATTCATAAAATAATATGAAAATAATTTTCTTCAACCTCGGATTAGTGGTCCCGAAACCATTATTCTGACTAACCCCAAAGTCGGGCTGTTACAGGCTACATGGGAACCGGAAGAAGCCATGAGGGAACAATACCCAAACCTTTAAAGGGGAGGAGAGTTGTAATAGCCTGATTTTAGGGTTAGTTGAAACAGTGATTTCAGGACCACTAATATGAGGTTGAAGAAAATTATTTTGATAATATTTTATGTGTTATAGCATGATTATAAGGTTGCATGGAAATTTTGGTGCTTTAATTTTTATGATTGTATGCTTAATTGTGAAAAAGGACTAAATCCCATAAAGTGTGAAAGTTCTATTTTACAAACTAAAGGTGTTAAATAGCTATAGGATTTTAATTAGAGGTCCCTAATGTGCAATTAGGCCTTCCTAATGTTGATAACCGGCCATAGGGGACAATAGACTCAATTTGGTCAAAAATTTGGTTAGGTGACTAAATGGAAATAAAATAAAATAGAACAAAAGGAAGCCTATCATCTTTTTCATCCTCCTCCTTCTTCCATCGATTTTTACTCTAAAAGAAAGGCCTTGAGAGCTTGAAATTTCAGCAACTTATTCTCCTTATTAGTAAGTGTTCTTGATTGTTATTTTTGATAATTTTTGTACTTTTGGAACCCCCAAAGCTTAAGCTAGCTAATGAGGGGACTATTTTGAAAAATGGTTGAAAGTCTAGGGATTTACCATGAGAGTGTTTATGTTGTTTGCTGAGTTTTCATGAAAGAAAATGAATGTTGGTGGGTTAAGGAATAACTTTTGTGAAGGGTGTTATCATGAAAACACTCAAATGGACTTATTTGTAAAGGTTGTAAATGAGTGATAAATGCATGAAATGATTGGTTTTATGAATTGTTATAAGAGGAATAAATGTTCATCTAGGCTTTTTTTAATGAGAAAATGTGATGAAAAATGATTTACGAGCCTGTGGGTAAAATCGTAATTTTGCCAAAGTAGAAGGGCAAAATGGCCATTTTTGCCTAAGTAGAAATTTTAATATATCAAGATTTATAAAGTGATTGAATGAGTGAATTTTATCATTATAGATCAAAAAAAGCGCGGAAACAACCTTGACCGAGGAAAAGGTAAGGTTACGGACTAAAACGTCGATTAATACATTTTGCACCGAGGTAAGTTTATGTGTAAACGATACATCTTGAATACTTGCATTGTTACTTATTGGAGTATTGTATGAATGAGATCATTCATGATTAAGATGGATTGAGTTCGATAGAAAATGAGTAATTCTCGTATGAACCTTAAAATGGTTAGGTAAGTGTGGAATATTATCCGTAATAATCATTGGTGGGCTGTGTGCGATACCACCGTAATTATTCTTGTTGGTGGGCTGTGTGCGATACCATCGTTTATATTATCATTTGGTGGGCTAAGTGCGATACCACCGTAAATATTCTTGTTGGTAGGCTATGTGCGATACCACCTTATTATAGAGTAATGGTGGGCTGTGTGCGAAACCACCGAGTGTTTGGGTATTATTTTGAATGATTTATTGAGAAATCGTTTAAGTATATATTTCATATGATGTTGTGGTGATGAGTGCAGAGAATGTATACAAATAAATGAGAGCATTATATTTGTTATATGGCTGAAATGTGGTAAGAGATGAAATGAGTAAGCATGATTATGAAATGTGGATTGTTCTTGCCTGTTATGAAAGCATTGATATATATATATATATATATATATATGTATGTATATGTATATGTTATGATGCTTATTGTTTACATGTAAACTTACTAAGCTTAAAGCTTACTCTTTTTCTTTTCCCTTGTTTTATAGTGTCAAAGAGCCGGTTCGGGATACGAAGTTAATTGGAAGATCACCCACATTCCCAGCTCATCTCGGTATATCTAGACTTAGCATTTTGAGTATGGCATGTATAGGGGCTAGACTAGGTGAAATGTTTTGTTATTTTGGCCAAGTGTGTGTTGGCTCCTTTATAAATGAACTCCTTGTATATAGCCATAGTTGATGGCTCATTATCACTAATTTATGAAAAGATGAGGTTATTCATGAAAGTGTATGTTGCACAATTGGGTTGCTTAATGAATGGTTGAATGGATTTTTGATGTGTGAGTTAGGGTGACAAAAAGAGCTTGGCAAATAGCCTTGTTCTTGTCCACACGGGTAGACACACGGGCGTGTGTCTAGGCCGTATGAGACACACGGTCGGATCCATGGGCGTGTGATCAGGTCATGTGTCCCCTGCATGTTAATGTTGCAAGTTAGTGTCGACTACGGGTTAGCCACACGAGCGTGTGCCCCTTAAAAGGTTGCTGACATCATAAACAGAATACCCATGTTTTCACACACGGGTGAGGACACGGGTTTGTCTAGGCCATCTGGAGGACACAGGCCAAGGACACGGGCTTATGTTTGGCCGTGTGAAAACCCTTGTAGGTTCGAAGAGAAAATAAATTCCACACAGGTTAGGGACATGGGCGTGTGTGAACATACGGCCTGCCCACACAGGCGTGTCCCATTTCACACGGGCGTGTGGCCCTGTTAAGGTAAAATTTTTCTAAGTTTACAAAAGTTTCTGGTTTATTTCCGAGATCCACTGTATGCATGTTTAAGGCCTTGTAGGCCCATAATGAATATGTTTTAAATATGAATGGAAAGTTCTAAGTTGGGATGAAATTTTACAGCCCAAAGTTGCATGTTCAAGTGAGATAAGTTTGGTAATGCCTCGTACCCGGTTCCGGCGTTGAATACGGGCAAGGGGTGTTACAAGAATAGTCCATAAAATTCCAGTTTTGTAGTTTTTATAATTTGGTCCCTGAAGTTCAATTTCTACTATTTTATGGTTTTAGTCCCTGAAAACAAAACCTGTTTCTTCCAAAAACAACATAGAATTCCCATGTTTTTATAAGTCAATCCCCTTTTCTCAAATTTTTAGATTTTAAAATCTTTACAATTTAGTCCCTATAACATCAATTCTTATCACATGATGTTCTCTTTTCTAATTTTTCAAAAAAAAAAAAAAACCATACATAACAATTCCAGTTTTGAATTTTTATAATTTGGTCCCTGAAGCTCAATTTCTACTATTTTAGGTTTTAGTCCCTGAAAACAAAATTTGTTTCTTCCAAAAACAACCCAAAATTCCCAGGTTTTTATAAGTTAATCCCTTTTTCTCAGATTTTTAGATTTTAAAATCTTTACAATTTAGTCCATATAACATCAATTCTTATCACATGATGTTCTCTTTTCTAATTTTTCAAAAAAAAAAAACCATACATAACAATTAAGATATTAAAATTTTAGATTTTCACATTTCAACTCTTAAATTTTGGACTTTTATAAATTTCTCAATTTAATCCTTTTAATCTAAAACATGCTAGTTTAAGTACAATTTTTCCGGTACTTTAAATATCATATTCTTATAATCTTATCATAAAAGCCCAAGATTTAATATCTTTATTTAAATCCTTAATTTCAGAATTTTTTTAAATTTAAAATTTAGTCCTTCAATTTTTATCAAACTAATCACATTAACAAATAATTTTTCAACTTACTCATCCAAATAATATTCAAAATAAATATTTAACACTTTCAATATCACAAATACACAGTTCGTTATTCACACTAATAGATTTTGAAATACAAATTTTCATAATTAAACCACTCACACTTTCTTTTAATTATTCACTTAAAATCATCCATCATTCTCTTCATACATAAACATAATATTTTCTTTACTTAGAACATAGAAAATAATTACACAAAATTAATTGTTACAATATCTCATCAAATTAAACACTCAAATAAATATAACATGATAATTTAAACCACTTACCTTAATTTCTTAACTAATTTCTTCACATTCCCATGCTTTCTCACACTTCCATCTTCATCTTCAAGCCTGGATACCTTGATTTCCTAATTTCTCTTAACTTCATTTTCAATTCCAATTTCTTGCTTCCAAAATGACAATCAAACTTTCTAGGATCTCTACTTCACTTTTCTTTTTGGTGGCTATGAAAATTTTCATGAATTTTGGATGAAAATGGTGGATTTAATAAAAAATAACTAAATTAAATAAAATGCAAACTTTCTATGTTGGGAGCTTTGTGAAACTATGAATAATTTCCTTCATACTTTCTTTATAATTATATATCATATATATTAAAATAATAAAATATATTAATTAAAATAATAAAATTATTCCATTGAAACTTTTTAATATTTACAATTTTTCCATTCACATATTTGGCAAAATTAAAACTTTAGTCCCTAGACTTTTTCACCTTTTTACTTTGAAACCTTAACTTTTGAGTATTTATGATTTGGCCCCATTCCTTTTCATTTCTTTAAGACTCATTCGTTGCTTCAAATCATTATCTCACAACATGTTACTTGTTTTAATTTCCTTCAATACCCAATACTTTTTTCTACTAACATTGATAATTCACATTTTATTTACTCTAAAAAAATCTTAACACATATATTCTCGAGTTTATACTTTGTACAACCTAGGGGCCTTTAAGGATGTTACAAGGGGATGTTTAGATTGGATAATTGTTACTGAAAGAATTGTAAGATCCTATTATCATATTACTATATTTGGTTCAACATTTTTTTATCGGGGGTTATTATCATGAGAAGAAAATATAAGATTTCATCGTCACATTATTATATCGGTTCAAATTTTTTTATTGTTTTTTAAATCGGTGATATGATATTACCATGTTTGGATCATTAAGCTCACATTACCATCATCAAATTACTATGTTTCCTTCAACAAATTTCTTGTAGACCAATAATATGATATTGTTAACAATGTCCAAACTCAATAATATAAGAGTAATTCCAATACTATTATTTATTACATGAAAATGAAAGGTTTGAGTAAATTTATTCTCAATTTTGAAAGACTTTGTAAACTATATTTTGTAGATAAAAATTTTAGATTCTACAAATTGAATTTAAATGATAACACATACTCTTTTTAAAGTGCAAGTAAAATATTATTCTATTGGACTCCTAAGGTGTACTAATTGGTCTTGTAAAATTAACTTTCTTAATAACAATGTATCAAATATTATATGTTATTTTTATTAATGAGTGAAATGAAAAGTGAAAATTGTATAAATCCAATCAATGCCACAATATCAGAACATATATAAATAGTATATATAAAATAATAACACTAACTAATGTATCTATTCATAACTCCACATGTTTATTTCATTTTTGTGTTTATTATATCCATTATTTTTTAAATTTAATTATAAAAATATAAAAATATAATTTTGATGATTTATTAATTTTTAATATTTACATCATAAAAAGATTGGTTCAAAAACAGGTTTGAGCTTTTTTTTTTTTTTTTTAAGAATCTTGTTACTCTCTCTAACTATGGACAACTGTAACCGAACTCATAATATATTTTATCCTATGCGATGCATGGATTGTTTATTTCTACTATAAAATTGTTATTATTTAAACATTAGTTATTAATTAAAATTGTTCTTGAAATAATATTTGAAAGATATAAATAATATTTTTTGGATTGTATTTTAATTATTTTCATGCATTTGTATCATTTGAGAGTTTATTTGTGTTATTTAATTTATATATTTTTGTGGATCCATTAGAAATATTTAAAGGGATTTGACAAATTATATATTATTTTAATTTCTGATTTGTCAGATTATTGTATTTCATTCGACTATATTTTTTAATTTATTTGCATAAATGTTAAAATATAATTATAAGATAAATTTATTTATAATTAATGGTTCACCTTCCAAGTAAAACAGGGGTGTAACATCTAATTATTATAATTTTAAGATTATCTTCTATTAATTTAAAAATATATTATAATTTTAAAATATTATTTTCTATTAATTATAAAAAATAGATATATAGATAAATTATGTTATTTGTCGATAGGATAAGCATGTCACATATAAAAAAATTAGGCAGCCATATCAATTGAGACCTTATCACCTTGTAATACATATGTATATATGATTTGTTCATCTTAATCACAAATTACAATGAAAAAATATTATTATCTTTTATTTTCTCAACAAAGTAAAAGAAATTACATTTCAACCAACTGAACCAATCATGAAAAATTTAATAATCCAACTAAGGTATAGAATTTTGTTTTGGTAAAAATATCATGGATGTCCCTGTACTAGGTGTCAAATTGTATTTTACTCTCTCTACTAAAAAATGAGCATGTTAATCCTTATACATTACATTATAGAGTGAATTGGACCTTTCTGTTAAAAATTTCATTCATTTCTATCATTAAAAATTGATATGGTTAAAAGAATAACTAAATAGTGACACGTGATGTGCCATGCATACATGGACTAATTTTTAACAGTATAAATGAATAAAATTTTTAACAGAATGACCAATTCACTTTTTGATGTAACGTATAGGGACTAATTTATCAATTTTTTAATAGTTACAGTAAAATACAATTCAAATCTTACTACAAGGGTCTTTATAGTACTTTACCATGTTATTCGATTGAAATGCCCTTGAAAAAAAGATAGTTTAGACTTAGAATAGTAAACCCGTGAAGAGTAAAATATTCGTTTGGGCTTAGCTCCCTCCCAAAGCCCCAAACTGGTAGTATTGAAGCTCGGCTACTGAGATGTTGGGCTGACACAAGTCAGAGTAAATTATAGAAGCAAGTTGAAAGGGAATATGGGGGAGGTATCATTGGTTGCCTGAAACTGCGTAATGGCCAAGGCCTAAGTATTCCCTCATTGTGATTGGCAGGAGCTATTGTCAGTTATGGAGCTTAGCTATTTTGCTTGGACTTGTGCCTATTCTTTTGGGTTTCATGGGCTTGATATCTATGTGTAGGTAATACATTGTTTAATGCTCTAAAACTCACAAGCCCATTGAATCCTTCAATTCAAGACTCATCATCTTTCTTTCTCCATGTCTCTTTTTCATTGTAACAACAAGCAGTTGCTCAAAGTTTTTTAGGCCTTCAAAGCACCTAAAACTACCACCTCCTGGACTAGTTTGCTCTGTTAACAAAACTGCCTTTTTCTTCAAATCAAAGTCTTCTTTTCTATTTTCACCGTCAAAAGACTTTATTTTTTAGTTTGCTGTGTAAGGGACATCTAACTCCATAGTACTCCACCAGTCCACCTTACATTCGTTTGTAAAATATAAGTGCTATTGTAGATCAGTAAGAGTGAGTGGTTTCACATCTTTTTGAGCAAGGAATCCATGTGAGGGTGGCCAAAACCAAGATTACAAGTATGATCTAATTTGTCCAGCAATGGAGTTAGGTTCTTTGTACCAATCGTAAACATAAACAGTTTCACAACATCAGAATGGAAATTCTCTTTCTTTTGAGTCATAAACCCTAAATATACATAGCTCATTTCTACAATTTCCCTATTTTAAATTACCATATCTTCCATAATCCCAAATTGCTTTTTTTTCTTATTAATCTATCCCAACTTAAAGCCACTAATTGAACTTAGTATCTGGAGGTAATTGAGCACAAATTCAATCAACGTAATTAAAAACATCCAAAGTTTACAATAAAAAATAACTATAAGAAGATTTATGTGTTTTACCATTTTTAAAATTAAAAAATACCCTTCATCTATATAGATGTGTGTATGCACACCATTTCTAATTTAATTTAAGCAATTTGAAGGGCACTTGTATTATGTCTGCACAATAATCTCATCTTCTGTAATGATCAGGGAGTTGAAATATGGAAATTTTACTCGCTACACTTTCACATTATTCCTGACTGTATAAGCTTTATTATTTGTCTCTTCGTTTGGGAATAACCATTTTCCTTTATTATTGTACCAAATCTACCTATACATTTAGTCTTTAACTCTGAATTTTTTTAATTTTTTTCCATATTAGTCCCTAAGCTTGACAACTTTTTATAATTTTGATCAATACCTAAAAATAATAATTTTTATATAAAAATTGGGTGATCACATGATACAATCTCAGAGTGTCATTTCATCATATGGACCAAAACTGGGGGAGGGAAAGGATCCATTTACGTCGATGTCAAACTAAACTTGTTTTACACAACTTTTTCTAAATTTAATATTTTAACAATTTAATCCTTACATTTCATATTTCATTCATGTAGATAATCATCTTAAATTTTGAATAAATTAAAAATGTTTATGTTAGAATTGTATGACCCAAATTCTTGTTAAATAAAATAAAAGATTGCTTGCAATTCAAGTTAAACAAAATATATTTTCTTCCTAGAAGATTTAGTATTTATTAGTATATTTAGCATTTATTAGTATCATATATTTAGCATTTATTAGCATAATTTATTTGACCTACAATTTAGCCTATAAATAGGCTCTTTTACAACTTTAGAAGAAACACACATTAAAATTAGAATTCATAGCATTCTTTTAGAATTTTATATTTACGTTTTGAGGGTTCTTTATTTTCAGGTTTCGAGGTTTAGTTTTTATCTTCATCTTTTGTATTCTTTGTTCTTTTACCATTATAGTAAAATTATCTTTGCCTATGATTTTTTATCCTCATTGCAGGGGTTTTTCCAAGTTAAATTTGTGTGTTCAATTTTTCAATTTCTCCCACTACTTTTTACTTGTTCGTTGCTTAATCGGGTCGATCCTTAACAAATGGTGTCAAAGCTAGTTCAATTTTCGTAGATCAGCCCGTTCAGAGATGACAGCAACAAGGTTTGACATTGATAAGTTCGATGGTGTCAGAAATTTCAATCTGTGGCAAGTTCGGATGATGACAATTCTAGTTTAGACCCGCCTGAAAAAGGCCGTTACCGAGAAAAAACCTAAGAATCTAAATCAGAAAAAATGAGAAGAGCTTGATGAAAAGGCCTTATCTGTAATCCAGTTGTGCAACACCCCTTACCCGTATCCCACTCCAAATCCGAGTATGAGGCATTACCGGACTTAACTTGCTTGTACATACAACTTTGGGCTTTAAAAATCCATCCCCAACTTAAAACTTCTCATTCAAATGCATAACATCCTTATCATGGGCCTATGAGGCTTTAAACATACATTCGGAAGGCCTCGGAATTCAACCGAAAACTTTTACGCTCTTAGAAAAATTTTGCCTAAACAAAGGCCACATGCCCGTGTGAAATGGAACACGCCCGTGTGGGCAGGCCGTGTGGTCACACACGCCCATATTCCTAGCCCGTGTGGAATTTATTTTCTAATTCGAACCTACAGGGGTTTTCACAGGGCCTGACACACGCCCGTGTCCCTGGCCCGTGTTCCTCGCACGGCCTCGACACGCCCGTGTGCCAAAACCATGGCATTCTATTTATGACGTCATCGCTTCACAAGGGTCACACGGCCAAGGCACATGCCCGTGTCCTTAGGCCGTGTGTCTAATTAAATTCCAAATTTTAAGTGCAAACTTCACACGGCCTGGGCACACGCCTATGAGGCTAACCGTGTGTCACACACAGCCTAGACACACGCCCGTGTGTCTACCCATGTTGACATTAAAAAGGCTATATTCCAAGCCAAATGCCACCCTACATAGCAACCATACTTATATCATCTCATTACAACATAACTCATGACTCTAAGGCACTTCCAAGAACTCAAATCAAGGCATCCACACAAGCATAAACTTCATGATTCATCATCAATGATTATATATAAATTTGTCAAGTATTGGCCCAATTCCAATGACAACTTACAAAATGAATTCGATAACATAAATAGCCAACACTTTGGCTAGCTAATATGACATAACATAATACCCAAGTCCTATACATGCCATACTCAAAATAAATCTAACTTTGTTATACCAAAGAGATGTCGATAGTGTGATTTTCGAACTCCGACTTTCCATGATCATTGAATTATCTTGGCAATACTACAAGGAGAAGGGAAATGAGAGGGGTAAGCATAAAGCTTAGTAAGTTTGTATGAAAGTAAATAGCAATAATAAGCTCATAATGACATCAATTCATGGCATTAGATAACCACACAAAGTCATAAGCACTTTGCCATAACTTACAAGTATTTGTTCTTATCTAGAACATACGATGCCACATATCGTAAACATTCCTCGTGAATTACTCACGTACCTGTATTCACTCAATCACATGGCTTAGTACTAAATCTCATTTCTATTTCCAAGCTTATCTATTTATCCCGCTAAATCACTAGGGATATTCAAGGATGCATATTCATCGTCATTACATAAACACAAAACCAATGCCACATCCTAGATGTGGTCTTACATGGGGTCACTTCTGAGTGCTGATGCCATATCCCAGATATGGTCTTATACGAGTCTCATATTCAATACCGAAGCCATATCCCAGATATGGTCTTATACGGGATCTCAATTCGATGCTGAGGTCATGTCCCTGACATGGTCTTACACGGGACCTTATCCATCTCATGTCTCGATGATAGTATTCTCACATTCATTATAGTCCAACCGGGACTTCAACATCTCAACTTTTATCATCTTTCTCATTCAACACTAATACTCGATTTCATAGAATATCATGTATCATTATAATATCCAACATTCTCAAACATATTAGCATAAATGTTGAATTTATCACATACAAACTTACATCGATTTCAAAATAAGCTAGATCGTCGATCTAGTCCGATACTTTGTTCTTTCCCCGGTCGAGATTAATTCTTGGTTCTTCTTGATCTATAATAGCAAATTAGCTCATTTAATTATCACATTAGTAAATGCATTTCAATAATCATGCTTTGGCAAAATTACTATTTTGCCCTTAGACTTTTGCAAAATGACCATTTTACCCCTAGGCTCGGAAATCAATTCTGTAATAACCAATTTTTGCCCGGCCTATATTCAAGAAAACCTAACCCAATACCAGACCCAAAATAAAAAAAAATAAAACCAAAAAATCAATAATAAAAATGGTCCACAATGTCCATTTACAAAAGACCGGAGCCCAACAACCTGAATGGCCCACTTTACAAGCCCAAAACTCTAGCTTTACATAACCAACGAAGCCCAATTACAAATCCCTTTTGACCAGCCCAAACCCGAATGGCCCAATCTACCCTAGCCCACAACATTTTCAAAAAATGAAAGGACTTCAGCCACTAAGTGCCTCGTCCGCCGCTCCTCACGCGTCTGACCAGCCCTAGGTGTCGACCCTTCGCATGCCTCGGACTCCACTGTCTTGGCCAACGTCCCCCATGCACCTCTGGTTTCACGCGGTCACTGCCTTGCCCATACCCTGCAAACAGAGGCAACAAAAACAAAGAAGTATGGAACAAACAATAGAATAGCAAAAAACAGATTGTGTCTTTCGGCTATAAAGACATTCAAAAAACATTGTAAAGAGGGGGGATCCTTTGTTTCTGGACAAATCCAAACATATTCACGAACATTGAATACAAGAAAAGTATACTGAAAAGGGATTTCCAGTTTTAATTTTCGATTCTATTCGGTGGACTTTCGATCTATTTGTTTCAGTTCTTCTCATTGCGTGTGAAATCAAAATAAAAGGAGGATTTTTCGAAAATGGGGGGGTTTTTGAAAATAAAAAAAATGGGGGAAGACATCAATCAGAAATCAAGAGTAAAAAAAAAAAAAAAACAAAGGTTGATTTCTTTTTTTTTTCATTTTCAATTATCGCCCACGGTCGTTTTATTGTTATTTTTTCCTTTCTACTTCGAATTTCTGTGAACAAATAGCAAAAAAAAAAAACAAAAAGGAAAAGGGGAGTTACCTTTGTGGGGTTCCGTCCGTATCTCCTCCGTCGCGATCGGAGCTCAGATGCGGGTGTGCACTGAAGGGCGAGGCTTCAAGGCCTGGGCGAAAGGGCCTCCTTTAGACCTCCGTGCGCCATCAAGTACCGTGTACGGTGATGCTTTGATGGTCGAGCGGAAGAGCTCTCGTCGTTGCGGCGCACCTGAAAGAAAAGGGTTCAAAATCCTTTTTCTTTTCGTTTTTAGAGGCAGCAGATTAGGAGAGTTTTAGGGTTCCTTTTTTTCTGATTTAAGTTACAAAATGACTAGGGATTAGGTTTTAAATTTTGGTTTTATTTAGATGCATGAAACGGCACCGTTTAGGGCCTGTTTCAGTGGCTCTAAAACGTGTCGTTTCAACCTTGCCCGATTCAACCCGATCCATATACTGGAGGATCCGCGTGTTTCACCTTAGTGGGATATTTACGGGTCAAGCCCTCCTGTTTTATTTCTTATTTAAATTTCATCTTGCTTCTTTTTCATATATTTCTAAATTAACCCCTTTTTTTGTTATTTCTGTCATTTTGATCCTCTTTGAACGCTGCGTTTTAGGAACTTGGGTATTTTCATTTTTGATCCCTCTTCGTTGACTCGCGTCATATTTTAGTCCTTAGTGTTGTTTTAATAGTTTTATTTGTTTGTAAATTATCCTTTGATTTTTGTTTTGATTTTAATCAAACCCTTTTCTACTTAACTTCAGTTTTTTTTAATCTATTTTATGTATATTCTTTGTTTTAAAGTTTTATATGATGTTTATTTTAAACACCATTATATATTATTATTTTTATGTATATACGTTATTTATATTAAGCTATCTTATATTAGGTATATACTATTGATTTCATATTATTTTGTATATATGTTTTCTTTTCTTTTAAATCTATTATGTATATATTTCATACCTATTTTCATTATATATATATATATATATATATAGTTTATGGTAAGATTAGTTTTATTCTATGCGCATTATCAATTTCATATTACTTTATGTACATATTTCTTTTAAAACTATATATATATATATATATATATATATATTAATTCTATTTATTTTTTTAATTTAATTCCTTTAAGTCTCTTTCTCATTGTTAATTTATTTCGAAACCTTTCATATATTATTATTTTCATATATACATCATTCACATTTGGTTTTTATTTCATATATGTAATTTTAGTACAAGAACCTATATTATTTTGTACATTATTTAAATTGAATCACTCGTGTATTTATTTCAAAATTCATTTACATTATCATTCCATGCTCAATATTATATTTTTACTACCTGTTATCAAATAGTAGTTCAATAAAATGCATGTTGAACCAATTTTAAGATTGTATATTTTTTTAAAAAAAAAACAAGGCAATATTTGCTTGTTCAGAGGTACGGAAAATTACATCCTAACGTGTTAGGTGTTGATTTTTCGTTCAACTAAATAACCAAATACCCTTTTCATATGTTTTGAAGATCAAAGATGATCTTGATGTCAGAGTATAAAGGTGTTATATCCCAACGTGTTGGGTATGATACTTTTATTCCTTTGAAACGAGTTAATTTTAAGATTCAATTCAGATTTAGTTTATTTTAAAAGTTTTTTCAAAAATGAGGCAATGTTTGTGCGTTCGGAAAGTCAGAAAATGATGCCCTAACGTACTGGGTGTCAATCTTCCGTCCAACCAGATAATCAAATACCCTTCTTTAATTGCATGTCTTGAAGATCAAGGATGATCTCGGTGTCGGGGGAATAAAGGTATTATGTCCTAACGTACTGGATGTGATATTTTGTTCCTCTGAAATGAGAAAAGCTTGATGTTCAATTCGAGAAAATTCAAATGTTTCCGAAAGAGATCAGATTTTTAAATTCTTTTAAAATTTTTAAACTTTCGACATTTGGACATTAATTAATCAATCTGGTACCAATTTTGGGCGTGACGAGGGTGCTAACCCTTCCTCGCACGTAACCGACTCCCGAAACCGTTTTCTCAAATTTCGTAGACCAAAAACACTGTTTTAATAAATTAAAACATTTTATTAAAAGAAAGGTGATCCGATCATACCAAATAAAGGTCGGTGGCGAGTCCATTTCCTATTTTTAAAGTCGATCCCCGTTTTTCAAAAAAATGGTTACGACAGCTTGACGACTCCACTGGGGACCTTCGAGAGTCAAGCCATAAATTGATTGATTTTTGTCCTTTTGATTGAAAATTTGGAAAATTGTTTTAATCATGTTTCTGTTGATGCATCTGTTTGTGCTTTAATTGCAATAATGTTGAGTCTCATAGGATATTTTTGCATTCATATTTGCATGACCGTTGTGGTCACACCCTTAAGAGGGAGTAAGAAACTAAGCTTTCGTGAGGTTTTCACCTCCGCATGGGTTAGTGGATTGCTTCCGGGATGCATCCGTACCTATGTGCTTCGTGAGGTTTTCACCTTCGCATGGCCATAGGGAAATGTATTCCCCTGAACCGAACTCGATCCATATGAGCCTATAATGGGTGAGGATTGAGGAATCTGCTGGTTTAGGTACCTTTCTTTAGAACCGAACCCCATATAGAGACCTAGGAGCCTACCCTAGGTAGAATTGTACCAAACCCTAGCGGTTACCTGGATAGGTATTCTGTGTTTGTTTATTCTCTTGCACTAACCTGTTTTCTGTGGTGATTGTTTATTTCTCTTGTGCTAACGTGTTTTCTTCTGTCTTGACTGCATTGCATTGCATCATCTTAGAAAGGAAGTGTTGATTCATATTCGGTTGCTAAATGGAAGAGTTTGTCATAAGGAAATGTGTTACTTGATAAAGTGGATTGTAATACGTTCGTTCGAACATAAGGACATGGCCGTATATGCGATCCGTTTTATGTAAAGAAACGTATCTCCTAGAAAAGTTCTTCTAATGGAATCGAATTCATGATCAACACCTCTCTTTCTTTTTGCATTCATGCCATGCGCCCGCATTGCATTTTATGCATTTGCATTACATCATAGCACACGCATTAAAATTTGTGGAAAGACCCTAATTAGGTAAAGTCATTTCAGTTAACCTAGGAAACATGGAGCGAAAGTTGAAAAGAATAGAGAAAATGCAAATACAAATGCAAGAGCAATTGACCAAAATTCAACAAGAGATGTATAAACAAATGCAATTCCAAAGGAACACTATAGGCCAGCTAACCCAGTTACTAGCCGGAGGATTTGAAAAAAGAAGTGGCCCAGTGGGCGACCGTGTGAACGATGACGAAGAAATTGTTTATTCCCCGATGAATAGCCTGACTCAACCAGACACGCAGTCGCACGGGGGACCTGTCATTACCAGACCCCAATGTCAGACTAATATATCGGCGCTACTGAACTTCCCGATGAATTCACGTTTTAACCCTAAGGATGATCGGGCCAAACCGATTGTTCAAGCGGAAGCAAAAAGGAGAGAGCGGACTTTGAAAGCGCCATTTTATGATAAGTTAGTAGGAAACGCCACAAAAGACTTTGCCGATATCGTAATATCTGGGGAACTTATAGAAAATGCCATCAAGAGCAGAAGGATGGAAGGCCCCGAAAGTTCGAAAAGGGTAGTACCTATAAAAAAAGAGAGGCAAAGGCCCACATGGTGGGGACTGAAAGCCACTACGCTTCTAACCCGTACCCAACCCAATCACGACCTCAATATCGCCCACCTCCAAACTTCTGTTTTTCCCCTCAAAGCCGTTGTCATCAAGCACCTCTTCCTTACCCCGTCTACGCCACAAATAACCAAAGACCATTCACTATACTTCCACCAGATACTATGCCTGCTCAAAGTCAGCCCAAAAACGAACAAAAAGACCGACAAAACTCAATCCTGAAAAGCCTCAATTCACCCCTATTCCTGTGTCGTATGGAGAGCTGTGCCCAAAATTACTAGAAAAACAATTAATATCCCCATATTATATGGCACCCCTGAAACCTCCGTACCCAAAATTGTACGATCCTAATGCTAGTTGCATGTACCATGCTGGAAACCAGGGGCATTCTACAGAAAATTGCCTAGCCTTTGAAAGAAGGGTTCAAGGCCTTATCGATGCGGGGATTTTACAATTTGATGGCACTAGTAATGTGTCCGGAAACTCACTCCCTAACCATACTGAAGGGAACGTGAGTGTAATGACGAAGGAAGACAGGTGGCGAGCCAAAAGTTGTGTTTCTGAAATAGAGACAGATGTGCGACAAAGAAGAAAACAGTTACAAAAAGATCAAGAAAGGAGGATTGCAAGAGCCTCAGGTCGGGAATTGGAATGGGAGCCCATGGTGTATCCTCCTTTGTCAAAAACATTTACATCTCTAGGAGTGATGTACCCAGGAAGAGATAATTCACGAAACACGTTGTTATCAATGGGAAGGGGTCCTCGGAACGTCAGTAAATGTTATCGACAAAAGGGATGATGCAATGTTTCAATGATATGCCCTTGTCCTCCTGGAGTCATTTTGAACAATTGGACTGCTATGGATTTCCTTGTATTTTCTAAGTCCTCTCCGGAGTAATGCTCAATGTTAACTCTCTTTTTGTGCACCCCTAAGTAATAGTGGGATCCTTTTGTAAGAGCTTACGTTTGCTCTTTATCATTTAAATGAACATTAATGAAGATGCATTTTGGCATAGTCCTTTCATTTTCGTTAACTTCATAATTGCTCCCTCTTCTCATGACCTATCCTTATAGGTACCTTATATCATGCCATAATGTTGCGTTTGTTATCATGCCATAACATTGTATTTGTTTGGTTCCAATACTTTAATGCTCCCCTATAGTTTTCTTTTCCATTCACCTTTCAGGTGCTCAGATATCAACGACGTGAATAACCCCGTTACAAGTCCTAAAATCAATTTCGAGAAAGCTATTTGTTTAGGAGAATGCAAAGCTGAGGAAAATGCTGAAAATTATGTCTCATCCCCTGACTTACTAAGGATGATAGAACAAGGGGATAAACAGATTCTACCCCATCAAGAATCCGTTGAGACAGTAAACTTGGGAAGTAAAGAAAAGAGGCAAGAAGTGAAGATCGGGACCTCCATTTCAGAAAACACCAAACATGATTTGATCGCCTTGCTTCATGAGTACAAATATGTATTTGCATGGTCGTATCAGGACATGCCAGGGTTGAACGAGGATGTAGTGGTCCATAGACTCCCAATGAAACCAGAATGCAAGCCTATTCAACAGAAGTTAAGACGAATGGGACCTGAAATGCTTTTAAAGATAAAAGAAGAAGTCAAGAAACAATTTGATGCTGGCCTTTTACAAGTCTCTAAATATCCGGAATGGGTGGCTAATATAGTCCCGGTACCGAAGAAAGACGGCAAGGTGCGAATGTGCGTAGACTATCGCGATCTGAATCGAGCAAGTCCTAAAGATAATTTTCCTTTACCACACATTGATACGTTGGTGGATAACACAGCAAAACATTCATTCATGGATGGATTTTTGGGATATAATCAAATAAAGATGGCTCTCGAGGATATGGAGAAAACTACATTCGTGACGATGTGGGGAACATTCTACTACAAGGTGATGCCATTCGGATTAAAGAATGCCAGGGCAACCTATCAGAGGGCGATGGTGATACTGTTCCACGACATGATGCACAAAGAAATAGAAGTTTATGTCGATGATATGATTGCCAAATCTCAGAGGGAAAGAGAACATGTTGAGAACCTCAGGAAATTGTTCGAAAGACTAAGAAAGTTCCAGCTAAAGCTTAATCCAGCCAAGTGTACGTTTGGGGCTACCTCAGGAAAATTACTAGGCTTCATCGTCAGTGAGAGAGGTATTGAATTTGATCCGGACAAGATAAAAGCCATACAAGAACTACGCCTCCGTGCACATAAAAAGAAGTCAGAGGATTTTTAGGGAGGTTGAACTACACCGCTTGATTCGTTACTCAACTTACCAACCAATGTGACCCAATTTTTCGACTCCTTCGAAAACACAATCCTGGAGAATGGAACGAAGAGTGCCAAATGGCTTTTAATAAAATAAAGCAGTATTTGTCTAGCTCCCCGGTGCTAGTAACGCCAACTCCTGGAAGACCATTAGTATTGTATCTGACTGTGTTCGAAAACTCAATGGGCTGCGTACTGGGGCAACATGATGAGTCGGGGAAAAAGAAAAAGCGATCTACTACCTTATCAAGAAATTCACTGAGTATGAAACAAAGTACCGATCAATTGAAAAATTTTGTTGTGCTTTGGTCTGGGTAGTTCGAAGGCTCAGACAATATATGTCGTATCATACGACATGGTTAATTTCAAAGCTGGACCCAATAAAGTACATGATGGAATCACCTGCACTCTCAGGAAGAATGGCACGATGGTAGATCCTACTATCGGAGTACGACATCATCAAAAGTCGATAAAAGGGAGCGCAATAGCTGACTTCTTAGCAACTCGAACGACAGAGGAATACGAGCCATTGAGATTTGATTTCCCAGATGAAGACTTGATGTGCATTACAGAAAAAGAATGTGAGTCGTCAAAAGAGAAATCATGGAAAATGAGTTTTGATGGTGCGTCAAATGCATTGGGGCATGGGATTGGAGCAGTCTTAGTGTCAATAGAAGGGAATCATTATCCATTCACTGCCGGATTAAATTTCTTCTGTACCAATAACATTGCGGAATATGAAGCTTGCATCATGGGACTTCGTGCAGCCATCGAACGAAACGTCGAAATCTTAGAGGTGTACGGGACTCAGCGTTGGTGATTTACCAAATCCGTAGAGATTGGGAAGTGAGAGATTCGAAGTTGGTCAAATATCGCGATCTTGTTGCGGAGTTGGTCAAAGAATTCAAAGAAGTGACTTTCAATTACTTCCCACGAGAAGAAAACCAATTGGCTGATGCCCTGGCCACTTTGGCCTCAGCGTTCAAAGTAAACAAAGAAACGGAAATAATGCCTCTCCAAATGAGCATATATGAAGTCCCTACACATTGTCTTAGCATCGAAAAAGAGGCAGATGGACAGCCATGGTTTCAGGATATCTTAGAATATGTCAAGAATCAAAGATATCCCAAGCAAGCAAATGAGAACGACAAAAGAACAATCAGAAGAATGGAGGTGGGATTTGTTCTTGATGGGGACATCCTATACAAAAGAGGAAAAGATCAAGTGCTCCTGAGATGCGTGGATGCTATTGAAGCCAGGAAAATACTTGAAGATGTCTATGAAGGAATTTGCGAAACGCATGCCAATGGTTTCACTATGGCTAGGCAGATTATGAGACTCGGTTATTACTGGCTGACGATGGAAAGCGACTGCATTAGTTACACATGAAAGTGCCACAAATGTCAGGTTTACGGCGATAAAATTCATGCAGCACCTTTGCCCCTTCATGTCATGACTTCTCCGTGGCCTTTTTCTATGTGGGGCATGGATGTTATAGGGCCAATTTCCCCAAAAGCTTCTAATGGACATCGATTTATTTTTGTGGTCATAGATTACTTCACAAAATGGGTAGAAGCCGCTTCGTTTGCTAATGTGACAAGGACCGTAGTTTGCAAGTTTTTTTTAAAAAAAAGGAGATCATATGTCGATACGATTTGTCTGAAAGAATCATTTCAGATAATGCGTTGAATCTGAACAACGAGATGATGAAGAAAGTGTGTGAGCAATTTCAAATAAAGCATCATAATTCCTCACCCTATCGCCCAAAGATGAACGGAGCAGTAGAAGCGGCTAACAAAAATATTAAGAGGATTATTGGGAAAATGACCGAGACATAAAGATTGGCACGAGAAGTTACCATTCGCTTTGTATGCATATCGCACATGTGTGCGGACATCCACAAGAGCAACTCCTTCATCTCTGGTCTATGGAATGGAAGCTGTGCCGCCTATTGAAGTTGAGATCCCCTCTTTACGAGTCTTAATGGAGTCAAAACTAGAAGAATCGGAATGGGTTCGGGCTCGATATGACCAACTAAATCTTATCGAAGAAAAACGCTTGAAGGCAATCTGTCATGGACAGATGTACCAGAAGAGAATGATCACAGCCCACGACAAGAAGGTGCGACTAAGGGAATTTCACGAAGGAGAACTCGTGCTGAGAAAGATTCTCCCAATACAAAAAGACTTCCGAGGAAAATGGGCACCAAATTGGGAAGGACCATATGTCGTAAAGAAGGCTTTCTCGGGTGGAGCTTTGATTCTCACTGACATGGCTGGGAAGAAGGTACCAAATCCAGTGAACTCAGATGCCGTGAAGAAATACTATGCAAAAAAAAGATCAAGATGAAAACCCGAAAAGGACGTCTTGAAAAAAAAAGAGATCAAGATGAAAACCCGAAAAGGGCGTCTCGATAAACAAAAAAAAGGGAAAGAAAAAAGAAAAAGAGATCAAGATGAAAACCCGAAAAGGGCGTCTTATTAGGATGAAAACCTGAAAGGGCGTCCTAATGAAAGGAGGTTCGGACATAAGGAGCGAGACGATTCGAACAGGGAGCCATGTGGCGAGATTACAATATTTGAAGCAGACTCGAAAGCTCAAAATCTTCTACACAAGAAGCTTTGCTCGAAAAGATCTAGGATGAAGAAATGTGGAAATGTTCATGCGTTGGATATCTAGAGCATTTGCGACAATTGAACCTGCTTTCCTTTTTATAACATTTCCTTTATTGAATTGTTCCTTGTCAATCTTCTTTACTTGTTGTAATATCCTGAAATTGGGCCTAGTAGGATTGGGCCGATTGGGCCTTGGGCTTTAGGAAAATTTTGAGTATTATTTTATTATTTGTGTTAGCTTGGGTATGAATTATGTGTGTTTAGCATAGTCTTGTGAAGGCTTGATTTTATTAATGAGGCTAGAATAATTCTTAGTATTAAAAATTTAGTGAAGTGGATTAGGTGAACTTGACACTTAAGTTAATTTAAGTGTTAAATTAAGCACATGTGGAGTTAGTGGCAAAGTGGTTAAGATGCATGAAGAGTTGCTTGAGGGAAGTGGTTCAAGTAGCATGATTAGCATTTTGAAGACTTTATATTTATGTATCCTAGCATTAATGGACGGTCAAGCTCTAATTATGGTAAGTTAGACTTTAGATTTTATGGTAAGTTGAATAGGAAAGCTAGTATTTTGGGATAAGAATCTTAAGATTTATGGAAGGATGGAGGGATAAGGGGCTTGAATGATGGAGAGTTGTTTTGGAAATATTTTTATGGTCATTTTGACCATGAATGTGGATGCATAGATGGCTAGGGGGGTTGGCCGAATTTTTGGAAGGATTTAGAAGGAATTAAAGAGGAAATATGGGATTTGGGTGAAAGAATTGGTGTTGGCCGAATTTGGGACTTGGTAGGATGGCATTTTCGGTTTGGTAATAGTAAGATAGGTGTGTCAAAATTCATAGTTAATAGTTTTGGTTTTTCTCTTTTTCTTCAAGTTTCGGTCAAGAGGGTTATAGGCAAGTCATTTGGGTATTTGGTGCATTAAGGTGTGTTGTCAATATTTTTCTAACCTTCTCGTATTCATCATTTCTTTCTTTCAACCCCAAATCCATACCTATTCTCTTGTGGCCGAATATTCTATTTCTTATTCAATATGAGTCATAGCCGAATCTTGTAAGTTCTTTTGTTCTCTTTTCTTTTCTTGAAACTTTAAAGCTGAAACACTATTCATCTTTCTCCTCTATTCTTTTCACCATATTCAAAAGCTGAAACTTTGATCTAGTTTATTCTTGGCCGAATCCTCTAAGCTTTCAACTCTCTCCACTCTTGCGTTTACTCTTTTCATTAGTAAAGTGCCGAAACACCATCTCAACCTCGTTTCTATACCTATCTTTGTGTTAGCCGAATATCTCATTATCATTGGGAAGGTTTAGCCGAAACCTTTTTCTCTTTTTGGTCTCTTCAAGCAACGTGGTGGTAAGTAATTTCTATCCTAGCAATCGGTGTACGTTCTCTTTCTTTTAAGTGTGCCGAATCATGGATTAAGTCTTGGTTTTAGGCATGGCCGATTGTTCATAGTGCCATAAGAAGGTGTTCTTTTGTGTGTAGCTTAAGGAAGGGAACTCAGAGTGTGATTCGGGATTTGGTAGGAGACCAAATTGGCATTTAGGGAGAAGGAAGAACCACGTTTCGAGATCGTGTTAGATTCGAGTAGTTCGGGATTTCACTAATAGGCAGGTGTGTGATTAACCCACCGTTTTCCGGGTTTTTGCTATATTTGTATGTGTTGATTATGTACTAACAAGTACAGTAAAAGTTATGAGATAAATACCCTTAAAGGGGTATGTCGATAATCCGGTAAGTACCAAACCTGATGATATGTGATTATTAATATGAATATGTGTTATGACTATGCTTGATGAACATGCTCACGCATCATTATATTATATCATTATTTATGTTACATGTGCATGGGTTGGGATATGATATGAAAGAAGGAACGGGTGTACTTCGAGTACGTGGTTTGATGTTAGCCTTGAGCTACATCGTGGATTGACGTTGACTAAGGTCACGTTGTGGATTAATTGCGATTTAGTTCGCGTGGCTTGATGAGTGGCTGTGTGTCTCATCGTGGTTGATATTGGCTATGTGCCATATCGTGGTTGATGAGTGACTATGTGTCCCATCGTGGTTTTGGTGTTAGCTACGGCTACATCGTGGATTGGCGCTGACTGAGGTCGCGTTGTGGATTATTGTGCTTAATTGCACGTGGACGGCATTGATTTCCTTTGGAGTGAAAAGGAGAGGGTGATTTGTTAATCCCCTGGTGTGTGGTAGGCTGGATACGGGGGTGTGTAGAGGATGGACCCTAGGTTGGGGTTGGGTGCACTTTGCATAATTTTATTTGATATGAGTAATTGATGTGAAAATGGGCCAAGCCCAATATGTGAATGTGGATTGGGTTAAGAAATGGGCTAAGCCCAGTATATGAATGTGGATCAGTGTGGAAATGGGTTAAGCCCGATATGTGGAATTATGCGGTTAATTACCCTGTTACCTGATAAGTGATATGAATATGGGCCAAGCCCAGAATATGTTATTAAGTGAATATGATATCTTGTTATCTGTTATATGGGTTAATATGTGGTTAACATGTGGGTGGAATTCAGTGGAGTAATTACACACTGAGTCTGTGGGACTCACCCAATTTTTCTCAAACCTTTCAGGTGATGCTCGGACCGGGTTGGAGTGGATACGAGGTGGCCCATGCAGAAGATATTTTATTTGTTTTACACATTTTATTTATGAAAGGTTATTTATTGTAATAAGGGCCACTTTAAGTATTTAAGGACTTTTTATTATGTTTTAAGTTGGATTGTCGATTATATTATTATTTGAAAATGTTTTATTTTAAACAACTTAATTTTATTTGGAATTTTAATTACACAATGTTTTAGTAAAGACAACAAATTTTTATGTTTTTAACTCTAAGTCAAAAGTTTTTCAAACATTTTCCGCAGTGGCATTCTGAATTCGGTCGTGGCTCGTGGGCCGGGTTTGGGGTGTAACAAATTGGTATCAGAGCCTGGTTCAAAACTCGGCTTTGAGGGTTTTGGGCCCAAAAACATTTTTTTTAAAATGGGCTTTTCAAAGATTTGGGTTTTCACAAAATTTTTTTTTTGGGTTTATTCTGGCATGGCACCTGTATCTCCGACCCGAAGTCCACAAGGTAAGTACCTCTAATTGTTGTGTGAATTATTATATGATTGGTATGTGGGCATAATTGGGCTCGTAGATTAGTGAACTAGGAGCTATTGAACCATAGGACTAGTCTACTCCAACACAGAATTGCATAAGACTTAAGTGCCTAATTAAACAAACCTGTGAAGTAAGTCGCCGAGTTAAGGTGTGGCAACCATTGTGCGCATGTCTAGGAGTGGATTCGGTAAGAGCTTGGTATTTAAGCAGTCCTAGCGACTCACCTCCTCTTTACTCGAATCCTACCTGGTGCGTAGCTACGGTTCACCCTAATCAAGAGGACTTATTCACGGGTTAAACCCGATAACTAAAACCCGAAAGGGACTAGCCATACTGTTTTATAAAGATCTTAGTTTTAAATTTACCAAATTACCCCTTTGATTTATAAAATTCTGTTAGACTTGAGAATTTTCCGAAATACACCCGATTTGCAAAATTACTAAAATACCCCTGAGCGGTAAAATTATGAAAATGCCCCTGGTTTATAAAATTACCATACTACCCATGACTTTTGTAAAAACATTCTTACTTTATAAAAATACCAAAAACTCCTATTTTACAAAATAGTAAGATACCTTGATTTGGGAAAATTTACTAAAATGCCCTTGACTTTCAAAATTACCGAAACAACCCCGATTTTTTTGCAAAACCCTTGATTTGAAAAAAAAACTTTTAAAATACCCTCGAGTTTTGAAAATTCTAGAATGCCTTTGATTTGTCAAGATTATTTTTAAGTTGACCCCGATTTATTACCAAAATACCCCTATAGGAAAAATGACGGAAATACCCCTGGGTTGGGAATGGACAAGGATGCCCATAGTAGCATGGTAAATGTTGTGGATGAGTGAATGTGTTACTATTGATGTGAATGAATGTGAATGTGTGATTCTCTGAGCTAGAATAGTGAACTGGAACTAGAAACTTGGATTGATCGAAAGAACTACTCCTAAAAATTCTTTTCATAAAATTGTTCGCGCATAAACAAGTGGAACAAAAGTACTAATGCATAAAATTTCTTAAGTCAGATTAAATCGCGACGCTAGATATGAGTTCTAGGGGACGTGGTCGTCGTGGACGCGGTAGAGGCTAAATGGCTGTGTCGGAACCATCGCTAGTGAAGCATCTAGAATCTTGAGTGTGAACTTGGAGACTGTACCTAGAAAGTATATTGGTTTTATTAAGATCAGAGTGCGCAGCAAGAGCGTAGTGTGGCGAGATAGGATGTACAATTGTTAGTTAGTTGGAAATTTCGAAGACGAAATTTCTTTAAGGAGGGTAGAATTGTAATATCCCGAAATTGGGCCTAGTAGGATTGGGCCGATTGGGCCTTGGGCTTTAGGAAAATTTTGAGTATTATTTTATTATTTGTGTTAGCTTGGGTATGAATTATGTGTGTTTAGCATAGTCTTGTGAAGGCTTGATTTTATTAATGAGGCTAGAATAATTCTTAGTATTAAAACTTTAGTGAAGTGGATTAGGTGAACTTGACACTTAAGTTAATTTAAGTGTTAAATTAAGCACATGTGGAGTTAGTGGCAAGGTGGTTAAGATGCATGAAGAGTTGCTTGAGGGAAGTGGTTCGAGTAGCATGATTAGCATTTTGAAGACTTTATATTTATGTATCCTAACATTAATGGACGGTCAAGCTCTAATTATGGTAAGTTAGACTTTAGATTTTATGGTAAGTTGAATAGGAAAGCTAGTATTTTGGGATAAGAATCTTAAGATTTATGGAAGGATGGAGGGATAAGGGGCTTGAATGATGGAGAGTTGTTTTGGAAATATTTTTATGGTCATTTTGACCATGAATGTGGATGCATAGATGGCTAGGGGGGTTGGCCGAATTTTTTGAAGGATTTAGAAGGAATTAAAGAGGAAATATGGGATTTGGGTGAAAGAATTGGTGTTGGCCGAATTTGGGACTTGGTAGGATGGCATTTTCGGTTTGGTAATAGTAAGATAGGTGTGTCAAAATTCATAGTTAATAGTTTTGGTTTTTCTCTTTTTCTCCAAGTTTCGGTCAAGAGGGTTATAGGCAAGTCATTTGGGTATTTGGTGCATTAAGGTGTGTTGTCAATATTTTTCTAACCTTCTCGTATTCATCATTTCTTTCTTTCAACCCCAAATCCATACCTATTCTCTTGTGGCCTAATATCCTATTTCTTATTCAATATGAGTCATAGCCGAATCTTGTAAGTTCTTTTGTTCTCTTTTCTTTTCTTGAAACTTTAAAGCTGAAACACTATTCATCTTTCTCCTCTATTCTTTTCACCATATTCAAAAGCCGAAACTTTGATCTAGTTTATTCTTGGCCGAATCCTCTAAGCTTTCAACTCTCTCCACTCTTGCGTTTACTCTTTTCATTAGTAAAGTGCCGAAACACCATCTCAACCTCGTTTCTATACCTATCTTTGTGTTAGCCGAATATCTCATTATCATTGGGAAGGTTTAGCCGAAACCTTTTTCTCTTTTTGGTCTCTTCAAGCAACGTGGTGGTAAGTAATTTCTATCCTAGCAATTGGTGTAGGTTCTCTTTCTTTTAAGTGTGCCGAATCATGGATTAAGTCTTGGTTTTAGGCATGGCCAATTATTCATAGTGCCATAAGAAGGTGTTCTTTTGTGTGTAGCTTAAGGAAGGGAACTCAGAGTGTGATTCGGGATTTGGTAGGAGACCAAATCGGCATTTAGGGAGAAGGAAGAACCACGTTTCGAGATCGTGTTAGATTCGAGTAGTTCGGGATTTCACTAATAGGCAGGTGTGTGATTAACCCACCGTTTTCCGGGTTTTTGCTATATTTGTATGTGTTGATTATGTACTAACAAGTGCAGTAAAAGTTATGAGATAAATACCCTTAAAGGGGTATGTCGATAATCCAGTAAGTACCAAACCTGATGATATGTGATTATTAATATGAATATGTGTTATGACTATGCTTGATGAACATGCTCACGCATCATTATATTATATCATTATTTATGTTACATATGCATGGGTTGGGATATGATATGAAAGAAGGAACGGGTGTACTTCGAGTACGTGGTTTGATGTTAGCCTTGAGCTACATCGTGGATTGACGTTGACTAAGGTCACGTTGTGGATTAATTGCGATTTAGTTTGCGTGGCTTGATGAGTGGCTGTGTGTCTCATCGTGGTTGATATCGGCTATGTGCCATATCGTGGTTGATGAGTGACTATGTGTCCCATCGTGGTTTTGGTGTTAGCTACGGCTACATCGTGGATTGGCGCTGACTGAGGTCGCGTCGTGGATTATTGTGCTTAATTGCACGTGGACGGCATTGATTGCCTTTTGGAGTAAAAAGGAGAGGGTGGTTTGATAATCCCCTGGTGTGTGGTGGCTGGATACGGGGGGGGTGAGTAGTGGATGAACCCTAGGTTGGGTTGGGTGCATTTTGCATAATTTTAATGGATATGTGGATTAAGTGATTATATGGGCCAATGCCCAATTGTGGAAATGATGTGAGTAAGTTGTTCTACTATCTGAATTGTGATATGATATGTGGTTGTGGGCTAAGCCCACATGTGGGTGGATTTCAGTGGACTGATTACACACTGAGTCTGTGTGACTCACCCAATTTTTCTAAAACCTTACAGGTGATGCATAAAGCTTGGACCGGGTTGGAGTGGATACGAGGTGGCCCATGCAGAAGTTATTTTCCTTATTTTATACAATTTTATATTGTCAGTATTTTGGGGATTTATTTGATGTAATAAGGGCCACTTAACGTATTTAAGGACTTTTATTATGTTTTAAGTTGGATTGTCGATTATATTATTATTTGAAAATGTTTTATTTTAAACAACTTAATTTTTTTTGGAACTTTAATTATACAATGTTTTATTAGAGACAATAAATTTTCATGTTTTCACCTTTAAGTCAAATATTTTTTTAAAACATTTTTCCGCAGTGGCATTTCAAATTCGGTCATAGCAAATGGGCCGGGTTTGGGGTGTTACACTTGTTGCCTTTGAAATAAATATAGGTGTGAGGTATCCCTTTCACACCTACTTTGCCATTTTCATGCATCTCGTGTTTGGTTCATTAAACGATAAATAGTGAAATAACATACTCTAAACAAAAGGAATATTGAGCATTACCTGGATGAGAATTTGGTAAGTACAAGAGCCTCAAAGCAAGGCCAAAGTTCAACAGGGGGCAAAAGGGTGATATTCGAGAAACGCAGATTACTCGTAAAGCTTGAGGACGGGTACAAAACCTGAAAGGGAAGTCAAGAATCGAAGCAATGAATACAGATCATCATGGAAGTCGTAACGAAAAGAGATACATGACAAACAAGCCCAGCGCACATGGCATAATCATGTAGGCATAAAAGCATTTAAGACAAACACATGAATATCATGATAACATCACGCATGACACATACAGGCACGCCAATAAGACGAGAAGTTTCGACGATAGTTGTGCTAAACCAAGGAAAAAGAAGACATCCGAGTTCCACTAGATGATGTTTTGAATTTCTGTTCAAATATCACCTCATAATATGAGAGATGAGTTGAGCCTCAGGTCACACGCCGAGGTGTTCTTCAATTTTTATTTTTTCAAATATCAACTCATAATACGAGAGGTGAGTTGAGCCTCAGGTCACACGCTGAGGTGTTTTTCAATTTCTGTTTTTCAATTTCTGTTCAAATATCAACTCATAATACGAGAGGTGAGTTGAGCCTCAGGTCACACGCCGAGGTGTTCTTCAATTTTTATTTTTTCAAATATCAACTCATAATACGAGAGGTGAGTTGAGCCTCAGGTCACACGCTGAGGTGTTTTCCAATTTCTGTTTTTCAATTTCTGTTCAAATATCAACTCATAATACGATAGGTGAGTTGAGCCTCAGGTCACACGCTGAGGTGTTCTTCAATTTTTATTTTTTAAATATCAACTCATAACACGAGAGGTGAGTTGAGCCTCGGGTCACATGCTGAGGTGTTTTTCAATTTCTGTTTTTCAATTTCTGTTCAAATATCAACTCATAATACGAGAGGTGAGTTGAGCCTCAGGTCACACGCTGAGGTGTTCTTCAATTTTTATTTTTTAAATATCAACTCATAATACGAGAGGTGAGTTGAGCCTCGGGTTACGCACGCTGAGTTATTTTTAATTTCTATTTTTCAATTTCTGTTTTCAAAAATCAACTCATATTACGAGAGGTGAGTTGAGCCTCGGGTCGCACGCCGAGGTATTTTTAATTTCTGTTTTTCAATTTCTGTTTGCAAAAATCAAATCATATTACGAGAGGTGAGTTGAGCCTTAGGTCGCACGCTGAGGTATTTTCAATTTCTACTTTTCAATTTCCGTTTTCAAAAATCAACTCATGCTACGAGAGGTGAGTTGAGCCTCAGGTCGCACGCTGAGGTATTTTCAATTTCTATTTTTCAATTTCTGTTTTCAAAAATCAACTCATATTACGAGAGGTGAGTTGAGCCTCGGTCACACGCTGAGGTGTTTTTCAATTTCTGTTTTTCAATTTCTTGTTTTTCAAAAAAAAAACAAAAAAAAAAGAAAAAAGGGTTAACTCATATTGCGAGAATAAGGAAGCAGTTTGAAAAGTTCAGATTTTATCGAAGTCCCAATGGAGCAATTAGTAGATCGAAGCTACAAATCTCTTCGTGTCCTGAAGTCATGTTGGAGCAAGTTAAAAATAAACAAATCTCACCCTTTTGAAGATTGAGGAAAAGCAAATTGAAGCCACGGTCGTGTCTCGCGGAAGTAGTGGCAGGATGGATCAAAGCTACAGGCTACAGTAGAGTTTGAAGATGTTTAAGGGAGACGAGGATCAATAAGTCAAGGCTTGGCCAAAACCGAGCAAAATTGGTTCTCCTATTGTCTTTGCTCTATTCTCGTTTCACGACAATGAGCAAAGAGGGGCAGCTGTAATAACCAATTTTTGCCCGGCCTATATCCAAGAAAACCTAACCCAATACCAGACCCAAAATAAACAAAAATAAAACCAAAAAATCAATAATAAAAATGGTCCACAATGTCCATTTACAAAAGACCCGGAGCCCAACAACCTGAATGGCCCACTTTACAAGCCCAAAACTCTAGCTTTACATAACCAACGAAGCCCAATTACAAATCCCTTTTGACCAGCCCAAACCCGAATGGCCCAATCTACCCTAGCCCACAACATTTTCAAAAAATGAAAGGACTTCAGCCACTAAGTGCCTCGTCCGCCGCTCCTCACGCGTCTGACCAGCCCCAGGTGTCGACCCTTCGCATGCCTCGGACTCCACTGTCTTGGCCAACGTCCCCTATGCACCTCTGGTTTCGCGCGGTCACTGCCTTGCCCATACCCTGCAAACAGAGGCAACAAAAACAAAGAAGTATGGAACAAATAGTAGAATAGCAAAAAACAGATTGTGTCTTTCGGCTATAAAGACATTCAAAAAACATTGTAAAGAGGGGGGATCCTTTGTTTCTGGACAGATCCAAACATATTCACGCACATTGAATACAAGAAAAGTAGACTGAAAAGGGATTTCCAGTTTTAATTTTCGATTCTATTCAGTGGACTTTCGATCTATTTGTTTCAGTTCTTCTCCTTGCGTGTGAAATCAAAATAAAAGGAGGATTTTTCGAATACGGGGGATTTTTGGAAATCAAAAAAAAGGGGGGAAGACATCAATCAGAAATCAAGAGTAAAAAAAAAAAAACAAAGGTTGATTTCTTTTTTTTCATTTTCAATTATCGCCCACGGTTGTTTTATTGTTATTTTTTCCTTTCTACTTCGAATTTCTGTGAATAAATAGCAAAAAAAAAAAAAAAACAAAAAGGAAAAAGTGAGTTACCTTTGTGGGGTTCCGTCTGTATCTCCTCCGTCGCGATCGGAGCTCAGATGCGGGCGTGCACTGAAGGACGAGGCTTTAAGGCCTGGGCGAAAGGGCCTCCCTTGGACCTCCGTGCGCCATCAAGCACCGTGTACGGTGATGCTCTGATGGTCGAGCGAAAAAGCTCTCGTCGTTGCGGCACACCTGAAAGAAAAGGGTTCAAAATCCTTTTTCTTTTCGTTTTTAGAGGCAGCAGGTTAGGAGAGTTTTAGAGTTCCTTTTTTTCTGATTTAAGTTACAAAATGACTAGGGATTAGGTTTTAAATTTTGGTTTTATTCAGATGCATGAAACGGTACCGTTTAGGGCCTGTTTCAGTGGCTCTAAAACGGTGTCGTTTCAACCTTGCCCGATTCAACCCGATCCATATACTGGAGGATCCGCGTGTTTCACCTTAGTGGGATATTTACGAGTCAAGCCCTCCTATTTTATTTCTTATTTAAATTTCATCTTGCTTCTTTTTCATATATTTCTAAATTAACCCCTTTTTTGTTATTTCTGTCATTTTGATCCTCTTTGAACGCTGCGTTTTAGGAACTTGGGTATTTTCATTTTTGATCCCCCTTCGTTGACTCGCGTCATATTTTAGTCCTTAGTGTTGTTTTAATAGTTTTATTTGTTTGTAAATTATCCTTTGATTTTTGTTTTGATTTTAATCAAACCCTTTTCTACTTAACTTCAGTTTTTTTTAATCTATTTTATGTATATTCTTTGTTATAAAGTTTTATATGATGCTTATTTTGAACACTATTATATATTATTATTTTTATGTATATACGTTATTTATATTAAGCTATCTTATTTTAGGTATATACTATTGATTTCATGTTATTTTGTATATATGTTTTCTTTTCTTTTAAATCTATTATGTATATATTTCATACATATTTTAATATATATATATATATGTATATATATATAGTTTATGGTAAGATTAGTTTTATTCTATGCGCATTATCAATTTCATATTACTTTATGTACGTATTTTCTTTTAAACCTATATATATATATATATATTAATTCTATTTATTTTTTTTAATTTAATTCCTTTAAGTCTCTTTCTCATTGTTAATTTATTTCGAAAACTTTCATATATTATTATTTTCATATATACATCATTCACATTTGGTTTTTATTTCATATATGTAATTTTAGTAGAATAACCTATATTATTTTGTACATTATTTAAATTGAATCACTCGTGTATTAATTTTAAAATTCATTTACATTATCATTCCATGCTCAATATTATATTTTTACTACCTGTTATCAAATAGTAGTTCAATAAAATGCATGTTGAACCAATTTTAAGATTGTATATTAAAAAAAAAAAAAAACAAGGCAATATTTGCTTGTTCAGAGGTACGGAAAATTACATCCTAACGTGTTGGGTGTTGATTTTTCGTCCAACTAAATAACCAAATACCCTTTTCATATGTTTTGAAGATCAAAGATGATCTTGATGTCAGAGTATAAAGGTGTTATATCCTAACGTGCTGGGTATGATACTTTTATTCTTTTGAAACGAGTTAATTTTGAGATTCAATTCAGATTTAGTTTATTTTAAAAGTTTTTTCAAAAATGAGGCAATGTTTGTGCATTCGGAAAGTCAGAAAATGATGCCCTAACGTACTGGGTGTCAATCTTCCGTCCAACCAGATAATCAAATACCCTTCTTTAATTGCATGTCTTGAAGATCAAGGATGATCTCGGTGTCGGGGGAATAAAGGTATTATGTCCTAATGTACTGGATGTGATATTTTGTTCCTTCGGAACGAGAAAAGCTTGATGTTCAATTCGAGAAAATTCAAATGTTTCCGAAAGAGATCAGATTTTTAAATTCTTTTAAAATTTTCAAACTTTCGACATTGGGACATTAATTAATCAATCTGGTACCAATTTTGGGCGTGACGAGGGTGCTAACCCTTCCTCGCACGTAACCGACTCCGGAACCCGTTTTCTCAAATTTCGTAGACCAAAAACACTGTTTTAATAAATTAAAACGTTTTATTAAAACAAAGGTGATCCGATCACACCAAATAAAGGTCGGTGGCGACTCCATTTCCTATTTTTAAAGTCGATCCCCGTTTTTCAAAAAAATGGTTACGACAAATTCTAATCAAATTTCTCTCTTTAACAAGCCTAAGTGAACATTTATTTCTCTTATGGCTTCCATCAAAACTCAACATTTCACACATTTACTACATATTTTATAACCTTAATAAAAAGGTCCTTTTAAGTGTTTTCTTGGTAACACCTTTCACAAGAGTTGTTCATCTAACAACTAAGACCCATTTTATTCCATAAAAATGCAGCAAAACACTTAAAATATTTCATGGAAAAACTCTAAACTCTTCACCATTTAACAAAATAGTCCCTTCTTTAGAAAGCTTAAGCTTTAGGGGTTCCAAAAGTACAATTTTTATCAAGAAATGATCACTAGAACACTTACTTGTAAAGAGAAGAGTGTGCTGAAATTTTTGAAGTTTTTCAACCCCTATTTGCTGCTAACTTTTGGTGGAAGGAAAGGAGGAGAAAGATGATATCTTTTCTTCTTTATCTTATTTCCTAGACAATTTTTCACCTAATCTACCAACTTGACCAATTTTGACATATTTTGTCTCCTATAGCCGGTCAACCATCACTTAAGGGGGCTAATTACCCTTTAAAGACCTCAAATTAAAATTCCATAGCTATTTGGCACCCTTAGCTTGTAATTTTGAACTTTCACACTTTATGCGATTTAGTCCTTTTTCGCGATTAAGCATGAAATCACTAAAATTAAAGCACCAAAATTTTCATGGACTTATATAATCATGCTCCAACTCATAAAATATCATGAAAATAATTTTCTCTAACCTCGGATTAGTGGTTCCGAACCACTGTTCTGACTAGCCCCTAAATCAAGATGTTACAAGTTGTGCCTCGCGAATAGGGTATTACATGAGGTATTGATGGAGAAAACCTCATCCCTCTTGTGGAAAAGGTTAAAAACTCTTTATGTGACTAAGTCTCTGGCTAACCATTTAGTGTTGAAACAACGTCTATTTACGTTTCGCATGAACAAAGGCGAGTTTCTTAGAGATCACATTTTTCAATTTATTACTCTTTTGAATGATTTAAAGAATGTTGGGGGGTTAAGATTGAAGATGAAGATTAGGTTATCATATTATTGTGCTCTTTACCTCTTCATAGAAATCTTTTAGAGAGACTCTGATTTATGGCAAAGACGAACTCTTGTTCGAGGATGTGAAGGGTTATTTGTTGAGTAAATACAAACTCGACAATGAGTTTAGTTCAGATAGCAAGGTAGATAGGCAAGCTTTTGTTTTGGTAGCATCAAAGAAGCGAGATAAAATGTGTCGCTATTGTAAGAAGTTAGGTCACGTCAAAGTAGATTGTTATAAATTGCGAAATAAAAGGCTGTTGAAAGTAACAAGGAAGATGTAACTAGTGATAATTTGGCTGACGAAAGCGGTGATGATTTCTTGTTAGTGTTAACAAGCGATAGTTTCGAGATTACATCTGAGTGGATCCTAGATTTAGGATGTTCTTTCCATATATCCCAACAGAGAATGGTTCTCTACATACAATTCGGTTGAAGGTGGAGTTGTGCGCATGGGAAATGATTCATCCAGTAAGGTAATCGGTATTGCTACTGTTAAAATTAGGATGCATGATGGGATGATTAGGAGACTCTCAGATGTCAGGTATGTACCTGATTTACGAAAGAATCTCACCTCCTTGAATATTTTAGACTTGAAAAGTTACAGAGCCAACATTGAGTCGAGCATCATTAAGGTGTCTTATGGGGCTCTCGTTTTGTTAAAAGGTAAAAAGACCGACAGTCTTTATGTTCTGGAAGGTTCTACAGTGACTGATGAAACCGGACATCCCTTGTCTGTTATGGAGTCGAAGTTAACTCGTTTGGAGCAAATGCAACTTGGTCATAGGAGGGAAATATGTATGACTGTTTTTTTTTTTGAAGAGAGGTTCTCTTTTGGATGTAGGTTTTGAAAAGTTTGGGCACTATGTTTGTGAAAATCAGACCCGAGTTAGTTTTGATTTGGCAATGCACAAGTCAAAGGCTAGAAGTCTTCCAGCTTTTAAGCACATGTTCGACTCAGTTAATTCCTTGCATAGTTCAAGATAGGCTTGTGGCGGCCTTTGACAAATATGGCGTTGTGAGAATTCGTGTCAAGGTGGAGATTATTAGACTTGTGTGACCTAAATTCCTGTTAAATAAAATAAGAGATTGATTGCAAATAAAGTTAAAAAAAATGTATTTTTTTCTAGAAGATTTAGTATTTATTAGTATAATATATTTATCATTTATTAGTATAATTTATTTGACCTACGAATTTAGCCTATAAATAGGCTCTTTTACAACTTTAGAAGAAATATTCATTAAAATTAGAACTCATAACATTTTTTGAGAATTTTGTATTTATGTTTTGAGGGTTCTTTGTTTTCGGGTTTCGAGACTTAATTTTTATCTCCATATTTTGTATTCTTCGTTCTTTTGCCATTATAGTAAAATTATATTTGCTCGTGGTTTTCTATCCTCTTTGGAGAGGGTTCTTCCATGTTAAATTTGTGTGTTCAATTTCTCAATTTCTTCTGCCAATTTTTACTTGTTCGTTACTTAGTTTAACTATTTGTTAAACTCCTACTTTGGCTACTACTCAAGAGGCTCGTGCCAACACTAAACAAAACAACCAATTTTGGGAGGGTTTTTTTTAATTAAAAAAAACATTTGAAGTAAATTTCATTTAATAAATACTTGAAAACACAGTATAGCAAACCTCCACGACAACTTGGACAATACAATCAAAGAATACTTTGGATAACAAACAAGTCTTATTAACCCTTCTAAACAGTCGAATATTTAAGGGATCATTAACATGCAATCAACGTTTCAACCATTTACTTGACTATGAGTAAATGCATATGACCCCTTCTACCCTAGTGTCTTTCATTTCAGGTCGCTAATAAAAACTTGAAATTTAAACCCAAGGATTAAAAATGAAATGTGCTACTTTTCAATTACTGCTTCAATTTCGTATAAATGATCGCATTAAGAAAACTATATGTTGGGTAAAACTCCTCAAAATCGATGGTTATGTACATTTTGGTCCTATTAAAAGAATGAAATAAATTAATCCATATTCATTAAATAAAGAATAAATTAATTCTTTTGTCAAAAATGCTGGAATGAAAGGTAATATTCCATTTCCCTTTGAATTTTTTTTTTTAAAAATTATCCTTTCAAAGCCCTAACTCTTCCATTTCGTTTCCAATTTGAAAAATACAAAATCCTTTGCAGTTGGAAATTCCAACCCTAACAAAAAAAAAAAAAAAAAAAAACTCCTATTTGGCCGAAATCCGAAACAGGCGGTCCGGGAAACACAAAAGCTTAGTTGAACATTTTCAGCACTACCCTTTCGAAAAAGGGTACTGGTAAGCAACGTATAAAATACAAAAGCTAGTTGAATAGTTGAACAATTAACTCTTTGCAACGCCACTCCTTATTGAATATAGGTATGGATAAGGAAGGATTAAAAATGGGCAATTCATGGGCGACTACAAGGAAAAAAAGGTTCATTTTAATCTCTTCATATATAATAAAATTATTGTTGAAAAATATTAACATCACATATATAATAATAATTACATGTTATTATTTACTATCATAAAATATTAGCACGAATTAAAAGTGATATAATTTGGTTAAGGTTTATTGAGCTTTATTTATTAAATAATGTATGGGTCAAATATGTGTAAATACTCTACTAATTAATTCCTAATTAATGATGGGCTGATTAGAAATTAGGGTTAATATGCAAAAGTTATTATTAGGTTTATGGTCCCTAAATTGCACATACACAACTTTTCTAATATCTCATCTTTAGAAAAAAAAAGAGTCACATTCTCTAAATTATTTTTGTGCTAATTTGAAAGATCAAAATCGTAAGATCAATAAATTTCAAGAAATCGATAAATTCAGGTACGCTTTCGCATATAGATTTATCCATGATTTATTCTTGATGATTTTACATGACAGATCCTGATTTATTAACTTTTATTTCAAATTTACTTTACGATTCTAATAAGTGGCATCCAGGTCTCGCCATGTTGAATAATTGAAAATTCATATTTTTAGATTAATCTGTTCTTGAGAGTATATGAATTTAGTGTTCCCATTATAAAGATATTATATCTTTTGGATTTATATTAAAATTTTTGGTTTTGACTAATTATGGATTAAGTTTTTAGGGTTTTTTTTAATAATTTAGATTGAATGTATAACATCATATTATTGATTGTGCAATTGCATGATCGGAATGTGGTTCTCGATTTATAATTCACATTAGTTTTTATTTTCCTTCATTGATTGCTGATAAAGTTTGTAAAAGTCAGGTGTGTTTACGATATATTTAAAATATCATATAGTTTGATTTTATAGATTATTATGAAAAATATATTATGATATTTAATTTTTTATTATTATAACTTTTTAACCTTTAGAAACATGAACTCAAAATTTCATGGCAGACGAGTATGTTGATTTAATGTGAAATAAATATGAATCTTTGGAAGGCATGTGTAAAATGCCAAAAGTTATAAATGCTTTGTAAGTAGACTATATGGTTATGGGCGTTAAATTAACCGTATTTCTATGGTAATAACAGCTTTAGTATTGTTGTCTTTATACTACCCCTACAAGTATATACGACAACATATGATTTTGCTACGACATATATTTTATTTGTAAATCATATAAGCGTGTAAATTTATCGGTAGATTTAATTCGGTTTGCTTTATGGTTTTAAGTTTTTGTGTGTATTTATATTAAAATTATTGATAATGTCGTAACCATTTTTTTGACAAAACGGGAATCGATTTGGGTTTTGAAAATGAAAATAAAATTAGAGTCGTCACCAATCCTTTTTTGCTGAGGTGTGATCGAGTCACCTCATAAAACGGTTGTTTTTAATAAACAATTTGATTTATCAAAACAACGATTTTGGTCTGCGAAAAGTAAAAAAAAAAGAGTTCGGGAGTCGGTTACGCACGAGGAAGGGTTAGCACCCTCGATACGCCCAAAACTGATACCTAATTGATTATCTAATATCTTTGATGTCGAAAATTTGAAAAGATTCAAAAATACGATCCTCTTTTATTTAAAAGAAAACTTGAACAAATCGAAAGTAGATGATAAGACCCCCTTTGTCTCAGAGAGATAAAATGTCATACTCAGTAAGTTAGAGCATAACATTTTGAAGTCCCGAAACTGAGCTTGTCCCATGACTTTAAAGTTCAGATTCAAGTTTGAGGAGGTTACCCCGTCATTTGTCAAATGAGAAACCGGAACTCAGTAAGTTAGGGCTCGATTCCCCAAAATTTCAAATACGGGACATTGCCTGTCTTTTTTTTAAAAAACAAACTTATTCTGGGGTACCTAGAAGTCATGGCCAGTAAGTTAGGGCACCACACCTCGAGTTCCCGAGAACAAGTATTTTATTCTAAATTTGTATTACGATTTAAGAGGGATATTCCGTTATTCAGATTGAACAAGAAAAATCGGAACCCAGTAAGTTAGGGCTCGATTTCCTCGAATTTCCAAAACGCGAAATATTACCTTATTTTAAATATTTTTATACTACGACGATAGCGGGTTTAATATTTGAAAGACATGCATGATTGGTTTTGATTAAAAATGACGATTCAATATTGAATAAATGCGTGGGGGGTTTAACACACAATGAGATGGCATAATATGAAAACCATAATGATCAAGGGACAATAATATATGAATAAGATAATACATGAATAAACATCAATGATATGAAAATACGAGTGAGCAAATTATAATACACATATGAATGATAACCACATAACTTTCACTATTTAAATATTAACAATAATAGTCGAGGAGTAATAAATTAAACACTTTTGAAAGAAACAATATATAAAACAATTTTAAATAATTAACAGAACGATTAAAAAAGTAAAAAAAATAATAATATATTACGCAATTTAAAATGATGCCAAAATTTAAAATCAACAATACATAAGTTTAATAAAAATAATACACAGAAAAAAAACTTTAAAATAAATAAGAGTAATAATAGTAAAATTTTAAATAAAATAAATAAACTCTTTAAAAGGGTTAGAAATTATATTGAAATCAGAATCAAGTGATGAGGACTGAAATCGTAATAAATCAAACAAAAGGGCCAGGGACCATAGCATCTAGCGCGCAAACTCGAGAGGACCCATTGGGTAAATAATCCAACCCCTATGTGCAGCGTTTCAAACTGATTTGGATGCGGGCCAAATTAAAAACGAAATAAAAATGATAGGGTAAATTGAGAAAAAAACTAAACTGGGCTGAAATCAGAGGCACGAAAAGGAAGAGGGGGTCATTGTGCAAATATCCCTTTAAAAGGATATGCGCAGTGAGCTTTAAAACCAAACGACGTCGTTTCGTCAAATTTATAAAACCCTAAAATTCCCAAGTCAGATTTTAAACCTAATAATTTTAAAACATAGCAGCCACCACTTCTCCTCTCCCTCATTTCGTCTTCCCCATCGATTGGGCTCTCCTGGCCGCTCATCGCGTCACCGCACCACCACCGGATCGGTGGCCAGCGACGTTCAAGACGGTGGGCCCTAGCCCCGTTTCGAAACCCTTTTGGTTCCGGTTTAAGGCGTCCTCGAAGCCGATCCCTTAAACCCATTCTTTGAACCCGATGGCGACGACGGCACAAGCTTCTTCGACGAGCGTATGTGGGTTCAGGTAAGATTCTTTTCTTTATATTGTTATTCGTTTACAGAGATTCACAATGAAAAAAAAATAAAACGACAGTAAGTAATGAATGGAAAATGAAATGGAAATCAACCTTTTAACTTTTTCTTTTCATTTCTGATGATTTTTGTAGTTCGTAAAAAAAAAACAAGGGAAAACCCCAAATGTTTCAACTTCGGTTTTTATAACCGATTTACAAAGGTATGGGCTTCTGTCCCTGTTCTGTTTTTTCTTCTAGTTTTTCGATCGTGTTTGCCATTTTCTTTCTTCGATTTGTATTATCCCCTTTTGCAGGTCATGGGCGATGGCGAAGGCGTGCGAGAGCCGTTGGTTGGTGTGCGTAGTGGCAGTGGGTGTTGACCGAGGCAGGGTTTGCTGGTATGTGGAGAGTCGGCGGCTGCATTAGAGGACTCTATGGTTCTCGAAAATTTTAATGCTTTTGGGCCATTGGGCCTCTGTAAATTTGGGTCAATAGGTTAGGTTAAGTTTGGGTTTAGGGTTTGAATTTATTTTGGGCTAGTTCCGGAATTGGGTTGTAATGGACATGGGTTTTAATTTTTGGTGTTTTTTTAATTGGTTTTAGTATTTTTGATGGGCCTCGGGCAAAATTTGGGTTTTACAGCTGCCCCTCTTTGCTCATTATCGTGTAACGAGAATAGTGCAAAGACATAAAGAAGGCCCAAATTTGCCCAAATCCACTGAGTCCTGACTTCTTGGGTGTTCTTTTTCTTCAGGTAGCCCTGTTCTAGTCCACCAGATCTCGTGGCTTTGATCCACTTCATTGTAGCCTTAGGATACCATTATTTACTTCAATCTACTTTCCTGCAAACTTTGATAATGTGAGGTTTGCTAACTTCGATATGCTTCTCTGTAATTTCGAGAATGCCAAACTTGCTATCTTCAATCTGCTCCTGAAACATCAGGACTACCAGACTTGATTTCTTCTACCTGCTCCTAAAACATCAGGATGCCAGACTTGTTGTCTTCAATCTGCTCCTGAAATATCAGGACTGCCAGACTTGCTTTCTTCAATCTGCTCCTGAAATATCAGGACTGCCAGACTTGCTTTCTTCAATCTACTCCTGAAACATCAGGATGCCAGACTTGCTATATTCAATCCGCTCCTAAAACATCAGGATTGCCAGATTTGCTTTCGTTAATCTGCTCCTGAAATATTAGGACTGCTAAACTTGCTTTCTTCAATATGCTCCTGAAACATCAGGACTGCCAGACTTGCTTTCTTCAGTTTGCTCCTGAAACATCAGGATGCCAGACTTGCTATCTTCAATCTACTCCTGAAACATCAGGACTGCCAGACTTGCTTTCTTCAATCTGCTCCTGAAACATTAGGATGCCAGACTTGCTGTTTTCAATCTACTCCATACTACACTGTCCTTTCAAGGACATAACCTGTAAAATGGGTATATGCTTATGCCTAGTAATTAGGATGTCATGATCAAAATGAGTCAAATGTTCCTATTTAGACATGCCATGATGCAAAAATGGTATGAGTATGATTCCTTTTCAAAGCATTATCACTCATTTATCCCTCAAAGTTTTGTCTTCATTCCTCTCGAAGCATCATTTTTTGCTTAAACATTTTGCCCTCGTGACAATTTTAGGGCCCATGAGTCCTAGGGACGTAAGTTGTATATCAACTTCAAACCATCCCCTAAGAACTACAACTTTTTTGCCTATCCTTATTGTGACTTAAAGAACATAGGACTTGTTTCAACTTCGGTTCATTCCATCACGACTTTGGGTTTTTCGGATCCTTTCCTGTCAAAAATTGGCATGTCATGCCATGACCCGATGATATATTTTTTATCTCCGTCACAACCGTTGGACTGGACAGAGAATTCAGAGAAATAGTCTCTATTAAGGCTCTTCTTCCTCCTATATCTCCAATCTGTACACATGGAAATTTTAAACAATTGTCATGTTTCGGTCTCCCGTTTTATCTAGAAATTTCCAAAGTAATATGTAGAACCTCTTTTGTGAAATCATTAGTTCATCAATCATTATTTCAATGCAACATGTAGCAATGAATTGATTTCAAAAAGAGTCGAATAAATTATCAAAAATACAAGAAAAACTGTCGAAGAACATGTCTCTTTGAGGAGAGAAAAAGGAATACAAAGGTTAGATGCCCTAGATATCATTGATTGGGCTTCTACATACAAACTTCATGAGGACTATTTTGGGTTTTGCATGTGTTTAGAAGATTCAGAGTGCTTTGTTGGCTCCTCAATATGCGACACATTTCCTTTCTTGTTGATTCCAGTATAGCAAGATCACTGCGTGTCTATTCAAAATTTGAGCCGCCCTTTTCGGGTTTTCAACTCAAAACCCCTTTGGTCTCAAAGCACCCTTTGCGGGTTTTCACCTTGGCCTCTCCGTTTTTTTTTTTAGGTCAAGGCACCCTTTGCGGGTTTTCGCCTTAGCCTTTTCAAGCAAAGTATTTTTGACTGAATCTGAATTCACGGGATTGGGTAAGTTTTTCCCATCCATTTTAGTCAGAATCAGTGCACCTCCAGAGAAAGCCTTCTTCACCACATATGGTCCTTCCCAATTCGGCATCCATTTTCCTCTAAAATCTTTTTGTATGGGAAGGATCTTTTTCAGTACCAGGTCTCCCTCGTGAAACTCTCTTGGGCGAACTTTTTTGTCATAGGCTCGCATCATTCGTTTTTGGTACATCTGACCGTGACGAATAGCCCTTAGCCTCTTTTCTTCAATTAAGTTCAATTGATCGTATCGAGCCTGGATCCATTCAGCTTCATCCAGCTTTATTTCTGTCAAAACTCGAAGAGAAGGTATTTCCACTTCAATAGGTAGAACTGCCTCCATCCCATAGACCAACGAGAAAGGTGTTGCCCCAGTAGAAGTTCTAACCGACGTTCGATAAGCATAAAGTGCAAATGGTAATTTTTCATGCCAATCCCTATAAGTCTCGGTCATCTTCCCCACTATCTTCTTGATGTTTTTATTGGCTTCCTCCACTGCTCCATTCATTTTTGGGCGGTACGGAGATGAGTTATGGTGTTTGATGTTGAATTGACTACAAACATCTGATATCGTGTTGTTATTCAAATTCAATACATTGTCTGATATGATCCTCTCAGGCATCCCATATCGGCAAATGATCTCCTTCTTTAAAAACTGACTAACTGCTGACTTAGTGACGCTAGCATATGAAGCAGCTTCTATCCATTTCGTGAAGTAGTCAATGACCACAAAGATAAATCGATGCCCGTTCGAAGCTTTCGGTGAGATCAGTCCAATAACATCTATACCCCACATGGAAAAAGGTCATGGGGAAGTCATAACGTGTAAGGGTGACGGAGGCACATGAATTTTATCTCCATAAATCTGACATTTATGGCATCTCTTGGCGTAGGTGATACAATCTCCCTCCATGGTGGACCAATAATATCCAAATCTCATTATTTGCCTGGCCATTGTGAATCGATTAGCATGCGTTCCACAAACACCCTCATGAACTTCCTCTAGGATTTTCTTAGCCTCTACAGTATCGACGCATCTCAGCAATACTTGATCTTTTCTCTTTTTTGTACAGGATGTCCCCATCTAAAACGTAGTCAGAGGCCAATCTTCGGAGTGCCCTTTTTTCATTTTCAGTTGCATGCTCTAGGTATTCACGATTTTTTATATATCGCAATACATTCTGATACCAAGGGTGATCATCTCCTTCCTCCTCTTCCAGATTATAACAATGAGCTGGAACTTCGAGAATACTCATTTGGATGGGTCTCATATCTTCTGGTCTGTTTACTTTGATCATAGAAGCCAGAGTCACCAAGGCATCTGCCATCTGGTTTTCATCACGTGGGAGATAATTAAAAGTGATGTCGTCAAACTCCTCAATCAATCCCAAAACTATCTTTCGATACTCAATCAGCTTTGGATCTCTGGTCTCCCATTCACCTTTAAGCTGGTAAATCACCAGCGCAGAATCTCCATATACTTCTAGCACTCTGATCTTAAGCTCTACGGCTGCCCGAATTCCCATGATGCAAGCTTCATATTCCACCATATTATTCGTGCAATCGAAGTCCAATTTGCATGTAAATGGATAATGATCACCATAGGGGATTCCAAGATTGCCCCAATTCCATTCCCCACTGCATTTGATGCTCCATCAAAATTTAGCTCCCACGGATTTTCTTCAGTGCTTGCCACATACATCAACTCTTCATTGGGGAAATCGAAGCTCAAAGGCTCATAATCTTCTAAAGCTCCGCTGGCCAGAAATTCTGCTACTGCACTTCCTTTTATAGCCTTTTGGTTCACATAAACTATATCAAATTCAGACAGCAAAATCTGCCACCTTACCATCTTGTCGTTCAAAGCAGTTGACTCCATCATATATTTTAACAGGTCAAGCTTCGAAATCAGCCAGGTTGTATGGTATAACATATATTGCCTTAGCCTTCGGGTTGTCCAAATCAGTGCGCAACACAATTTTTTGATCGACGAATATCTCATTTCATACTCCGTGAATTTTTTGCTAAGATAGTATATCGCCTTTTCTTTTCTTCCTGACTTATCGTGTTGACCAAGCACATATCCCATGAAGCTGTTGAACACTGACAGATACAGTATCAATGGTTTATTTAGATTAGACGAACATAACACCGAGGCATTCGACAGATATTGTTTGACTTTCTCAAAAGCCCTCTGGCATTCTTCGTCCCATACACCTTGGTTGTGTTTCTTAAGAAGACGAAATATTGGGTCACATTTCTCTGTTAACTGTGAAATGAACCGAGCAATGTAATTCAATCTTCCAAGAAAGCCTCGAACTTCCTTTTGAGTGCATGGAGAAGGCAAATCTTGTATAGCTTTGACCTTATCTTAGTCAACTTCGATGTCTTTCTTGCTGACCATGAAACCTAGTAGTTTTCCTGATCGAGCTCCGAAGGCACACTTGGCCGGGTTGAGTTTCAATTGAAACTTTCTCAGCCTTAAAAATAATTTCTTCAAAACTTTGATGTGTTCCTTTTCCGTTTGAGACTTAGCGATCATATCATCAACATACACTTCAATCTCTTTGTGCATCATGTCATGGAATAAAGTTACCATGGCCTTTTGATATGTTGCCCCGGCATTCTTCAGCGCAAATGGCATTACTCTATAACAAAAGGTACCCCACAACATTATGAAAGTGGTTTTCTCCATGTCCTTAGGGTGCATCTTGATCTGATTATATCCGGAAAAACCATCTATGAAATAGAATAATGAGTATCCCGCTGTATTATCCACCAATGTCTCAATATGAGGCAAAGGGAAATTATCTTTTGGGCTGGCTTTATTTAAGTCTCTATAGTCTACACACATTCGGACCTTTCCCTCTTTTTTCGGGACAGGAACAATATTGGCCACCCATTTTGAGTATTTGACCACCTGTAGAAAACTGGCATCAAACTGCTTCTTTACTTCTTCTTTTATTTTCAACACTACGTCAGGCCTCATTCTTCGTAGCTTTTGCTGCACTGGCTTGCATTCTTCTCTTATGAGAAGGCGATGCACTACAATATCAAAGCTTAGACCAGGCATATCTTGGTATGACCATGCAAAGACATCCTTGAATTCCCGTAGTAACTCAACAAGGTTTTGTTTAGTCTCTTCGGCTATGCGTGTTCCGATTCTCACCATCTTTCCTTCCTCTAAGGTTATATTCTCTACCTCCTCTTTATGGGGTAGAATTTGTTTCTCTTCCTGCTTTACCATTCTCAACAGGTCTGGGGACAAGTCGTCATCTCCGTTGCTTTCAAAATCCTGAGTCTCTTCTAAACACATGTATTGCTCAAAATTAACCTCTGGGTCTACAGTATTGTTGCTTACATCATTGATATCTAGGGACTTGTGGTGGGTGCCAAAGAGTGTATAAAGAACAAATGAATTCGAGGACAACTATTCATGCCATGAATGCGAGAAAGAAAAGATAAAAAAGAAAAGAGAAAAAAAAGAAATTTAGATAGAGAAAATACAAAATATTTTCCAAAATGGATCAAAATGCATTTCATTCAAATAAAAATTTCTGAACATGAGCCTGTTTCACAAGAGAGATCTTATTGTTCTTAGGCTTAAAACAACAAGCGCGTTCTGAATATTACTCTGTATAATCTCTAAAAACTACCGGCAGTTCCTTTGTAGTCCAATTGTCCAAAACGCTTCCCAGTTCATAAGGGCGAATGCCCGCCAGATTTCTTTGTCCAGTTTCTTCCTCGTATATGGCATTGATGTGAGGATCCTCAATTAATAACCCTTTCTCAGGGTGAATTATCCCTCCGGATATAAAGGTCTGAGATATGTGAGGGAACATCATTGGTTCCCACTTGACTTCCTCCCCATTCAATCGTGCCCTTCTTTTCTCTTGTTTCTTCTCTATTTCCATTTTCCTCTCTCTGGCATTTGGCCTAAAACCTAGGCCAAAACGATCTCTCTTTTCTTTCAATAACGGCACTTGAACTTCACCTTAGAGATATCTGCCTAGTCCTCTTCCTGGTAAGGCCCCTTTCTTGATCATCATTTGTAGGCCCATCTTCGTGGTCCTGGATATCTTGGGTACCAGAATCTCAGTCCCCTCACGAATAAATGTCGCGTTGACGAACTCTAAAGACCGAAAAAAGCATTTAATGGCCTCTTCATTTGCCTCTACATATGGTGCCTCATTGGTAACAGTGGCTATGATATCCTCTTCAGCATTTATAGTAACTAGTCCACCATCTGTCACCAGCTTTAGTTTTTGATGGAGGGATGAAGGTACTGCCCCTGCCGAATGAATCCAGGGCCTTCCTAGTAAGCAATTGTACGAGGGCTTGATATCCATCACCAGGAAATCTACTTCATATGTATTCGACCCGATTTGTAATGGTATGTCTATCCTCCCCATCACTCTCCTCTCGGTGCCATCAAACGCTCTCACTATGTTCTGGCATGGCTTCATGTGAGAACCGTCTATCGGCAATCTTTGCAGACTCGACAGTGGTAAGACATTCAAAGCTGACCCATTGTCCACTAGCACGCTCGGTAGGGTATACTCCTTGCAACGACTAGTTATATGCAAGACCTTGGTTGATCCCATACCCCCAGATGGGATTTCATCATCACTGAAAGAAATGAAGTTTATTGACAGATATGTCTTTAGTAACGTAAGTCTTGTTCAGCACTTTCATCAATGCCTTACGATGTACTTCCGAACTCAACAATAAGGCTAGCACCGAAATACGGGCCGGTTACTTACGCAGTTGCTCCACTACGGTGTATTCATTGTGATTTAAAAATTTTAAAAATTCTTTAGCCTCTTTCTCTTTCACAGGTACATTGATAAGGGTGCTAGGTCCTTTCTCTGGTTCGATTGCCGTAGCCCTCAATCTTGCTGGTTTTATTCTGACGCTCGCTGGGTCATAACACCTTCCACTTCGCGTGTGAAACCTTTCACTTTGGCTTTCGTTGGCAGTGCTGGCTGAGCTTTTTGGTGTTGTCACGTTACAATTGTAGCTCCATGGTACCTTCTTGTTATCCTTGTAAGAAAAGGACACTGGTTTCTTGATTATAACCTTAGGCGCCATTTGTGCTCTACTTTCTGTGTTTCTTGGATGGGAAATAATGATCTTCGGAAAATTGGCTTTGTGATGGGTCAATTCTCCTTCTGTTGCATGTACGATTCCCCCCTTTGAGCCTTCTTTATAAAACTCTAGCTCCTTATTATCCATGAGGCTTTGCACTAATAGTCTAAACTCAGCGCAGTCCTGGATCTCATGTCCTTCAGCTTCGTGGAATGCACAGTAATTCCTATGTTCTTCATCTCCTTCCTCGAGACTTGACTTTATCAGCCCCCTCTTCCCATTTCTCTTCATACCGTCTTCAACAGGGTTTTCACCTCTGAGATGTCATCTTTGGTCCTTTTCAGGACACCCTTCCTGATCGCGTTTATCACCCTATCTCCATGATTGGGTAATGGGTTCCCTGAACCAGGTGTATCGTCAACCTCCACGATCCCCATCTTAATGAGCTTTTCCACTACCTTTTTGAAGGCAGTGCAATTTCCTATTGAGTGGCCCGTTACTCCTGCGTGGTATTCGCATTCAGCGCTCGGGTCATACCATTTAGGATATGGAGGCTGCAAAGGCTTCAGATAGAATGGGGCTACGACGTGCTCGTTAAATAAACGTTGATATAGCTTCCCATACGACATTGGGATCGGCGTAAATTGAAGCTTTTCAAAATTTTGTCTCGGGCCTAGCTCTTGTCTCGTCGACCCTTGTTGCCTGGCAGTCACAACTTTCGGTGGATTAACGGTAATTGCTTTTGAGTACCCTTTGTTATATGTACTCACATTGCTTACCTCGTTATCCCTTTTCCTAGGAACAGATCTCTTAGTGGCCTCTCCCGCTTCAATCCTTCCACCCCTTATGGCATTTTCGATCATTTCTCCTGCCATTACTATGTCCGCGAAGCTTTTAGTGGTACTTCCTACCATATGGGTGATAAACGGGGCCCTCAATGTATTGATGAAGAGCATTGTAGTCTCCTTTTCTAGGAGTGGTGGCTGAAATTGCATGGCGACTTCCCTCCATCTTTGCGTATATTGCTTGAAACTTTCATTCATCTTCTTTTCCATATTTTGCAACATGATTCTATCAGGCGTCATATCTGTGACGTGATTGTACTGTCTCATAAAGGCTTGGGCCAAGTCTCTCCAAGAGCGGATATCAGCACGGCTGAGTTGGTTATACCACCTAGATGCTGCTCCCACTAAACTGTCTTGGAAATAATGAATCAAAAGCTGATCATGTTCACGTATCCAGTCATGCGCCTATAAAACATCGTGATGTGGTCTTCAGGGCAAGTAGTCCCGTTGTACTTCTCAAACTCTGACATTTTGAATTTGTGAGGAAGTACCAAATCTGGGACCAAACTCAAGTCCTTTGCATCAATGCTGTGGTGATGGTCGGTGTTTTCCAGAGCCTTGAACTTCTCCTCCAACCATCTGCATCGATCCTCTGACTGTCTCGAGGATTCAGCTCTTATCCCTTCCTTCTCTATTATATCCAAATCAGGGATAATAGGGTTAGCAGAGTTATCTGCTAGGTTGGATCCTGAGCCCACTTGGAAGTCTACTAGTGGTCTGATATTAGTTTGCCCTTGTTGGGGCCTAATTGTGACGGATGGCCTCTAGGGATATTCCTCATATTGTGAAGGTGCATGTGGCGGGGTGAAACCCTGGGGATTGCCTTCACTCTCTTCTCCGGTAATAGCTATAGGGCCTTTTCCTTTGTCCATTATCCCATTCATCATCAAGGTCATTTGGGCCATCATATTCCGTTGAGCCTCTAACATCTGGTCCCTCATCTCCTGTTGGAGTTTTGTCATTTGTTCTTGCATCTGGTCTTGCAAGTCTTTCTGGAATTGTTCAAACCTCTGATCCATTTTCTTTGACTTAGCACGTGTACCGTAAGGGTGTTCAGCTTCCAGATTTCCCTTTTCTCTCTCTCTTTTTCTGTTGCAATTTCAACTTATTAGTCTCTTTCTATGGGCTTAAATGCATATAATGTGATGTAAATGAAAATGTATGAATGCAAAGAGACGTCGATTCTAATTCAATTCCATTTAGAAAACTTTTTAGAAAATAAAGCTCTTTACATAAAACAGATTATAAATACGGCTTTGCCCTAATGCCTAGAGTTTTAACTTTCTCAAGCAACGAAGCTAATTCCCGACCCTTGTCTGACACCAGCTTATGCTTCACACTTAGTATGTCAGCCTGAACCACCAATGTTTGCAGATAGTCAGCTACCTCCTGGATTTGAGTCACGGCTTCGCCCATAATGTAATCTTTGTCCCTGACTTGACTCTGAGAATGGTGAAGTTGTTCCTTCCAACGCTCATCATTTGCTTCCAGATGCTCTACCCTAAGCTTACAACTTTGCAAAGAGTACTCTAGCTCTTCTATTCTTCCTTTCATTCCCTCGATCTTCTCCAAACTGGTTTTCAGCTCAGCCACGGAATTGCGATTTCTATATTGATAAAGTGTTTTTTCAAGCTCTACCACTCTAGCCTTTAATTCCTCTTTGTCATTTTGGGCTTCTGATAGACTCGTTCCTATAGCCTCTCTTTGAGCCCGAGTCTCTTGGAATTTTCTTTTCCACTGATTGGCCCTGGTCCTTTCCGCTTGAATTTCCTGTTGCCACTGCTCTGAAGTTTTCCCTAACCCAGCAGTCCTCATTGATATGCGCATCCTCTTATAGTCTATCTTCAAGCTATCCAAGTCTTCCTCGGCTTTATTTTTTCCTTTCTTTTGCTTCTCGACCTCCATCTTTTGCACGTCGACATCTAACTTTAAATGCATCTTCTCTTCCTCTAATTGCTCTATCTTCTTTCCAGCTCACGATTCCTCTTTTCGAAATCTTGCTTTATTACCTCCAATTCTGACGGGACTACCTGTAAGTATTCTTCCACCGATCATATGCCTTCTGGTTTTGGCCCTAGAATATTGTCATTGATTCTTCTACTGATCCATCCGCTATATTTGGAAGTAGTCCTTGATCCTACAGTCAACTTTTTCATTCGACGAACTTGGTTCCAAGCAGTGGAAATTTCTTTGACTCTTTTCTTGTAGTTTTCTCCTTTATATGGCAACTCACATTGTGCCAGGCCATGTGTTACCGTATAAATTATCTTGATCTGTATTATCTTAATACCAATAGAGGAGCATAACTAGTGGCCCTCCAAATTCCGAGCAAATGGACCCAATTGAAATTCTCGCATCGAAATAGAATCTCGCTGGGTACGAACCAAGGAGCTCTCCACTCAATGTCCCCCTCCTGAAGATTTTGGAGAAGTGCTATCCAATTTTCTTTCGATACGTCGTCTCTTCTTGGTGTGGCTGCTATCTCTTTCAACGGGGAATAGTTATCAGTAAAGATCCGACAAGAAACTTTATCTACCTTCCAAAAGTGGCTGTGAAACCAAACCAACAACAGCTGCGCACATCCCACGAACCTGCCTTCTCTGGATCTTCTGCATGTGTTCAATGACCTGAAAGTCTCGGCCAAGATTGCAGGAACTGGCGTAACCCCCTTACTGAGTTGGTCGAAAAATTCTGTAACAACTTCATCTACATATCCTAACGCTCTAGGGAATAACATTAACTCGTAGATACTCAGTGCGAAAACATCAACTCTTTTACTTATATCCGGATGGGTTAAGATCAAATCTCTCAAGTTTCTTCATGGGATGCACTTACACTCGCCCTTTTGTTTGATCCCGGCCATAATCCACTGCTCGCTCATTCCCGTAATGCTCATTAATTTCTTCCAAAAGGCTGAGACATAGGCAGTTCTCGAATAGATTCTATCAACTTGGACCATCGGGCAATGCAGTAGAGCTGTGTATTCTTCTATGGTGGGTACCAAATCCACTTTCCCAAAAGTAAAACAATTATACGCGGGGTTCCAAAACTGAGTGATAGCTCGGAATAACTGCTCATCCACCTTGACACCGAGTAAGTGTGGCAAATCTCCGTAGCTATGGCAGAATGAACTCTTGGTTTCATCGTTCCATTGATCCCATATGGCTTTTAACTCGTGAAGATTATTTTGTGTCACACTAATACGAGTGTAGTCCAATAACTCTGACACATGCCCCGCGGTTAGACTATCTCCTTTTTCTAGTTGTGTTGTCTCTGACCAAATTCGAACAGCCGCATTATCCTCCATTTTATCGAGAAAGTCGTTTTCTATGGCAAACTTTCTAACTTGGCAATCGAACCCGAATCAGCACCTCTTAAATATGAAAATGCATGCAATGCAGTCAAAATAAGAGAAAACACGTTTGTGCAAGAGAAATAAACAAACACGAAAGAAAACACATTAATACAAGAGAGATAACAAACACAAAGGAAAACACGTTAGTGCAAGAGAAATAACAACACAGAACACATGTCCCGGTGTCCACTAGGGGTGTGGCATGGATCTATCTAGGGTAGGCTCCTAAGTCTCTTTATATGTGGTTTGGTTCTAGAGTAAAGGTACCTGAACCAGCAGATTCCTCGATCCTCACCCATTATAGGCTCATACGGACCGAGTTCAGTTCAGGGGAATACATTTCCCTATGTCTGCACGGAGATGAAAATCTCACGAAGACATAGGTACAAATGTATTCCGAAAGCAATTCACTATCCTGCACGGAGGTGAAAACCTCACGAAGGAGTAGCTTCTTGCTCCCACTTAAAGGTGTGACCCAGCGGTCATGCAATATGATGCAGAAATATTTTACAAGACTTAAACCATAGCAATCAAATGAGATGACGCAAGCGAAAGTCATAAATGGATCGTAAATTTTCAAATCAGCTTTTCAATTTTCGACAACAAGATAGAAAACAATCAATTTTACGGCTCGACTCTCTCAGGTCCCCAGTGGAGTCGCCAAGCTATCGCAACCATTTTTTTTGACAAAATGGGAATCGACTTGGGTTTTGAAAATGAAAATAAAAATGGAGTCGCCACCAATCCTTTTTTGCTGAGGTGTGATCTGGTCACCTCATAAAACGGTTGCTTTTAATAAACAATTTGATTTATCAAAACAACGATTTTGGTTTGCGAAAAGTAAAAAAAAACGAGTTCGGGAGTCGGTTGCGCACGAGGAAGGGTTAGCACCCTCGATACGCCCAAAATTGGTACCTAATTGATTATCTAATATCTTTGATGTCGAAAATTTGAAAAGATTCAAAAATACGATCCTCTTTTATTTAAAATAAAACTTGAACAAATCGAAAGTGGATGATAAGACCCCATTTGTCTCAAAGAGATAAAATGTCATACTCAGTAAGTTAGAGCATAACATTTTGAAGTCCCGAAACTGAGCTTGTCCCATGACTTTAAAGTTCAGATTCAAGTTTGAGGAGGTTACCCCGTCATTTGTCAAATGAGAAACCGGAACTCGGTAAGTTAGGGCTCGATTCCCCAAAATTTCAAATACGGGACATTACCTTTGTCTTTTTTAAAAAAAAAACTTATTCTGGGGTACCTAGAAGTCATGGCCAGTAAGTTAGGGCACCACACCTCGAGTTCCCGAGAACAAGTATTTTATTCTAAACTTGTACTACGATTTAAGAGGGATATTCCGTTATTCAGATTGAACAAGAAAAATCGAAACCCAGTAAGTTAGGGCTCGAGTTCGAATTTCCAAAACGCGAAATATTACCTTATTTTAAATATTTTTATACTACGACGATAGCGGGTTTAATATTTGAAAGACATGCATGATTGGTTTTGATTAAAAATGACGATTCAATATTGAATAAATGCGTGGGGGGTTTAACACACAATGAGATGGCATAATATGAAAACCATAATGATCAAGGGACAATAATATATGAATAAGATAATACATGAATAAACATCAATGATATGAAAATACGAGTGAGCAAATTATAATACACATATGAATGATAACCACATAACTTGCACTATTTAAATATTAACAATAATAGTCGATGAGTAATAAATTAAACACTTTTGAAAGAAATAATATATAAAACAATTTTAAATAATTAACAGAATGATTAAAAAACGTAAAAAAATATATTAAGCAATTTAAAATGATGTCAAAATTTAAAATCAACAATACATAAGTTTAATAAAAATAATACACAAAAAAAAACTTTAAAATAAATAAGAGTAATAATAGTAAAATTTTAAATAAAATAAATAAACTCTTTAAAAGGGTTAGAAATTATATTGAAATCAGAATCAAGTGATGAGGACTGAAATCGTAATAAATCAAACAAAAGGGCCAGGGACCATAGCATCTAGCGCGCAAACTCGAGAGGACCCATTGGGTAAATAATCCAACCCCTATGCGCAGCGTTTCAAACTGATTTGGATGCGGGCCAAATTAAAAACGAAATAAAAATGATAGGGTAAATTGAGAAAAAAACTAAACTGGGCTGAAATCAGAGGCACGAAAAGGAAGAGGGGGTCATTGTGCAAATATCCCTTTAAAGGGATATGCGCAGTGAGCTTTAAAACCAAATGGCGTCGTTTCGTCAAATTTATAAAACCCTAAAATTCCCAAGTCAGATTTTAAACCTAATAATTTTAAAACATAGCAGCCACCACTTCTCCTCTCCCTCATTTTGTCTTCCCCATCGATTGGGCTCCCCTGGCTGCTCATCGCGTCACCGCACCACCACCGGATCGGTGGCCAGCGACATTCAAGACGGTGGGCCCTAGCCCCGTTTCGAAACCCTTTTGATTCCCTGGTTTAAGGCATCCTTGAAGCCGACCCCTTAAACCCGTTCTTTGAACCCGATGGCGACGACGGCACAAGCTTCTTCGACGACGCGTATGTGGGTTCAGGTAAGATTCTTTTCTTTATATTGTTATTCGTTTACAGAGATTCACAATGAAAAAAAAAATAAAACGACAGTAAGTAATGAATGGAAAATGAAATGGAAATCAACCTTTTAACTTTTTCTTTTCATCTCTGATGATTTTTGTAGTTCGTAAAAAAAACCAGGGAAAACCCCAAACGTTTCAACTCGGTTTTATAACCGATTTACAAAGGTATGGGCTTCTGTCCCTGTTCTATTTTTTCATCTAGTTTTTCGATCGTGTTTGCCATTTTCTTTCTTCGATTTGTGTTATCCCCTTTTGCAGGTCATGGGCGATGGCGAAGGCGTGCGAGAGCCGTTGGTTGGTGTGCGTAGTGGCAGTGGGTGTTGACCGAGGCAGGGGTTGCTGGTATGTGGAGAGTCGGCGGCTGCATTAGAGGACTCTAGGGTTCTCGAAAAATTTAATGCTTTTGGGCCTTTGGGCCTCTGTAAATTTGGGTCAATAGGTTAGGTTAAGTTTGGGTTTACGGTTTGAATTTATTTTGGGCTGGTTCCGGAATTGGGTTGTAATGGACATGGGTTTTAATTTTTGGTGTTTTTTTAATTGGTTTTAGTATTTTCGATGGGCCCCGGGCGAAATTTGGGTCTTACAGATAAATTGTTTATGAATCCAATTATAATTTTCTGTTAAATTGGAATTGATGGACATTTATTGAAATTGTTATTTTTTTTCGGTATGGCTATATATTTAATTTTATGCACGTTTTGATGTAAATTCATACTAAATTGATGCATGTTTAAGGATTTTAATTTTAAGTTTAGTTTTATAATATTTGGTTTTGACATTTTATGATTCCTATTATTCGATAAAATTGTGATGATATGATCTGTAGTTTGAATTGTGGGACATATCAATTATTATGATGTTGATTTTTAATATATAACTTTGATATATGTTGTTTTGGGAAAAATATATGTCGAAACCATTTTTAATTTTATGAAAAAATGGGGATCGAACTTAAAACGAAAATGGAGTCGCCACCAATCCTTTTTTTTACTTAGGTGTGATTGAATCACCTTATAAATCATTTTATTTCAAAACATTGATTTTTTTTGTCCACAAAATACCAGAAAACAGGTTCGGGAGTCGGTTACGTACGAGGAAGGGTTAGCACCCCCGTAACGCCCAAAAGTTGGTACCTAATTGATTAATTAATGCCCTTATGTCGAGAATTTGAAAAAGATTTGGAAATATGATTTCTTTAAAAATTTAAACAATTTGAGTTGAAATTGGAGATTCCTTTGTTCCGAAAGCATACAAACATCGCATCTAGCACGTTAGGACATGATGTTTTAAACCCTCGTGACCAAAATCATCTCATGATTACAAAATTCATTAAAAGGATATTTAGTTATTTGGTCGAACGATAAACCGAAACCCAGCACGTTAGGGCACAATTTCTCGAACTTCCAAACACAAAACATTGCCTTATTTTCTGAAATTCTTATCCCGAGATAACAAATCATCACATCCAGTGAGTTAGGACACAATAATTTTGAATTTTCAAGAATAAGTTTTTTATTTAACTTTTAAAAGAAAAGTAATAGATTCTTTGGACTCGAAGAGGAAAATCGGAACTCAGTAAGTTAGGGCACGATTCTTCTCGACGTCTCCAAATATCTCATATCACCAATTTTTTAAATCTATTTGAAATAAATGCGTCAATTTAAAAGGTGCTTTTACAGAAAGATGGTTTGAGTAAAACATTGTATGAATACATTACAACATATATATTTAAGAGCAATTCTACATGTCTACAAATTATATTAATAATAAAAGAATATAACATGAAAGAATATATAAAGAACTATGTGAAGCAAGAATAACGATTGAAAAGTACATAAATGAATAAACATATAAAATGAATTAAAACTTTCATGAAATAATGTAATCAAATGAAAAAGGAATAATATATTTAAACATTAAAAAAAATAAAAGAATGTGATGATTTTTAAAATGATCTAATTGTATATATAAATAAAATTTTAAAGTAAAAAAACTTATAATAAATATATATAATTTTAATAATTAAATAAAAAATAATTAAAAGTACTTATAATTTAATAATTTAATACATATAAAAATGATTACATATAATAGAAATAATTAGTAAATAATATATAATATTTTTATATATAAAAAAACATATATATATATATATACATATATATAACATACTAATCATAAAATCACATACATAATATAAATAGTATAAATAAAATATGTTAGATAATATAAATAAATTTTATATAAAATAAAACTTTTAGAAGTAATATATATAACATAATACTATATAAAAAATGTTTAATGTGATAAAAATATATACAAATTATAAAATAACATATGATATAAATAATATTGAGCCAAATAAAATAATAATAATTAAATATATATAAGGTTAATACATAAAAATATATGAATTTTATATAAAATTAATATATAAATAATAAAGTAATATTTGAATATGATAAAATAATTAAATAGAGTAATAGAGTGATTTAAAATAAAATAAAATATAAAAAAAAAAAGAAAAAGAAAAGAGGATCAAATAGCAAAAAGAAAATGGATTAAATTGAAACGCGCGTTAAATCACAGGGGCTTATTGTGCAATTATGCTTTTTTTGAAGACGACATCGTAATAATTTTGGCCTATAAACAGCCCAAGGACTTTATCGAAATAGAGAGGGAATTTCAAGGCTCAATTATAAAAATAAAAAATTCAAATTAAACTTAATTTAGAAAATTAAAATTGCGGAAGGGCCAAAATGGCAATCAACCCATTTTACAAAAACACGCGGATCCTCCTCGGGTTTTCGGGTCAATGCGTGGGTCGCCTTTTGAAACGACGTCGTTTTAGGCTTATTAAATTAAACCAAAACGGTGTCGTTCCCAGTTAACTATATTAGTAAAAAAAACAGTTAAAAAAATCATTTAACACTCATTTTAAACAAAATCAGAAACCTCTCCCCTGAGATTCTCTCCAGCCTTCGGCCTTCGGCCAGGGCTCCGATGGGGCGCCGGTGCACGCGCCGGTTCACACGCTTCACGTGCCGTCGTCCACGGCGGCACCAAGGTAAAAACTTCGTCTCTTTTTATAGAACTTGTTTTATTTGTTAAAAAACGGTAAAAAAAATGCGCGAATAATAAGTTTACACGAAATAAATCTGGAATCACCTCTGACTTTTTATTCCTTGTGTATACTGTATTCTGTATATTTTTTGTGCTATTGTTTCTGTGTATCTCCTTGTCGCCGTGTCTGTGTTTATAGATTTATGGGTTTTTACACCCGAAAAATAAAAATAGAAATAAAAAAAAGGAAACACAGATATTTGCCATATTCTTGCTGTTTTCTTCCCTTTCTTGTGCAGATGGGAAGAGAAAATCTCGGCAATGGCGGGGTTCGCACGAATAGTGGCGCGGCCGAAGGTTTCGCGTGGGCGCGAGAGCAGATTGCGGCGCGAGGCTGGGGCACTGGCTTGCGGCGCCTAGGGTTTCCTCAAAAACCCTAGGTCTCTGAGTTCGTTTAGCATTGGGCCTTTTGGGCCGTCTCTGTTATTGGGTCTGGGTAGTTTGGGTCACTAGGTTTAGTCTGGGTCTGTTTGGGTGGCTGGTTAGCCTGGGTTTATAAATTGGGCCACAGGTATTGGGCCTGTATTTGGGTCTGTTTTGATTTTGTAAAAATGGACTATAAAAATAAAAGAAACTGGACGTTTTTATTTTTTTGTTTTTATTGTATGGGCCCGGGCAAAAATGGGCCTCTACAATATAAATATATATACTACTATCTTTTAATTTGATTGAAAGATAAAATTAAGATAAATTTATTATGAAACAAATAAATTCAGATTTTGGCTTTGGGTTTTAATTAAGGATGTCTAATATTTTAAATAAATTAGTTGCAACAAAACGCCACCAAAGTGACCTCTTTTGTGTAGATTAGTTTATTTAAAATATCAAGATGATTATATGTTTTTCTGATTCATTTGTTTATTAATTCACCCAAAGGTAAGTTAATATTTGACAGAATTTCAACGACATCTGTGGTGATAAATGTGTGGCAATTATAAGGTACTTTATGTGAGCAATAAGTTAGTGCAGAAAAGAGGACAATTATAATTGTCACACATTTATCACCATAGACAATTATAAATGTCTAATTTATACATAGACCTTGCACTAAGGGAAGAACAACTCGCACCTCTCACTGCGAAAAGTACCCTTTTATGCTAAAAGAGATTTTGAGAGGTGGGATCGTTCAAATCGCATGAGTCTAATGATCATGAAGCACAAAATTCCAAAAGTCTTTAGGAGCATAGAATCTGAAGAGATTACTCAAGCCAAGGATTTCCTTGATTAAATTGAGAAACATTTTGTTAAAAATGATACGGTTGAGATGACATCATTTCTAACTTCTTTGATGTCTATGAAATATAAGGGTCAAGGAAATGTGAGGGAGTACATTATGGAGATGTTTCATATTGCTTTAAGACTTAAGGCACTTAAGATCGAACTTTTTAAGGAATTTCTTATTCTTATGGTTTTGGTATCGCGTCCTACATAGTTTAACCAATTTAAAATTAGTTACAACTGTCAAAAGGAGAAATGGACTCTAAATGAGCTCATTTGGCCAACGCCTCTAAAGATAAGGGCAAGAAAAGAAAATATCAGAATGAAGCTGCTAAGGGTCCAACTCAAAAGAAACAATAACAGGTTACAGAGAGTTGTTTTTTTTTTTTTGTAACGAGTCTGGACACGTGAAAAAAGAATGTATCAAATATCACGCCTGGTGTGCAAAGAAAGGTATAATTCTTACTCTGGTCTATTTTGAGGTTAATTTAGCTTCAGTATTTAGAAACACTTGGTGGATAGATTTTGGTGCTACTACTTACATAAAGGTTTCTATGCAGGGTTGCTTGATCTACCGAAAGCCAAGTGATGGTGAAAGACACATCTTTGTGGGTTGTGGAATGTAACACCCTATACCCGGCTTGGTCGCCAAGCTCGAATATGAGGATGTCACACCACCATCTCATGTCACACTCATAGTAAATTGTCACATTATTAAGAAAACATTATCTTTATCAATGATCTTATAAATTTTTAGTCAAACATATATCAATCATCATTAGAACATGCCAAACATACTTTAAATAAATTTATAGTAATAATTGAACATGCATTAGGATGACTTATCAATATTTACAAGACAATTACGTAGATATCGGTACTAGAATAAGGGTATAGATATTTTTCCTTGCACAATATTGATACCATATGGAAAATCGATACCAAATTAGCATTTTGTTTCTCGTCCAAAAATCAAAACTTGGAAAATATCGGTACAATTGAAAAAGTATCGATAAAATTAGCCTTAGTATCGATCTTGTGATATGGTATTGATACTGAATTACATTACTGACTCCCTGCGCATTTCAAAATCACAGAGGTATCATTTTTACAACACGAATATCGATACCTCTACTACAGACTAGAAAAATACAACATGTTTAAACATATAAGTCATTCCAACTTGTACCAATTCATCATGCTATCATATCATCTTCAAATAAACATCAAAACGACTATAATCACAGTTTCAAACATTGAGAATAAGTCCAAGCAATAAACAACATATCACGATTCAAACTTTAAATCCTGAGAACAAATAAACTATGGAAACATCCAAAATATCCTAGAAAAATTCATGCAACAATTCTGTCACATTGCCTTTATTTCTCCAAAACATAAACAAAATAATAACACATACGAAACAAAGCTAACGTATTGCTTATATTACCCTTCGGAAACCACACCACTCACACCGGCACTTAACTACTCTACAAATGTTTTAAGAAAGGAGTGGGTGAGCTTAACAAGTTCAGTGAATGCTAAAGATAACCACAATGCAAACAATGCATCAAGCATCAACGAAACAACCATATAGCATAACCTCAACAGTTCCAACTCTAGTGTCATATTATACTTACTCGTGCATTATTATTAGTTCTTTTACATGGTAAACATATTCACTTTTAAGCATATACCACATTACACATATACTCATATAACATTTAAGCATATATCACAATACTCATATAATCACATAACATTCAAGCATATGTCGCAATACTCAAAAACATGTTTATAGATAAATTGCATAATGATCACATGTCATATAAACACATATCATAATACACTCATATTCATAATTTAAGATAATTTGGCACTTGAGCTATGAAACATAAAAGTGAGCTCTATCATTACTCATCGGATACATAGATCTCCAACACACCACATAGACTCATAGAGTCAAACATGTCCCAAAAGTGAAGCATAAAGCTAACACTCTCCTTATTTCCCCTCACATATCCTGTTGAATAGAGTTTAACTCACATTCCCTTATCCCTCCAACATGTACCAGGGCCTCAACGCCCAAAATCACTGTACATATTGGTGAGTACTCACAATTCCATGGCATGCCAACTATATCCAATGGTTTCAAGATCATAAGGCCAAAATATTCAAAATCAAACACATACCACTTATCGATATCCGTGCACTATCACTGCATATTTGCATATTTAGCAAAACACTGTCACTAACATTTAACATATACATAACATGTACATATTTTCACTTTCACAATGGTTATCATAACCACATATCACATATTATAGCATCTCATCTTAAATCACATATTTACAAACACATAAGCACATTGTTCACAAGATAACATCGACTTTGTGGGTTCTCTAAATCCCCAAATTAGCCACACGACTGTATGGCCAGGCCGTGTGGCACAAAATCACTAAAACCCTAATTGCCAAACGCACACGCCCGTATGCCCAGGGGACATGGCCGTGTGAAAATCGACTAATTTCCCCAAATCAGCCACATAGCCATGTACACCGCATGTGTAGGGGCACAAGCCCATGTGGCCACCCGTGTGGTCACGAAACCACACCAAAATTGACTGAAAGTCTCATTTTTCGATCACTAAAACTACCCCTAATCAAAGTATTTCAGAAACACACCATAATAAACCGAATTTATGCTATTTAAAGCCCATAAAACCCTCAATTGCTCAACTACCAAATCACATAAAAAGGGTTGCTGAATTTCAAAGCAATTCGGTATCGAGTTATACAATTCAGAACACGCTCATTTTGTCAAATTACCTAGAATTAATTCAGCATTTCAATAACGAAAAAGAAGAGCTTATAACCCATACTTGATTTGCGATCAAAACGCCTAGAACTCAATCGACCCACGTCGACGACCTCAATATGAACTTGAAGCTCAAGTTGATGAAAAATATAAACAACCCAATGCCGTAGGAAAATCCAAGAGTTAAGCAAATAAATTAATTGTGCGAAAAAAATTGAGAGAGAAGGAACGTAAAAAAACTTTCTGCCTTTTTTGTTTTCCTTTTTTTAACCAAAATAAAAATAAATTAAATAAAAAAATAAAAGTAAATATCTAACCCTTTTAAAACAAAATAGTGCTAAATCAAAATAATTCTTTCAAAGCACACCTAAGGACTTGAACTTGGGACCCAGACTAAACTAACACACACCCAACCACCAGACCAGCAAGCCTATTTTAACATTAAAACGCGGAAACGAACCCAAATGCTTGATCTAGCCACTGACCCTACCTACAAATATCAAAACTTCTAACCCCAAAAATCGGGGTATTACAGAATCATGCCAATCATTCAACATTCTTGGAATGGTAAGTAGAAACTCACCTAATGTTCCTTTCCCTTCTTCGCTTAGCCTTTCCAAAATGTCAAAGCTTCCATTCTCTTGGCAACTAAGCATTACAACCACTAACATAAATTAATCTCAGCATTTTTCAACAAAAACTTTAGTTTTCCAGAAACATGCAAAACCCCTAAAATAGTTTTGAAAATCTTTAACTTTATTTCCTAAACTTACAAACACCGAAGGTTTTAATACCTTACCAGTTCATTGGATTCTCCATTTTTCTAACTCAACTCTTGCTATCACCACTCCATGCAGAGCTCCCCATCATTATTTCTTCTTTGAGGCAACCAGGGAAGAAGATGAATAAGAGAAGAAAGTGAGACAGAATAGAGTTGAATCCTCCCTGAGAAGTCATTTCCTGATTATTTATAGTCCTTCCCACATGGTCTTCAACCATGTAAAATCCATTTATTAACAATCATTATGTCTCCCACTAAGAGGCCGACTGGTTCTAATCCGACCGAACCAAACTTGAATCTCAACCATGTCCAATTTTGTTCTGAAATTTTCCTAATTTTTTAGTAGAAACCGCCAGCTTACAACCTCTTTCAATTTAACTCCCAAATTGTTCCTAATTTTTGGGTTTAAAGAAAATTGAGTGTGACATAGTTGAAGTCAAAACTCAACTTATTCATTCAAGGCTTTATCAAAAAGAAATTTTGAGAAGAGTTGATGTTTCAAGACGATGGACTTTGGAGTTCAATATCGAGCGAGGATGAATTAGGAGGGACCAGTTTTGTTCGTGGACTTAAAATCTTAATCCATGACGAAAAGCCCATGTGGAAAATGTCAACAAGCTTAGGTGTTACACTTCAAGGACCCCAATCAAGGCCATTCGCCTAGCCATGTTACAATCAATCGACTTGCAGAGAATTTTTTAAAACGATCCAAACATTTCTGGGTTGATATGTCTCATAGCGTTTGAAGATCTATCTCTTATATTTGAAACGCATTTTGAATCACTCAATTTCTAGTTTAGGAACTCAAGTTATAGTTATTTTAATGAAGACTATGCAAACAGAATTTCTGGACAGGATTATTACGACAATTACGAGTTTTGGGCTTTTAATTCGAGTTTAAATCATATTGGGTTTGATTTTTAAGCTTGATTTTTAGGCTTGATTTTTATTTCATATGATTCCAATATTGTATTTATTAGGTATTATTATTTTATTATTTGTTTAATCTGAATTTTGGATTTTTTAAAAGTATTTTAAATTATTTTGGAGTTTTATGTTTCTTAGTCAAACAATAAAGTCTAGTTTAAAACTAGTTGTTTAGATTAATTAGAGTTTCAGTATAATTATGAGTTCTATTTGGATGTGCTTAGCTACCCTATATAAAAGCTTCTTCATTGTTAATTAGAGGCACAATTGTTTTCATTAATAAGGTTTTCAACTCTGGGAGTTAGTTTCTTTATGCAAGATTTCTTTCTTGTAATTTTTAGTAGTAGTTTTCTTCTCGATTTTCTTCAATGAGTCGTTGGAATTCATTATTCATCCTTAAATTTGCTAAGAAATTATTTCTTAGAGTTAATTAAAGTCATTAATTGAGTTTGTTGGGCTTTATATCTCAAAGGGTTTAATTGGATACTTATCCATCTATCCATCATATCCATCGATTTACTCGTTCCATCTTCCACTTTGTTTTTTTTTTAATTTTTGTTTATTTATTCTTTATTCTCAAATTTTTTAGTGTTTTCGTTTTCTTTATTTCTTCTTTACAGATCAAATCTGAATCCTTCTTTCTCTAGTCAAACAACTTGAATATGATCTTCTTCTGCTATTCTTTATCACTTGACCTTTGGTTCTCTATATAGTAGGTATTCATATATTTACAATTTAATCCTCATATTTTAAATATGCTCCACGTTCAATCCAAACTAACATTATTCAATTAAAATGTTTTGAAGTTTAAAAACTAATTTAAAATCTAAACAATAATTTGAAGACATTCGGTGGAATTAACCCTTAAATTTATCGTATTATTTAAGGTGGTTATATATATATATATATATATATTTATGTTGGGTAGAAAATTTGTTAGACTAGACTTTTTCGGTTGGAAAGTGTTTCTACTATACAAAAACCTTCATGCTTGTTCGTTAATTAATAGACTATAATTGGCATTAAATTTTATAATGTGATAGCTCCGCCAGCATTTGATAAACTACATCCGTTTTCATATGAATGTTAAGAGAAGCTTAAATTTGTCATAGCTTTCTCTAAGATCTCAACCACTTGATTTAATCTAACAATCACCAATAAATAATAAATCCATATAAAAAAAAAAGAAATTCCAATATACAGATATTAATTGAAAAAAAAACTAATTTCAATTATAGCTTCTATAATCACAAATAATACATGTCTAAATAAGTATAACTAGAATCAGCTTAATACAAATGTAACCAAATTGAAAATTAAAATAATTACGGTCATGACCTACATATAGTGGGATTTAGACCTAGAATAAATTTAAAAGAGAATCTACGCATAGTATTTATTGATGGTTGAACTCGAACTTGAAAAATTTTGTTCTCAAGATCTCAACATTACTATTAAGCCAAGGTCTCATTAAGTTTTATCTCTTACAGAGGTGTACACACATTCTTCGGTGAGAGGTTTTGTTTCCCAACTTTGAAATAATATGACCTAAAATGACAACGTGTTCACAAGACACGATTCTAGGATTTTTTAATAATTAATTCTATAAACCTTTCGTCTTTTTAGCAACTCGAACTCTTAATGGAGTTTAGATTCAAAATATTATCAACACTAAAAAAATATCCATCATTTGGCTTACTTAACCCTCAGGATGAATAACGTCCAAACATGTATAGTGGGATCGGGTTAATGCTAAGCTTTCATTCATTACCTCCCAAGCGTTACAGCTAAAGCGGATCTCAAAACGACACAAAGATATGCTATTTGGTAACCGTTTTATAATTTTCAACAACCAAAAGGTGCCTGTTACCTACCGGTGGGGATCAGCCGGGTCCGTCTTTCTCCTAAGTAATTGATTTATTAGAAAGAAATAAATAAAGATTCAACTCTTCTAACCACATTGTTTGGTAAACAAGATCATAATTAAGGGTTGGTTTAACATTAGTTGAAACAAACTGTAATTTTAATTTGTTTTGAGCTGCTCTATTATTAATCATATCTTTTTCTGTTTTTAGGCACTTCATAATTTTTAAACAATATTGTAATTCATTTTACCCATTTTTTTTATAAAACAAAACATATAAATTGATTAAATTATTATTACTCACTTCAATTCGTTAATAATAATTAAATAAATATTTAAAAAATTAAAAAATTATAAATAAATTTGATCGGTTCAGTCATTTTAATTTTTTAACTAAATCACAAATGATTCAGTTATATCCATCAATTGAATCATCGATTTTTAATTCAACAATATCACTGCTTGACTGTCATTTCGAGCATAACCCTTAGATTTTAACAAAAACGGAGTTCACTTCTAACGAGGTGAGGTTGGGAGAGAGGTTTGGCGTAATAGTAGGTTTGGGAGAAGGAAATATATATATATATATATATATATATATATATATATATATATATATATTCAAAGTGGTGTAAATGTATGCAACTATAAACTATAAAGCAGAGTTAGCTTTGGTTTCTACATTGTACAAAGAATCAGAAAAGCAAAAGCAAAAGAAAAAAAAGGTAATGGAGAATGTGATTTGTGTTGTAAAAGTTCAGTGTTAATATCATAAAAAGGAAACTTCAACTCCCATTTATTTCCCCACCAAACTTTCCTTTTTTTCTTTTATCTCATTCTTCTGTTTTTGGTATCTCATTTTTTCATCATCTGGGGGATTGTTTTTTTTGGATGGTGGAGTTGTGAGAGAAAAAAAGAAATTTCCGGGAATAATTTGTGGAGAGAAAATGGCGGCAGAGGGAACGTTGTCGTTTTCAGTTGCTTCAGTTGTGGAAGATGTCTTGGAACATGGCAATCGCTCCAAGGATTTTGATTTGGAATCTAGAAAAGCTGAATTAACTGGTACTCTTTTTCTGTTCTTTTTTATTCCTTTAATGGCAGAATCTGGATTTTGTTGAATGATGATTAATTTTCAAGTGCAAACACTGTGATGTAATTTCATGGAAAATGTGGGGAATATATATATTTTAATTCCAATTCCAGTCTCTGATGCCTACTTACTTTGAATTAGTAAAAGGAAAACCCCCTGATCATTGATCATGTTACAGCTTTTATTTTCTTTTCAAAGCAAAATAGAGATGAATTATGCCTTGCTAGTGAGAAGAGTAAATTTTGAATGACATTAATAAATTTACATATGGAATTTAAAAAGTGAACCCCCCCCCCAAAAAAAAAAAAAAACAAGAAAATGTGATGATCATCTGGATTTTGTTGAATGATGATTCATTTTCTACTGCAAAACATGCGTTCTTTCCTTTTTATAACCTTAATCAGTCACAACGATGTAATTTCATGAAAAATGTTGATAAATGATGGGTTTCTTATTTTAAATCCAGCCTCTGATCCCCTCCACTTCGTTTTCTTCAAAAGAAAACAAAATTGAGATGAAATATGTTTTGTTGGTGAGTAAAATTTGAATGTGATGATCTTTTGTATGGCAGCATCAAGGAGGTACGAAGCTGCTAGGTGGCTAAGGAAGATGGTCGGAGTTGTGGCGGCTAAAGATTTGCCGGCAGAGCCATCGGAGGAAGAATTTAGGCTTGGTTTGAGGAGTGGAATAATCCTATGCAATGTTCTTAATAAAGTTCAACCTGGAGCTGTGCCTAAGGTTGAGACTTTTTCATTAAAATTGATTTTCCTTTTAATTACCAGTAATTAATTTGGTGGTTGGTTTTTAGGTGGTGGAAAGTCCATGTGATGCAGCTCTCATACCCGATGGAGCTGCATTGTCAGTATTTCAGTACTTTGAAAATGTAAGGAATTTCTTGATAGCGGGCCAAGAATTGCGGCTTCCAACGTTTGAGGCATCTGATCTAGAACAAGTATGTTTCCAATCTCGATTCTTTCGTCTAGTGTACTGGTTTCATTTTCGGAAATAACCTCGCCTGTACTTATTCAAGCACGTAATAATTTGAGTTGGAGAAATCTTGAATCCACAATAGATTTGAGCAGAGTTTTAAAAAAATAGGAGTCACAGAAAGCCTGAGACCAAGAAAATTCAAGCCTGGCAGAATTCTATTTCGAGAAAGTTGATGAGAATTCGAATTCAAGATCGATCTAGCCCGAATCTGAAATAAATCCAACCTAAAACTCAAAAAAATCCTAATTTATAATTGAACAACCATAAAAGGCATTAATAATTAACATAGTTTCGTTATATTACTTAAAATAATTATTATTATTTATTTTATGAAAATGTGCATTACATATTTATATTAAAAATTTTATATTAGATTATAAAGTGAAATATAACATATTTTTAATACTATAATTATATATGAATAAATATATAATAATTCTTTAAATTTATATAATTAAATTTGATAATAATATAAATATATAATAATATAATATATTAATTTAATATTATGATAATTGGTGTTATACTTATCTCAAATGATTAAACATGATTCATTATGCGATACTAATAACATTACTAATAAATTTAATTTTAATGATTTAGGATGGTACGTTTTACCTTTAGTTTTTTATTAATGTTTAATGTTTCTATTAATATTATTATATTTATATTAATTTTTAATTTGGAATGTGTTTATTTTTATTTTAGTTGGGTTTTGAATAAAATTTAAATCGGCTTAGGTTTGGGTTTGATTGGCATTGAGTTGGGCTTTGAGTTTGAGTTTGGATTTAAATATATATATTGCAGTTAATAGGTGTAAATTTAGGTAATTAATGTAAATGGTTTTGAATTTCAAAATCAAAACCGAACCGACAACATCAAATCAATCGATTACCTAATCTGATCTTAATGCATATATATAAATTATTAATATATTAACCAATTAAATTTAATCATTAATGTATATATATAAACTATTAATATATCATATATTGTATGATATTATACAACAATATATAATGTAATAGGAGGACTAACTTTTAAATATATAAAGAGTATATAAGGACTTAAAACATATTTCAACTAGTATAATGATAAACAATAATATATAATAATTAATATATTATATACTACTATTATAGTATATGTATAGTATTACATAATGTAATAATATTTCTAAAACTATTAATACATATATAACTATTAATTGGTCCAAAATCAAAATCGAATTTACTAACCAATTTGCTTAAATTGACTCGATTTGGTCGATTAAGTTTGTTTCAATCACTATGTAACACCCCAAACCCGGCCCACGAGTCTTGACCGGATCTGGTTTGTCACTGCGGAAAAACGTTTAAAATATTTTAACTTAAAGTAAAAACAAAAAAAAAAAATTTGCTTGTTTGTAAAATCTTGGTATTTTAAAATTCCAAATAAAACTAAGTTATTACAAAATATCCTGGTTGAAACTTTAATACATATTTTTAAAATTTAAGTTGCTAAAAATAAACATTTCCAGATGATAATATAATTGACAATCCAACTTAAAACATAATAATAATCCGTGAATACTTTAAAAGGCCATTATTCCAATAAATAACCTTTCATAAATAAAATGTGTAAAACAAATAAATTTATCATCTGCATGGGCCACCTCGTATCCACTCCAACCCGGTCCAAGCACTATGCGTCACCTAAAATCATCTGCGATGTTTGATAAAAATTGGGTGAGTCATACAGACTCAGTGTGTAATTAGACCACTGAATTTCATCCACATGTCAAACCATATAATAACCCATATAACAGATATTAAGATAATTTAATCACATGCTTTCACTTATTGGGCTTGGCCCACAACCACATCACATTCTTATAATAGTGTAATCAACCACATGTTTCCACATACTGGGCTTGGCCCATTTCCGCATTAATTCACATAGCAGACAGATTTATGCAAAATGCACCCAACCCAGCCTAGGGTCCATCCTTTACATCTACCTTGGCAGACCCCCTTCCCAAGGCCGTGGCTAATCCACCGATCACATAGTGATCCACATATCTTACCTTGGCAGACTTGCTGCTCGAGGCCGTGGCTAGGCCACCGATCACATAAGTGATCCCACATATCGATCAATCTACGGTGATGCACACAGCTATCAACCGCTGAGATGTGGCACCTGGCCAACACCTCCCTTGATGAAGCACATAGCTAACATCAAGCGCTAATGTAGCACAAGGCTAACATTAGACCACGTACATAATGTACACCCTTTATTCTTTCACATTCAGATCCCATCCCATGCACATGCAACATATGATAATGTCATAACATAATAAAATGATGCATGCACATGCTATTCGGCATACAAACATATTCTCATTGGCATATTCACATTCTTAATATTTAACACTGACCTGATTTTCGATATACCCCTTAAGGGTATCCATTCATAATTGTCACTGCACACATTAGCATTTACACCACACATACAATATAACATAAACCCGGAAAACAGTGGGTTAATCACACACCTTACTATTTAGCGAAATCCTTAGCTACTTGAATTTAACACGATCCCGGAACTTCCTTATGCCTGTCGATTTACCCCTAAAAACCAAAATACACAATCAGTCACCACTTATACCAAATATGGCCTATGTAGCAAATATAACATTTGGCCCATATAGCAATTATAACATTTTGGCCCATAAAGGGTATTTTCGTAGTTTGGCCCATAGGGACATTTCGTAATTCGGCCCATTAGGGCATTTTCATAATTCAGTAATCGTACCCACTAAGGGTAATTCGATAATTTACTCTCTAAGGGTAATTCGGTAATTTACCCTACAAGGGTAATTTGGTAATTTCATATTTAACGGTGTTTTCGAAGATTCACTATCGCCTCGAGTGATACAGAACTCTATTTGGGTCTCTACGAAACTATTGGGTCAAAAATCCATTTTAAGCCCAAACGGGGTAATTTCGCAACTAAAACTTAACTAGTAATTTGGGGCATACAAATTTAAACTGTCCATTTGCATCATACTCACTAAATTGCATATAACTCGAGTTAGAAAACTCGAAATCTGGATCCGTAAAATTTCCTTGAAACTAGACTCATGTATCTTCTTACTGAAATTTTTCCAGAATTTTTGGCCTAGCCATTTAGTACAGTTTATTCCTTAAAATTTCCCTTGTTTCACTGTCCAATGATTCTGACCTCTCTTGACTTAATTTCAAATATCTCACTGTAAGGTTTTCATATACTGTTCCAACTTGTTTCTCTTGAAGATAGACTCACTAAGAAATCCATACATGTAAATTATAACCCATAATTCATTTTGTACAATTTTATAAGATTTTTCCAAAACAGATCAGTGAACCCCGAAGTTAATCAGAACCAGTCTCACTAAAATCAAGATATCTCAGAATATAAAATTCCTTTTCCTTCTCCGTTTCTTCCATATTAAAATAGACACAGTAAGCTTTAATTTGATATCTTATTCACTTTCTAATTCCTTTTCTCCTATTTTTAGTGATTTTTCAAAAACACGTCACTGCTTCTAACCGAAACTGTTTTATTACAAAACATGATTATCACTACCATCAAACGCACGTCCGACTGATCACGGATACCGATTATCAATTTTCTTCGATATTTCTACCGAATCACAGAATATTTCATGTAAAATTTCAGAGAGATGTGAGATTTTCTCACCATTTCAAACATATATTCGGAAGAGTATGAGATTACACACCTTATTCGGAATCCGTAACGCGATGCTCTCCGCGGCACCAAAAATCCGAGTCACTTATAACGAGGGATAGGTTTTCGATTGAACCTTTGATAAAGTACTTCGAGACCTTGCAACCAGCATAAACTCTCTCATGGCAAGTCCCTAGACTCTCAACCATATTACAAATTAGTCCCCTCATTAGCTAGCTTAAGCTTTGGGGCTCCAAAAATACAAAAATTATCAACTAAAGTCATCAAAATTACTTACTTGCTAAAGGATTTGTTTGCTGAAATTTTTGAGCTCTCCAACCCTTGTTTGCTACCAATTTTAGGTGGTGATGAAGAGAAGAAAAGATGATACTTCTCTTTTCTTTATTTTCATAACCCTTTTTTTTTATCTCTTCTTTCTTTCTTTCTTTCTTTTTTTATCTCTTTTTTTTTATCCACCTACTCCACTCCACAAATTCTTTTATTCCTTTTTCATCCACCTACTCCACTCCTCAAATTCTTTTATTTCTTTTTCATCCACCTACTCCACTCTCCAAATTCTTTTATTTCCTTTTTTTTCTTTTTCCTTATTTTCCTCCTTACCATACTTTTCCACAATTTAATAAGTCCACCTTACCATAATTTAAAAATCCAATTTTGCCATATTTACAAGCTTGGCCGAAATTTAGGGAAATAGTACAAAAATAATAGTTAAAATTTGCACACAATGGGATTTGAACCTCTTCCCTCAAGGTACTTCACTTGATGCCATAACCTCCTTGCCATATGCTCATTTATGCTAGCAATTTACTCTTTTATTTCCATAAGCCTTGATGCCACTTACTATCTTTCCTTAATAGGCTTAAACACAAAACTTTACTAAGGCCCAACTTGAACTCGAAACTTCATAGAATCCGGTAACTTTCTAAAATCATCTTCTTAATAAGTCCAACTTGAAATAATGTCATTCTCTTGTTCTCAAAAATTTTAAACACTCCTATGCCCAAGGCCCATTGGGCCCATTCCTACTAGGCCCAATTTCGGGATGTTACAATTCTACCCTCCTTAGAGAAAATTTCGTCCTCGAAATTTCCAATCAACCATTAAACGCACTGCTGAGATCACATCACTATGGTTTCGCTGCGCACTCTGATCTTAAAGAACTATCATACTTTCTAGGTACATTTCTAGGTTCACAATCAAGGTTACATACACTTTACTAGCAACATAAGAACAAACTGACCTTATAGCAAGCAAAGCAACCAGTGATATTCCAGAAATAAGAACTTACCCATTGCCACCTCTGGCACATCACTATCCTCGCGACGGCCGACTGCATAAACCAACCTTAGTTGCCTCGCATCTGCACCTTCAGCATCTCTACTTGGTGCTCCACGACCTCGGCCTGAACCATTTTCTCCATGGTTCGGACCACGACCCCTTGTCGCTTGCTGACCATCTCTACATGGCTGCACATAGCCTTGGCCTGCTGTCCGAGCCCTATTCGGATCCTGAGGACAATCTTTAATCAAATGAGACTTGGACTTACACCTAAAACATTCCCGTTCCCGGTTCCAGCACTCGCCAACATGATACCTTCCACACTGAGCACACGGACGGTCCAGATTTCCAGCAGTTGGCTTAGAAACACGAGCAGGATTCTCAATCCTAGGTCTTTTCTGAAGACTCTCAGACGATTCTGACGGTCCAAAACTCCTCTTTTCCAGGTTCCTATCCTTATCTCTGTTCTGTCTCATAGAGTCCTTAATCCCCTCGGCTACCTTAGCCTTCTCTACTAACACAGCGAACTCCCGCTCCTGATGTGGAGCTATCAACAATCTCAGGTCGTCCCTTAATCCGTCCTCAAACCGGACACATCGTTCATGCTCCGTAGCCACCACTCCTCGAGCATATCGGCTCAACTTTAAGAATTCAGCCTCGTACTCCGCTACGGACTTGTTTCCTTGAACTAGCCCCAAAAATGCCTTTCTCTGTGCATCAATATAATGAGTCCCCACATACTTCTTCTGGTATGCTGCCTTAACATAATCCCAAGTGAGTTCTTCAGCTGAGGCACCATCCCGTATTGTGAGCCACCATTGATACGCCTCGTCGCGAAGTAGCGCCACCATTCCTTTCACTTTCTCCTCACTGGTTAAATCTAGCTCATCCATAATTCGCTCGGTCGCCTCCAACCAATACTCAGTCGTACTGGGTGCCACACTTGATACACCTCGAAACACCTCAGCTCCATTGGCTCGGAGTCGCTCGGGTACGGACTTCCTAGCTCTCATATTTCCACCTGCTCCAGCCACCATCTCAAGAACTCGCAACACAGCCTGCGATACAGCATCATCCCCCGTTTGATCTTGCTGCTCATTACCAAAAGCTGGTGGTGGAGGTGGTACCTCATTCTCGGACTCTTGACCCGATCCAACGGGTTCCGATACGGCCATTCTACCTCGACCACGTCCACGACGACCACGTCCTCTAGAACTCATTTCTAACGTCGCTATTATTCTGATTAAAAAGTTTTATGCATCAGAATTTTGTTCCACTTATTATCCCTGAACAGTTTTATGACATAAAGTTTTTAGAAGTAGTTCTTTCGATCAAACAAAATTTCAGTTCAAGTTCACTACTCTAATTCAGAGAATCACATTCTCATTCATAAATAAAGACACCTTCATTTCTCAATGAAGCCACATTCATTCACAACATTCACCATGCTATCATGGCCGTCTTCTCCTTTCTCAACCTAGGGGTAATTTCGTCATTTGTCCTATAAGGGTATTTTGGTAATAAATCAGGGTCAATTCCAAAAATCCTTATAAATCAAAGGTATTTCGAAATTTGCAAAAACTTGGGGTATTTTTGAGAATTTGTTTTCCAAATCGGTGATGTTGTAGAAATTTCAGAAATCGGGATCATTTTGGTAATTTTGTATGTCAGGGGTATTTTAGTAAATTTCCAAATCTGGGTATCTTGCTATTTCACAAAATAGAGGTTTTTGGTATTTTTGTAAGGTAAGAATATTTTAAAAGTCGAGGGTAATATTGGAATTTTAGAAACCAATGGCATTTTAGTAATTTTACAACCAGGGGTATTTTCGTAATTTTTTTGTAAATCGGAAAATAAACGTCTTTCAAAATCTAATTTAGGGTTTACAAACCAAAGGGATAATTTGATAATTTAAAAACTAAGGTTTTTATAAAAATATGGCTAGCCCCTTTCGGGTTTTAATTATCGAGTTTAGTCGATGACTAAGTCCTCTTGGTTAGGGTGAACGGTTACTACGCACTAGGTAGGATTCGAGTAAAGAGGTGGTGAGTCGATAGGACTGCTTAAGTACCAAGCTCTTACTGAATCCACTCCTAGACATGCGCACAACGGTTGCCACACCCTAGCTCGGCGACTTAATCACAGGTTTGTTTAATGGCCCTTAAGTCTTATGCACTTGTGTTTGAGTAGACTAGTCCTAGGGTTCAATAGGTACTAGTTCACTAATCTACGTTCCCTTCATGCTTATAGAATTCACATTCACAATTCACTTCAGTAGTTGGAAGTACTTACCTAGTGGACTTCGGGCCGGAGATACAGGTGCCATGCCAGAATAACCTGAAAATTCCTTGAAAATCCATATTTTTGAAAACTATTTTCGGGCCCAAAACCTCAAAGTCGAGTTTTGAACCGGGCTCTGATACCAAACTATAACATCCCAAACCCGGCCCACGAGTCTTAACCGGATCTGGTTTGTCACTGCGAAAAAACGTTTAAAATATTTTAACTTAAAGTAAAAACAAAAAAAAAATTTTGCTTGTTTGTAAAATCTTGGTATTTTAAAATTCCAAATAAAACTAAGTTATTACAAAATATCCGGGTTGAAACTTTAATACATATTTTTAAAATTTAAGTTGCTAAAAATAAACATTTCCAGATGATAATATAATTGACAATCCAACTTAAAACATAATAATAATCCGTGAATACTTTAAAAGGCCATTATTACAATAAATAACCTTTCATAAATAAAATGTGTAAAACAAATAAATTTATCATCTGCATGGGCCACCTCGTATCCACTCCAACCCGGTCCAAGCACTATGCTCACCTAAAATCATCTGCGATGTTTGGTAAAAATTGGGTGAGTCATACAGACTCAGTGTGTAATTAGACCACTGAATTCCATCCACATGTCAAACCATATAATAACCCATATAACAGATATTAAGATAATTTAATCACATGCTTTCACTTATTGGGCTTGGCCCACAACCACATCACATTCTTATAATAGTGTAATCAACCACATGTTTCCACATACTGGGCTTGGCCCATTTCCACATTAATTCACATAGCAGACAGATTTATGCAAAATGCACCCAACCCAGCCTAGGGTCCATCCTTTACATCTGCCTTGGCAGACCCCCTGCCCAAGGCCGTGGCTAATCCACCGATCACATAGTGATCCACATATCTTACCTTGGCAGACTTGCTGCTCGAGGCAGTGGCTAGGCCACCGATCACATAAGTGATCCCACATATCGATCAATCTACGGTGATGCACACAGCTATCAACCGCCGAGATGTGGCACCTAGCCAACACCTCCCTTGATAAAGCACATAGCTAACATCAAGCGCTAATGTAGCACAAGGCTAACATTAGACCACGTACATAATGTACACCCTTTCTTCTTTCACATTCAGATCCCATCCCATGCACATGCAACATATGATAATGTCATAACATAATAAAATGATGCATGCACATGCTATTCGGCATACAAACATATTCTCATTGGCATATTCACATTCTTAATATTTAACACTGACCTAATTTTCGATATACCCCTTAAGGGTATCCATTCATAATTGTCACTGCACACATTAGCATTTACACCACACATACAATATAACATAAACCCGGAAAACAGTGGGTTAATCACACACCTTACTATTTAGCGAAATCCTTAGCTACTTGAATTTAACACGATCCCGGAACTTCCTTATACCTGTCGATTTACCCTTAAAAACCAAAATACACAATCGGTCACCACTTATACCAAATATGGCCTATGTAGCAAATATAACATTTGGTCCATATAGTAATTATAACATTTTGGCCCATAAAGGGTATTTTCGTAGTTTGGCCCATAGGGACATTTCGTAATTCGGCCCATTAGGGCATTTTCGTAATTCAGTAATCGTACCCACTAAGGGTAATTCGATAATTTACTCTCTAAGGGTAATTCGGTAATTTACCCTACAAGGGTAATTCGGTAATTTCATATTTAACGGTGTTTTCGAAGATTCACTATCGCCTCGAGTGATACAGAACTCTATTTGGGTCTCTACGAAACTATTGGGTCAAAAATCCATTTTAAGCCCAAACGGGGTAATTTCGCAACTAAAACTTAACTAGTAATTTGGGGCATACAAATTTAAATTGTCCATTTGCATCATACTGACTAAATTGCATATAACTCGAGTTAGAAAACTCAAAATCTAGATCCGTAAAATTTCCTTGAAACTAGACTCATGTATCTTTTTACTGAAACTTTTCCAGAATTTTTGGCCTAGCCATTTAGTACAGTTTATTCCTTAAAGTTTCCCTTGTTTCACTGTCCAATGATTCTGACCTCTCTTGACTTAATTTCAAATATCTCACTGTACGGTTTTCATATACTATTCCAACTTGTTTCTCTTGAAGATAGACTCACTAATGAATCCATACATGTAAATTATAACCCATAATTCATTTTGTACAATTTTATAAGATTTTTCCAAAACAGATTAGTGAACCCCAAAGTTAATCAGAACCAGTCTCACTAAAATCAAGATATCTCAGAATATAAAATTCCTTTTCCTTCTCCGTTTCTTCCATATTAAAATAGACATAGTAAGATTTAATTTGATATCTTATTCACTTTCTAATTCCTTTTCTCCTGTTTTTAGTGATTTTTCAAAAACACGTCACTACTTCTAACCGAAACTGTTTTATTACAAAACATGATTATCACTACCATCAAACGCACGTCCGACTGATCACGGATACCGGTTATCAATTTTCTTTGATATTTCTACCGAATCACAGAATATTTCATGTAAAATTTCAGAGAGATGTGAGATTTTCTCACCATTTCAAACATATATTTGGAAGAGTATGAGATTACACACCTTATTCGAAATCCGTAACACGATGCTCTCCGCGGCACCAAAAATCCGAGTCACTTATAACGAGGGATAGGTTTTCGATTGAACCTTTGATAAAGTACTTCGAGACCTTGCAACCAGCATAAACTCTCTCATGGCAAGTCTCTAGACTCTCAACCATATTACAAATTAGTCCCCTCATTAGCTAGCTTAAGCTTTGGGGCTCCAAAAATATAAAAATTATCAACTAAAGTCATCAAAATTACTTACTTGCTAAAGGATTTGTTTGCTGAAATTTTTGAGCTCTCCAACCCTTGTTTGCTACCAATTTTAGGTGGTGATGAAGAGAAGAAAAGATTATACTTCTCTTTTCTTTATTTTCATAACCCTTTTTTTTTTATCTCTTCTTTCTTTCTTTCTTTCTTTTTTTATCTCTTGTTTTTATTCACCTACTCCACTCCACAAATTCTTTTATTCCTTTTTCATCCACCTACTCCACTCCTCAAATTCTTTTATTTCTTTTTCATCCACCTACTCCAATCTCCAAATTCTTTTATTTCCTTTTTTTTCTTTTTCCTTATTTTCCTCCTTACCATACTTTTCCACAATTTAATAAGTCCACCTTACCATAATTTAAAAATCCAATTTTTCCATATTTACAAGCTTGGCTGAAATTTAGGGAAATAGTACAAAAATAATAGTCAAAATTTGCACACAATGGGATTTGAACCTCTTCCCTCAAGGTACTTCACTTAATGCCATAACCTCCTTGCCATATGCTCATTTATGCTAGCAATTTACTCTTTTATTTCCATAAGCCTTGATGCCACTTACTATCTTTCCTTAATAGGCTTAAACACAAAACTTTACTAAGGCCCAACTTGAACTCGAAACTTCATAGAATCCGGTAACTTTCTAAAATCATCTTCTTAATAAGTCCAACTTGAAATAATGTCATTCTCTTGTTCTCAAAAATTTTAAACACTCCTATGCCCAAGGCCCATTGGGCCCATTCCTACTAGGCCCAATTTCGGGATGTTACACACTAACTATAATAAATGATATACTATTATATAATATAGTATGTAACTATTATTAAAACTTTAATACATACATATAACTATTATTATATTATATTATAGATTCTAATAAACGACATAGTATTATATAATATTATAAGATTTAATCATTAATGCAAATATATAAAATATTAATATATATATATATATATATATATATATATATATATCATACGTTATATAATATTATATATATAGTAATAGGGTTAACTTTCAAATGTATAAAGGGTATAGGGATTTAAAGCATATTTCAACCAATATAATAATAAACAATATATAATGATAATTAAAATATTACTTATTACTATTACAGTATGTGATATAGTATTACATAATGTAATAATATATTTTCAAACTATTAATACATATATATATATATATATATATATAACACTATTAATTTGTCCAAAATCAAAATTGAATTTACCAACTGATTTGATTTAATTGGCTCGATTTGTTGGTTAAATTTATTTTAATCGCTAACTATAATAGATGATATATTATTACATAATATAATAATATAGTATATAAGTAGGAATCACTTACACCGTTGTAAAATTATTTTAGTTTTACACAATTTTGTGCAATTAATATTTTAACAATCCAACATTTGAATTTATCGATATAATTGTACTTGTCATGCATGTAACTTTTTGAATCGATCTGATATCTCTATCAGATTGATCAAAAATACTATATATATATATATATATATATTAATATTTATTAAATAGTTGAATTTTTTTACATAAAATAAATAGTTAGAAAATTTTAATTGGCATCAAATTTGACATGAATGAAATATAAAATGTGATGGGTGGGTCGTTAAAATATTAATCGTATAAAGAGATATGGAAGGGCGTAAAACTACTTTAATTTTACATCCATATAAGTGAACCCCTCCCAATAGTATATAACTATTACTAAAACTATTAATATATATAACTATTATTATGTTATAAATTATAAGAAAATATATAGTATTACATAATATTATAACGTTTAATTATCAATGCATGTTTATAAACTATTAATATATTATATATATATGATATGATGAACATTATATAATATAGTTGGAGGGTTAACTTTCAAATGTACAAAGAGTACAGTGAATTAGAGTATTTTTCAATCTATATAATAATTAATATATTAGATATTATTATAGTAATAATATATTTTAAAACTATTAATACATATCTATAACTATTAATTGGTCCAAAATCAAAATTGAATTTACTAACCAATTTGCTTTAATTAGCTCAACCTTTACAAGTTAGTTTTAATAACTAACTATAATAGAGAATATGCTATTATATAGCATATAATAGATGATATGCTTTAATTTGTTCGTAAATTGGTTAAAATTCTTCAGAGGGGCAAATCTACAAGAGTGGTGAACTGTGTTCTAGCGCTCAAGTCCTATAACGAATGGAAGCTCGCAGGTGGAAATGGAGTGTGGAAATTTGGTGGAAATACGAAACCTGCAACGACCTCGTTGGGAAAGCCGTTTGTAAGAAAAAATTCAGAGCCTTTCATGAACTCTTTTCAAAAGACTTCATCGATGAATGAGAACTTATCCAACGGTCACCCCACTGATATTGATCCTAATACAATGGTCGGTAAGCCTTAACTTTTTACAGTAGTCGCGGGTTTTTTTATGTTCTACTTGGTCAATGTGAATGAAGTTTTTTTTACTGTACAAGCAGGGTGGTGCTGGTTCATTAAGTATGTTGGTTCGCACTATTCTAATTGATAAAAAGCCTGAAGAAGTTCCGCTGGTAAGCTTTTATCGGCTCAATGTTGTTAATAAACATATCAAACATTGAGTCCTACTGTTTTAGTTTCGCGTTGATCCTATGAGTGCAAATGCAGGGGCTTGTTGACCACTATGATATTGCACTCGTTTCATGTCTTTTCGATATTCTCTTAGAAATTTTCCTGTGTTCTTATTGTTTATAATAAGCTATTGATTATCCTATTGCTATAACAGCTACTTACTTGGTCATATTTTGTTGTTGATAGCTGGTTGAATCTTTGCTTGGTAAAGTTGTAGAGGAGTTTGAGCATCGTCTGGCAAGCCAATATGAAGTGGTACATTCAATTTTGTAATCGCTAAACTTGTGCTTCAAAATTGATAGAAAACTGGAAGTTATTTACTATGTAACTAATAAAAATCTTTACTAACCACATGTTTTGCTCTGCCAAATTGTAAGATGAAAACTTCTTCAACACACATCACTGCTTCCAATTTGAACAAGCCTCTATCGGAACCAATTTCTGGGGATAAAAAGGTATACAATGATCACTTTTCTTCAATATGTTAATGATATGGCTTGAGTTTCTCAAACTCTCCCCACGTATTTATGATGCTTTAGATGGAGGAAAAAAATATCAAAATGATGAAGAAAGATGATTGCTTTCATAAAAGCATCACTAATGACGAATTAAAAGATCAATCTCTAAAACTGCAAATGATCCTTAATAAGCAACAAAGAGATATTCAGGTGAGAGCTAATCGTGTCGTATATTCCTTTTTCTTTTCGACTATGTTCTTTACCAAAGCACTTATAAGAATAATAAATCTTGCAGGTCCTAAAGCATACTATTGATGCCACAAAAGCTGACATGCAACACATGCAAACAAAATTTCATGAAGAATTCAATAATCTCGGTACTTATTGCTTTCATGGAAGTACTTATTTTCATTTTCTTGTGCTTTATTGAAATGCAAAGCATGATGTTAATCTCAAATTTTAGTTAATACACTTTTTCTTTACAGGTATGAATATTCATGGTTTAGCTCATGCGGCTTCTGGTTACCATAGGGTTCTAGAAGAAAACCGCAAGCTATACAATCAAGTGCAGGATCTTAAAGGTAAGTTGCCTTTTGCATAAGTTCTAACAATGATTTATGTCTTGTATTAAGTCCTCCAATTAATTACAAAGGTTATTAACTTTATTTGACCAGGAAGTATCCGTGTTTATTGTCGTGTGAGACCGTTCTTGTCTGAAAGATCTAGCTATGTTAGCACTGTGGAGCATATAGATGGAAACATCACCATCAGCACCCTATCAAAGTACGGTAAAGGATGCAAGTCCTTCACCTTCAACAAAGTCTTTGGGCAATCTGTAACTCAAGGTTTCAACACTAAATTTAATTGCTTGTCGATAATCTGTCTGCAATTTTAGCATTCTTTACTTAGTTTATATCTTCATTGCACCGCAGCGGAGGTATTTTCTGATATGCAACCACTAATTCGGTCAGTTCTTGATGGATACAATGTTTGTATATTGGCATATGGCCAAACAGGGTCAGGAAAAACTTACACAATGGTAAGAATTGAATTATTCACTAAAAGTATGATAAAACATTCAACTAATACTTGTTTGAAATATGTGTTTTCTTTTGGATTTGTCGGTTTCTGTATATAGGTTGGACCCAAAGACCTAACAGAGAAAAATGAAGGAGTAAATTACAGGGCATTAGGTGATTTGTTTGTTTTAGCAGAACGAAGAAAGGATACCTTCCGCTATGATGTTGCTGTTCAAATGATTGAAATTTATAATGAGCAAGTCAGGGATCTCCTTGTTATAGACGGAAGTAACAAAAGATATCCTTCTGTTCATTTGATTTTATTTCTTACAAGGTTATAAAACTATTGACTGATCAAAAGTTGGTCATTTGGTGTGGAACCTCTTTTATATAGGGTTAAATAGTTGCCCCTTGCCGGTTAATTTTCGATCGAGGCTCATCCTTAATCAATTAATACATTAGAAATTCGCAATAGCTCTCAGACAGGACTCAATGTACCCGATGCAAGCCTTATGCCTGTTTCATCGACATCTGATGTTATCGATCTGATGAACCTAGGACAAAGGAATAGGGCAGTTGGTGCGACCGCTCTAAATGACCGTAGTAGTCGTTCTCATAGGTATCCTCTTTTTTTTTTTTTAACAATATTTGGTCTCAAAATATTCTTTATTCTAAAACTAAAACTTGTCTCATCACTTGCAGTTGCTTGACTGTCCATGTTCAAGGAAAGGATTTAACTTCTGGTACTATTCTCCGTGGCTGCATGCATCTTGTTGACCTTGCAGGAAGTGAGAGAGTAAACAAGTCTGAGGTAACAGGCGATCGACTAAAAGAGGCACAACACATAAACAAATCTCTATCAGCTTTAGGGGATGTGATTGCTTCCCTTGCCCAAAAGAATACACATGTTCCGTACCGAAACAGCAAACTCACTCAACTTCTTCAAGACTCACTGGGTGAGTTTAAACTGTTGAAATAATTGTGATTTCAATTCTTTTAAGGTGAAAATTGACTGCATCCATTTTTTTCTTTCCGAAAGTTTTAATTATATTGGAGCTAGAAATGTATTTTCAGGAGGGCAGGCTAAGACACTAATGTTTGTTCACATAAGCCCCGAGCCTGATGCCTTGGCTGAAACAATAAGTACTCTCAAGTTTGCAGAGCGTGTGGCTACCGTCGAACTCGGTGCCGCCCAAGTGAACAAAGACACTGCAGATGTCAAACAACTCAAAGAACAGGTTATCTTGTTCTTAGTCACCTCCACATATTGGTCGAGATGATTATCTTGATAGTTAGCAGTTGTTATACTATTCCTTTTAGTAACTTGTTGGAATCGTCTCCTAGATTGCGAGCCTTAAGGCAGCTTTGGCAAGGAAAGAGGGAGAAAGAGAGCAAAGTCAACATTCTATTTCGGATACTGATTGCTCTGAAAAATACATAACAAGTAGTGATTTGTTTCCGTTTACTCCTAATCACCGAGTTGGAGATATGTTGGGAGCTAGACAACTCATGGGTGATGTTGGCAACATTGAGGTACTTATTGTTTTCCACCTATAAAGCTTGCTTGTTCATATCGTCATCATGCATTCTCTACATACATACACAATATATATGTGTAGATCAAGAGGAAATTGATAACTTTTTTCCACATTTTGTAGGCACGAGCGAACTCAATGTTGAGGCAAGAGAAGCAAAGCTTTTCTCTTGACGAGTTACTAACAAATTCACCTCCTTGGCCTCCTGTTATCAGTCCAACACAAAACTTCAGGGATGACGAGAAAGAGTCGGGCTCGGGTGAGTGGGTGGATAAGGTTATGGTGAACAAACAAAACATTAATAGAGTAGGAAGCCCCTTAGGATGTTGGGAAGCAGAAAACGAGAATTCGCCCGATGTCTTTTACCAAAAATATCTCCAAAATTCTTCAAAAATTTACCAAGAACAATCATCATATAATATGTTTATGGGGGGTAACAGGTTCAACATGGCCAATATTAATGACATAGATGATCTCGATGTCTCTACCAGCCACTTGTCCGAGCCCGATTTTCTTTGGCAATTCGATCAGTCCAAACTTAGCTGTATAACCAATGGGATTGGGATTGGATCAAAGACCAAAAAACCTCCTTCCAAGTCTACAAGTACTCCAGAACGGAGGTAAGGCAATATACATACATCCATACATGAACATGTCGAATATTCTAAATACATTGTAAATCTTTTGCAGCAAAAATGCATATCCCATGTCAGGACCATCACCATCAAGGAAATTAGGAAATGGAGATGGCCAGTCTTTGCATCGAAATGGGAGGCAACCAGTTCCTGCTGAAGGGAAACGCAAAATTGGAAGTAGAAAATAAACATGTTTATATATAAACATTAATAAACACGCCGGATTGATTTTTTATTCTTTATTTTATTTTAATTTTCTTTTATATTTGTGAATGAATGAGAGAGATGACTTATATATATATATATATATAAATCCATTTCATTGTAATTATATGATATAGTTTTGAATACAACAATACTATACAATTTATGAGGTTTTCCATCCAATGTTAAAAGTAGAAATACCTATGAAAATTTGACAGTGATGTATGGAAAATTTCGGCTTATTTTCTCGTATATATGAGTTTGTTTTAGAAATTAACAAAGTAGTTGACTTCCTCAATTATTTAGCAAACTAATCGAGTTTGCGGAGGAGAGAGATGAAGTCGATACCTTGAGAGACCGACTTCAGTGCATTACTCAGCAACTTTACACCCTGCAAGCATGCACACTGAAGGAGCACATGAAGGTTGAGAAATACAATTTTCTTGTTGTCATGAAAATATAAAATAATGTGTAATTGTATACAGTTGCTAACAGTTAACAAGTAACAAAGCAGTGAGTAAAGAGTATCGTCTCCATAGAAACTAATTAAGACAAATATTGTGAAATTTATCCAATAGCAAGTTGGTGACAAAAATAATTAAGAAAGAGTTGATTTAACTAATTACCATCAATAAAATTACTAAGTATGCTTAAAACAAATGAAGGTGTAACATAGAATAATAAGCCGCAAATCACAAATATTAATTACTATGACATGAAGAAGCTAGATTAATTGCTTCCCTTTACTTAAAATTATTAAAACAATGTCAATGATATTACAACAAAAACCATGGCAATTCAACTATTTACCAACCCATATTTTATAAGTTGTAATCATAACAAATGAAGGTGTAACATAGAATAATAAGTCGCAAATCACAAATATTAATTACCATGACATGAAGGAGCTAGATTAACTGCTTCCCTTTACTTAAAATTATTAAAAACAATGTCAATGATATTACAACAAAAACCATGGCAATTCAACTATTTACCAACCCATATTTTATAAGTTCTAATCATATGTATTCAATTTTTACGTTTCTTTAGCATACTTCTATGCTCAACCAACTTCAAATTTTATTAAGCAAACATCATAAAGGAATTATGCAAGGTAACACTATTGCTCAATAACATTACTAATTTAATCATTAGCATATCAAACATGCACCATTCAAATATTGTGTCTAGTAATTACCATCTTCTTTGGATTAAATAATTAGTTCTTATGCTTCCCTACATTAATTATGCATGAGTAGCATGATCATGATTTTATCTAATGAATGAATAAACAAGTAAAGCACATAACAACATCAACAAAGTATTAATAATAAAATCTAAGGATATGCAATCAATCTAGCATCAACAGAATTAAGTCACTATAATTAAATTGAAAGCAGAAAAATAATTGGAAATCATGTTTATCAACTTCAACAAAATTAAAAGATTAAAGGGAAAGAAACTAGAAGTCGAATCCGGTGTTTCTCTATGGCACTGCTTTTGCTGTTTTTCTTCCTTTCTTCTTCTTTGCTCCTATGCACAAGTACTCTTCAAAGTGTCGAATTTGACTACTTAAAAGGACATGATAAACTATAAAAGTAACATATTTTAATCTCATGCTTAGCATGTTTTTGGATGATTTATTATATAATTTAGTGAATTTGATGCTCCTAATCCTTTAATTTCATGTTTGTATACTTAGGTGAGCATAGGGGAGCGAAAGGAGTGAAAAATGAGCCAAAATCGAGCAAAAAGAGCTAATTTTAGTATCACACATGGGCTGGCCATACGCCCGTGTGCCAGCCCGTGTCAATTTCAAACCATGTCAGTATTGCACACGGACTGGACACTTTAACACGGGCCTCTCACACTCCCGTGGGAGACACATGGGCTAGCCATACGCCCGTGTGCCAGCCCGTGTTGATATCGAACCATGTCAGTATTGCACACAGCCTGGGTATTCTTACACGGGTTGATCACACGCCCGTGTCCTTGTCGAACCCTATTTCATTTTTACACGGAAAAAGCCAATTTTTAAGTATTTTGAGCATCCCAAAGCCTATAAAAACACACTAGAAGAAAACATAAGGGGAGAGATAGAGGAGAACGAAGAAATTACTCGAAGGAAACCGTCAGAATCAATTCAGAAGCAGGATCTCCTCCAAGATTGAAGATCTCCATTCAATATCCTTAGAAGTTTTTGGGTTCTTTATTTCTTGTTGTTTTCCTAATTTTGAGATGTTTTCCTTTTACATTATGAACTAAACTCCCTAAAATACATAGGAGGATGAAGCCTATGATGGATCTTATTATTTAATTATCTGAATTACATGATAAATACTTGTTCTTGTTCTTAATTATGTGTTCTTAACCCTTGCCTTAATATTTTCAGGATATTAATCCAAGTTTAATGTACTTAATCAGTGGAGCAAAAGTCCCTGTTTAAGAGTAGATCTAGCATAATTGAGCGGAGTTGATTGCAATCTTAGAAGTAGGACGACATAAATCTGCCGGATTAGAGTGAAATCTAATAAGGGAATCCATAGATAGAGTTAATGCGACAATAGGGGCTTTAATTAGAAAGAAATTTCAATTAATCAACCTAGAGTTAGTTGTTATTAGCCTCGAAAGAGATATTAACATAATTTAGGGATTTCTACAGATTAAGACAAGTGAATAAATCGTTTAATTCAGAATCGGAATAATAAGTGAAATCTATGTGGGTTCTTTCCTGGGTATTGTCTATTTCATCGGTTTTCTTAAAGTATTTTCCCAATTTTATCTCTGTCGCGTTCATAGTTAATTAGTTAGTTCAATTTTAGATTAAAACACCCCATTAATTATTAGGCTAAATAATAAAAAGATAGTAATTACTAGTACTTTTAGTCCTCGTGGATACGATATTCCGGACTCACCATAGCTATACTACTGTTCGATAGATGCGCTTGCCTTTGTCGTATTTTAGTTAGTTCGTGACGTCATCAAGTTTTTGGCGCTGTTGTCGGAGACTAAATATTAGGAACACTTAATTTTTATTACTTTACCCATGTTTTATTTTTTATTGCAATTTATTCTTATTCTTATTTTAATTTGTTTTCTAATCTTTCTTTTGTTTTGATTCTGGAAGGTATCTTTAGTTTATGACTAGAAGACACCTGACAGGACCTTTATTATTTGATAGCGAAATTGAAAGCAAAGCTCGCAGAAATCTTAGAGAAACAAGGCGAAGTCTTCAGTATATAGAGGAATAGTAAAAGGACGATACCAATCTTATCGAGGATATGGCTGAAAATCAGAATAATCCACTACCTCCCGTGGTTGCCGCGAATCCTGTAAATCAGAATCCTGCTCCTCGTACTATGTACGATTATGCCAAGCCCAATCTGATTGGGGCTGAATCGAGTATTGTGAGGCCTGCTATTGCTGCGAATAACTTTGAACTGAAGCCAAACACTATTCAGATGATCCAATAATTTGTTCAGTTCGATGGTTTACAGGATGAGGACCCAAAAACTCATTTGGGAAACTTTCTAGAATTTTGCGACACTTTCAAGATTAATGGCGTTTCTGATGATGCCATTCGCTTACAGTCATTTCCCTTTTCATTGAGGAATAAGCCTAAATAGTGGTTGAACTCATTACCATGAGGTTCCATCACTACTTTAGAACAAATGACTAAAAAGTTCTTATTAAAGTATTTTTCGCCGGCTAAAACGACAAAGTTAAGGAATGATATCTCTTCTTTTGTGCAAATGGATTTAGAAACTCTTTACGATGCATGGGAGAGGTATAAGGACTTATTGAGAAGGTGTCCTCACCATGGGTTACCTCTATGGTTACAGGTTTAAACTTCTTACAACGGTTTGAACCCCTCAACTAGGCAACTGATTGATGCAGCCGCCGGTAGGACTCTAAATAACAAAACACTTGAAGCAGCTTATGATTTTATAGAGGAGATGTCACTGAATAATTATCAGTGGTAAGTCATGAGAACAAAGCCGACAAAAGTTGCTGGTAATTTCAACCTCGAAACGGTCACCATGTTATCAAACTAGGTAGAGCTCTTAAATAAAAAGATTGATAGTTTATGTGTTTCTACGCAGGTACATCCGGTGATGCAATGTGACATAAATGGAGGAGGGATAAATACCTCAGAATATCTACCTAATCCTAGCATGAAGAATGAGCAATTGAATTATATGGGTAATAACTCTAAACACATATAATGCAAGATGGAGGAACCACCCAAATTTTTCATGGGGGTGGTCAAGGGAATCAAAGACCACAACCCCCTCCAAGTTTCCAACCACCCTACCAGCAAGAGAAGAAGCCGAGTCTTGAAGAAATGCTAGCAAAATTTATTTCAGTGTCAGAGGCTCGTTTTCAAAATACCAAGACAGCATTGAAAAATCAACAAGCATCGATTCAAGGGCTTGAAAATCAAATTGGACAGCTGGCTAAATTAGTTTTCGAAAGGCAACAAGGTAGTCTACCTAGTAACACCGAACTTAATTCAAAAGAGCATGTAAAGGCAGTTACATTAAGGAATGGGAAGGTGTTGGTTAAAGCTAAAAAGAAGATGCCACAAGAAGCTGATAAGGCAAAGGGTGAGGAAATAACTCCGACGAGAGTGTAACACCGGTGCTTAAAGAATATAAACCACTGATCCCATATCCAGCAAAGTTGAAGAAAGACCGCATGGATGCACAATTTGGTAAATTTCTTGAACTTTTTAAACAATTGCATATCAACTTACCTTTTGTTGAAGATATTTCGCAGATGCCTACATATGCAAAATTTTTAAAAGAGCTTTTAACAAATAAAAAGAAGTTTGAAGAACTATCAACCGTGGAACTCAACGAGGAATGTTTAGCTATTCTTCAAAATAAGCTACCAAACAAATTGAAAGATCCAGGAAGTTTTACTATTCCTTGTTTAATCGGTAGTTTAACTATTGAGAAAGCATTAACAGATTTAGGTGCCAGCATTAATTTGATGCCTTACAAAATGTTCAAGCAGCTTGGTCTTGGGGAACCAAAACCCACTAGGATGAGTATCCAATTAGCTGATAGATCTGTTAAACATCCTAGGGGAATTATTGAAGATATTTTGGTAAAAGTAGATAAATTCATATTCTTTGTTGATTTTGTTGTGCTTGACATGGATGAGGATGTTGAGGTACCTTTAATTTTAAGTCACCCATTTTTAGCCACTGCTAGGGCTGTCATTGATGTAGGTGATGGTAGACTTGTGCTTAGGGTAGGTGACGAAGAAATTATTTTTAAGATTTATGATGCTATGCAATACTCTAGAGAACAAGATGATTCCTGTTACTTTATTGACTCTGTTGATCATTCTATTCAAGATTGTTTTCAAGAAATCATTCATAAAGACACGTTGGAGCTGTGTCTTGTCCAAAGTGAGGAGGCAGATGACGATACCACTAAGATAGAGGAGATAAAAATTGAGTTAAACTCTAACGAGTCTTTCCCAAGACAAAAGAAGTATGAGGGCACTGAAATGAACGATGAACTAAAACAAAAACCCTCTATTGAAGAACCTCCCAAATTGGAACTGAAGCAATTACCAAATCACTTAGAGTATGTGTTCATCGGAGATAATGCTACACTACCGGTAATTATTTCTCCAGACTTGCAACCCAATGAGAAAGATGAGTTACTACAAGTACTAAGGGAGCAGAAAAGAGCCATAGCTTGGAAGATTTCTAACATTAAATGGACCAGCACTTCGTTTTGAACCCACAAAATTTTAATAGAAGATGAATATAAACCGTGTGTACAAGCTCAAAGACGACTAAATCCCAACATGAAAGAAGTTGTTAAAGCTGAGGTAATTAAACTTCTGACAATACTTAAGTGAGCCCTGTGCAGGTTGTTCCAAAAAAGGGAGGCATGACTGTTGTAGCCAACGAGAAGAATGAATTAATTCCAACAAGAACAGTCACAAGGTGGAGAGTCTACATTGACTATAAGAAGTTGAACGATGCCACGAGAAAAGATCACTTTCCCTTACCATTCATTGATCAAATGTTAGAAAGATGATCTGGGCATATGTATTATTGCTTCCTAGATGGCCTCTCTGGTTACTTCCAAATTCTGATAGCTTCCGAGGATCAAGAGAAGACAACATTTACATGTCCATATGGTACGTTTGCTTATTGTAGAATACCTTTTGGATTATGTAATGCTCCTGCTACTTTTCAGCGTTGCATGTTAGCCATCTTTGATGAACTTGTGGAAGATACTATGGAGGTATTTATGGACGACTTCTCGGTATTCAGTAATTCTTTCCACCTTTGCCTTAAAAATTTAAAACAAGGCCTAATGAGATCTGAGGAGACAAACCTTGTGCTTAATTGGGAAAAGTGTCACTTCATGGTTCGAGAGGGGATTGTGTTAGGTCACAAAATTTCTGGTAAAGGGATTGAGGTTGATAAAGCAAAAATTGAGACCATAGAAAAATTACCTCTTCCTAGTTCAGTTAAGACCATAGAAAAATTACCTTTTCCTAGTTCAGTTAAGGCTATTAGAAGCTTTTTAGGACATGCTGGGTTTTACAGAAGATTTATTAAAGATTTTTCTAAAATAGCTAAGCCTTTAACAAAACTACTAGAAAAAGACGTGCCTTTCAATTTTGATCAGGAATGTTTAGAAGCATTTAACACACTCAAAGATAAATTAATAAATGCTCCAATTATAATTGCACCTGATTGGAATTTGCCCTTTGAACTAATGTGTGATGCGAGTGATTTTGCAGTAGGTGCAGTTCTTAGACAGTGAAGAGACAAGCATTTTCAACCGATTTATTATGCTGGCAAGACATTGACGGCCACACAAGAAAACTACATTACCACAGAAAAAGAATTGTTAGCTGTAGTTTTTGCATCTGATAAATTTAGACAATATTTGATATTATCTAAAGTTGTCATTTACACTGACCATTCAACTCTCCGTTATCTCCTAACTAAGTCTGTTGTAAAACCTCGACTCATAAGATGGATTCTACTTTTACAGGAATTTGATTTGGAAATTTAGGATAAGAAAGGGGCTGAAAATCTGGCAGCAAACCACCTTTTTAGGCTTGAGAATCCACATTTCAAAGAACTCGATGAGAGTGAGATAAATGACTTGTTCCCTGAGGAAGAACTCTTGGCTATATCTGACTCTAAGGTACCTTGGTTTGTGGATATTGAGAATTACTTAGTTGCTAACATTCTATTGAAAAGGCTGACACATCATCAAAAGAAGCGATTCTTTGCCGATGTGAAAAAATATTTTTGGGAGGATCCTTTTCTTTTTCGTATATGTGCGATCAAGTAATTCGAAGATATGTTACAAAGTCAAAGGCAAGCAAAATCTTAGAACATTGCCATTCAAGACCAACAGGAGGAAATTACAGTGGGGCTAGGACAGCACATAAAATGCTCGAATCAGGTTTTTATTGGCCCACACTGTTCAAGGACGCTAACAGGTATGTTACTTATTGTGATAGATGCCAGAGAACAGGTAATATCTCTAAACAAGATGAAATGCTTCAAACATTTATGTTATCATGTGAAATATTTGATGTATGGGGCATTGATTTTATGGGTCCATTCCCTAGCTCATTTGGGAATAAATACATCTTAGTAGCGGTTGATTATATGTCAAAATGGGCGGAAGCTCAAGCTTTACCTACTAATGATGCTAGAGTGGTAGTGAGATTTCTTAAGAAGCTCTTCTCTCGATTCGGAACACCTAGAGTGATTATTAGTGATAGGGGTACTCATTTTTGTAATGCTCAATTTGATAAAGTCCTAAAAAAATATGGGGTGTACCACAGAACAACTACCTCTTATCACCCTCAAACTAGTGGACAAGTTGAAGTGGCAAACCGAGAGCTTAAGCGTATCATAGAGAAAACCGTAGAATCAAATAGGAAAGATTGGGCAATAAAAGTAGACGGCGCTTTATGGGCCTATAGAACCGCTTTTAAAACTCCCATAGGAACATCTCCGTACAGACTTGTTTACGGGAAAAGCTTCCATTTACCATTTGAATTAGAGCACAAACCATTTTGGGCTATAAAATTCCTAAACTATGATCCTAAACTTGCAGGTGAGAAAAGATTGATGCAGTTGAATGAGCTAGATGAGTGGCGAGCAAATGCTTATGAGAATTCACAATTATACAAAGAAGTGACAAAGTGATGCCATGATGCTCGTTTGAAGCAACCTAAGCAATTTGTAGCCGGAGATCTTGTTTTGCTATACAATTCAAAGCTCAAATTGTTCCCTGGAAAGCTCAAATCAAGATGGTCAGGTCCATTTGTAGTCCAAATCGTCTTTCCCTACGACACAATAGAGGTAACTCACCCGGCTTATGGCACATTCAAGGTAAACAATCAACGACTTAAACTTTATAATGGTGAGGATTTTAGAGATGATAGAGAGGAGCTTCAACTCCGTGAACCTTTGTAAGTAATGAGTACAAGGTAAGTCTAGCTTAAGACTTTAAACAAGAGCTTCTCGGGAGGCAACCCGAGCACTAACGCCACTAATTAGTTTATTTTATCTATTTTTCGTGTTTAAAATGCAATTTTTTTAACTTACACAGCCTGGACACATGAGCGTGTCCCTAGCCGTGTGAACCCTACGGCCTAGCCATCCAAGCGTGTCTTCGGCCGTGTAAACTCTCATGACTTAGTTTTAAAACTTTAAGAAAATCGACAATGATCCACACGGCCTGGACATACGGGCGTGTCCTTGGCCGTGCGCAAACATAACTTAAATTTTTCCCAAAAATGACAGAGACACGACCTACGATTAATCCCCATGGCCATGCGATACGGCCGTGTTGGACACACGGGCGTGTCTTAGGCCGTGTGAACCCTGGAGCTAAATTTTCCAAATTTAAAGCGAGTCAGGAAGGAACACGGGAAAGGTACATAGCCGTGTGCGAGACACGGTTGAAGCCCACAGTGTGGAAGAAGTCACACGGGAGTGGGAGAAGCAAAGGTGATTGCACATGGCCGTGTGACACGACTTTGTGAACCACACGGCCTGGACACACGGGCGTGTCCGAGGCCGTGTGAAAACTGGGTTTAAATTTTTAACTCACACGGACGTGTGAGAGGTCACACGGGCGGGGGAAAAGTGAAGGACATTGCACACAGCCGTGCGACATGGTCATGTGAGGAACACGATGCAGACACACGGGCGTGTCCGAGGCCGTGGGACGAACTAACTTTATTTATTATCAAACACGAGCTAAACAGGACACTACACGACCGTGTGGCCTAACACGTGCGTTACACGACCATGTCCTTCTTTTTAACCCCAAGCCCTAAATTATTCTTTCAATTTTGTCTTCTTCTCCAAAGCCCCAAAGCCCTAGCTGCCGCTACCCCCATCTCCGATCCGACCACATCGCCCCACCCATCTCCGTTGCTTCCACAACCCTCCCCCTCTCTTCTCCTTCCCCCTTCCCTTTTCCCTTTGCGCAGCCACACGCCCCAACCAGCCCGACGCCTCGGCACCTACCCTTTCGCACAACCCTCCACGCCAACCGACCAAAACCCCCTCTTCCCCGACTTGTGCTGTTCCCCGTTGCTCAACTCTGGTCACCCCAATCCCACCGTCAGTCCCCCTTGTTGCTCATTCCTCTTTTATTTAATTATTATTATTATTCTTATTATTACTATATTATTTCTTTATTTTATTTTGTTAGTTCTTTACTAATTACTATTGCTTTATTGGTTTCTTCATACGAGTTTATTTTAGTTGTTTTTTTTTTATTTTGGATTGATTCTTGATTTAGTTATTGAATTGATTTAGGTGATTATTAATACTAATTGATTTTATTTTCATTCAGTAAGATTATTCAATCAATTTGTTTTGGTTAAATTCATTTTTTATTTTATTCTTGTTAATTTTGTGAATTTCAATTAGTTTCATTTTATTTATTTTTATTACGGCTTTGTTTAGTTCTATCATGTTCAAAGTTCATTCCTATATTAGTTCAATTAGTGAGCTCAACTTACACTGTGGTTTTCTCTTAGCTTATTTCTATTACATTCATTCATCAATTTGATTCAGTTGATCACTTTATTTCAGGCACACCATTACAAATACTCGTGGTAAATACAAGGTCGTTGTCCCCACTTCGAAAAAGCGGAAGGGTCCTGGTGCGACCTCTTCAAGTGCATCTACCGAGGATTGCCATCCTTATTTGCGATTCCTAGCAGGACCCTAAGATGATTTATTTTAGCTTTTTCGCGCACAACCACTCGGCGTATGTCGATGCATAGATTGGGTCGCTTTGGAGCAGGTCCACCTTGCTGACCCCGTTCGGACCCCTTTTGACTACAGCTCCATGGGACCGATTCTTTGATATCATCAAGCCCACATATATGGAGCTTACTTTGGAACTTTGCTCGACATTCCTGCTACAGGCAGTCATGTCGACGCATGTTGAGCCAGGTACCATTACATTCTGACTTGGCAGCTTAGTGCGCCAACTCAGTGTTCCAGAGTTCGGAGTTGCCCTGGGGCTTTATACGGAGGAGCTTATGGGTGCCAAAAACTTCCCTCACCTCCACCGCCACATTCATTACCCACCGCCCTCCTGTTGGGCAACTCTTCTAGCAAGTAAGGGCCCCTATGATCCGAGTTACTCGAAGGCGACATCTCTCTCTCCGGCTTTACGGTACCTTCACGAACTATTAGCTCACACCTTGACAGGTCGGCAAGAGAGCACCAGTGTCGTTAATACTCATGATGTTTATTTCTTATGGAGCATTGCGCTAAGGCATGTATTTGACTTGGCATACTTCATTGCCCTCGCTTTTCGCCATTAGACCGAACGCCACAGGAAGGGCCCTATCTGCTTAGGTCCTTATGTGACTCGTATCGCTCGACACTTCGGCCTTTTAGATACACCGGCGCAATTCTTGTCACTCGTATTAGTCAGCCGGATGTCCCCGCAAGGACTCTCAACCATGATCCACATGAGGATGATAGAGCGACGTCATGGAGTGGATCCTCCTCAGTACCGATCGTCTCATTCTGATGCTCAGGATGAACCCGATGACATCACTAATGATGTTCCTCCCTCTAACGAGGACCAACCTCATCCTCCACCTCCGAGTCACCGACTTCCTCCTTCTTCTCTACCACTTTGACAGACATATCTGAGCATCTCACTCGCTTCGAGCAGCAGTGCTTTCAGCGGTTCGACAGTCTTGAGGCTACATTGCAGTAGATTTGCCACCATCTCCATATTTCATCTTCGGCGCCGACAACTCATGACGCGTCTGATGATAAGGACCTTTGAGTCCATCTCTTTTATTTTATTTTTAGTTTTATTTTTATTTTTATTTTATTCACTTTTTTGTTTCTTATCATCTTTTCAAGACTTGTCTGTTATATTTTGAACTCTATTTTATTTTTTATGGTTGTTCCTAATCGAGTAATAATTTAATCTTCTTCCACAGTTGTGTTTATTTTCTTAATAGTTGCTCAGAGTCCTGCACTTCATTTAGTTTCATCTACAATTTCGCTCTTCACTATTCTGGGGATTTCATCCGAAATTCAGGGCAGTTTCAGTTCTCTCCCTCTCTTATAACTTTCTGAGTATGTTGTTATTATCTATTTTTTCCCATTGAGGACAATGTCCATCTTAAGTATGGGGAGGTTATTTATATAATCATCAGAAAAATCCTGAATTTTATCTTGTGATTAAGTAATCTTTCTCATATTACTATTAGAATGAATTCTTATTGATTTGTGATTATCGGTGATGTGTTTTATATTAAATTCATAGGTTATTGTGCATTAATTGTTTAAACTTTAAGACATTACAGAATCAAGCATGAGAAGTCTATTTTTAGAATTAAAATTTTAGGTTGTTTCCTTAAATTGAGGTATTACCTTGAAGTTTGAAATTTGCAAGATTTACATCAAAAACCATATTTTTTGTGAGATTTTGAGCCTTTAAGAGCATACACTTTTCTTGCTCACTTTAGTTTTGGTTATGAGTGTGTTAATATTGATTTGTTATTCTAGAACTTGCTTCGATTATGCATGTCGAGACCACACCTTTGATTTGATATACTGAGATGATAAATGCACTTAGGTTCTAACCCACTTATTCCATAAAAAGCCTACCTTCATAATTAACCCTTAGTGAACCCCTTTGAGCCTAATAAACCGTCTCTTGATCTACCCTTAATACTAACCCATAACTCATTCTTTTTTATTCATTGAGAATTTTTCCTATTGTATTGACTCCCTTTTTTTCGAGATTTGATTTGGTCAGTTGTTGAACTATATTCTTTTGTTTCAGTTGTTAAATTATCTCTTTTTATCCATACATGATGAAAAATAAGTTTAAAAAAATTATATTTATATACTAGTTCTTTGGTTTGAGCTTAAAATTTCATATTCTGAGAAGAAGCTCGTGTTATTCTTTAATAATTTCGATTGATGTAATTATTCAGTAGTAATTTATTTTTCTAGTTAGGTAATTTATCAATTTGATCTCTAGTCTAACTTTCTTTTTCATCCTTTATCCACACCTTTAACCCAAGCCCCATTACAACCCTTTATAGACCTTTTGATTTGTGTATCATCTCATTTTATAGTGGTGGAGATTTGATTTTCATGCAAGCCTATGGTAATAACTTTTCATATTTGACTTTTGAGTTCTTAATTTTTGAACCTTAAATACTTTGAGTGATTTGAGTGAATCTTTAGTGAGGATGTCAAATCTTGTCGGTTTTGAATTAAAGGTAATTATTTAGATAAGGGGAAATACCTATGTTTTCATGCTTTAAAAATGTGTGACTTGGATTGTTTGAATCTTTAGTGCTCTTTTAGTTGAATTATCAATGTGTAATTACTTATGAATTATGATAAAACATTGTTGATGAGAATTATGAATTGAGAAATTTTAATTTTAATTGTGAGTTGAGGATTTTGCTTGAGGACAAGCAAACGCTTACGTGTGGCGATATTTGATAAACCATAAAAGTAACACATTTTAATCCCATGCTTAGCATGTTTTTGGATTATTTATTATATAATTTAGTGAATTTGATGCTCCTAATGAAACACCCCAAACCCGGCCCACGAGCTTTGACCAGATTTGGTATGTTCCTCAAGAAAACCGGTTCAAATTCTTTTGCTTCTTAGGAAAAACTTGTGCGATTTTAAAAAAAAATATGGTTTTGGGTTGGGCTTGAGTTGAAAACGAATTCGATTTTATATTGAAAACCCTTTTTAATTTTTAAGTGATAAAACATATAGAGTATATTCAAAAAAATAAATTACTTAATCTTTAACTTAATAAAAATTTGTAATCATAATAAATAAAAGTAAAAAAAGAAATAAGGAAATTCAACTTTGGCCTTATGGCCTTATTACATCAAATAATCCCAAAATAAAATTCTTAAGTACTTAAATAAAATAAAATGTCCATTTTGAATAAAACTTCAAGCTGAGCATGGCCACCACAAGTTCTGCCGTCCCGGTCCATCACTGTTCATCACCTGAAAAAAAATGTTCCCACAACGGGGTGAGTCAACAGACTCAATGTGTACACAACACTAAAATTTAATAGATCAGGCATACCATAACGTATCACATGCACATTCATATACAGATAAAATAATGATGCAACCCATACCCAAACCTAGATGCCATCCGCTACACATCCCCGTACCAACCTGCACACCGTGGGGACTACTAAGTCGACCCTCCTTCCGCTACACACCATCGAAGGCAGTCGCTGCAGTCGACGTGCTCATCGCCCATATAAGATTCGTGGCATAGCCACCAGATTCAGATAATTGTGTCATGAGACACCACATTCAGATAATGTAACCGAAGTTACCACAGTCAGATAATGTAACTGAAGTTACCCCATTCAGATAATGTGACCGAAGCAACCACATTCAGATAGTGAGACCGAAGTCATCACATTCACTTCCCCTTTCTCATATAACCCGAATGCCCATGTTATTCATATCATGCATATCATACTTAAATTCACATTCATGTTACTTTTCACATGTTAAATATAACATATTTCGCAATCCTAGTAGGAGTAGGAAACATACCTGAGTACTTTGTACCACATTAGGGTACTTAGCCATATTCACATTCTTATACATACATATATTACATATAGCCATATAACGTATTAAAAGATAGTGTGGAGTACACACCTGATTCGCTTAACGAATTCCTTGAAATCCCGAAAAAAACCGATCTATTGCTTTAGATCTCAATTCCTACATTTGGTAACCTTAGTATGTTAGCATAAAGCCTATAAAACCAAATCCTAGTAGGATTTGTATTCTTAAAACCTACCTTGTTGTCGAATTGACTATAGTCAAATCCCGAAAACTTGTATTCTTCTCCTTTGAAATCGGCTACTCACTAGATCCCTTGAATCTGTTAGTTTTCGGCTTAAAACACATAATAATAGATCTAACTACTAAAATAGGCCTTGGCCGAATGCTATAGACACTTACCTTGTGGATTTTAAATCCCGAAACTCACCGAATAACTAGGGAACACGCGGCTTATGGTGTACCTTCGGGAAAAGAACTTCTCCTTCCTTGTAGTCGATACTTAGTAAATCCCGAAACTTTCCTTCCATGATTCGGCCAAGATCAATAATAGGAATTAGTCCCTAAATTTCGATAAGTCTAAAATATAAAAGAATGGAAACCAAACTTGGATCTTACCCTTATTTGAAGAAATCGATTGCACCTTCACTTCAACCTTCAGAGATTCGGCTATGGCTAAATGATGCTCTCACAACTTTCGGCTTTTGGAGGGATTAGAAAGAAAAGAGAAGGAAGAATAAAGATGGAGGATTCGGCTAGAACACAAGGTGTATTTTCGGCTTGGCAAAACAATGAAGAAGAAGAATAAAAACTGTAGGAAATTCGGCAGAGAGAGGATAATTTGCTTAAGAAATTCGGCAAAGGAAAAGTGAATGAATGAATGGCCTCTCTTTTCCTTTTATAGCCGAATTTACTAGCTAGAGTCCCTTTCTTGGCCACCACTCTTCTATTTTGATAGCTTTATCCCTTGAATTATCACTTTATTAAAAGAATTTAATCCAACAATTATCTCTTGAAAATAATGATAAATAAATCCTTTATTTATCCCTTATTTATCCACTAATTATAAAAGAATAAAAGCTCCTAGAATTTAGCCATGTGCCGTCCAACTCCCTTGCTCCTTGCAGCAAAATAAAACTCTTTTATTTGCTCCCCAAGTGACTCGAACCCTGGCCCAAATACACAAGCTTGTGGCGTCACCTACCTGGGCCTTAAGTGACATCTTCAGGCCATTTTTCCAAGCCTGATTGTGTGTCAAATTCCTCCTACTAATTTTCTTAAGGCCACCTTGCCTTAATTTCCTCTTTTTAAACCTTAAAACTTGACATTTCTTTACATTTCCAAGTTTCCAAAAATTTTCATTTGCCTCCTTTAAACTTAACATTTCCTTACATTTCCAAGTTTCCCGAAATGTTTACTTTCCTCTTTTGAATCATTTCTAGATCATTTCCTTACATTTCCTTACATTCCCTTACATTTCCATACATTTCCTTACATTTCCATACATTTCCATACATTTCCTTACATTTCCATACATTTCCATACATTTCCTTACATTTCTATACATTTCCTTATATTTCCATACATTTCCTCATATCTTACGGTTCCCAAAACTCCTCAGAACACATCCAACACACCCACTGAGCCCACTATCTCATAAATTACGCACGAACGCATAACCCCTAATCTAGGATGTTACACCTAATCCTTTAATTTCATGTTTCTATACTTAGGTGAGCATAGGGGAACGAAAGGAGTGAAAAACGAGCCAATATCGAGCAAAAAGAGCTAATTTCAGTATCACATACAGGCTGACCACACGCCCGTGTGCCAGCCTGTGTCGATTTCGAACCATGTCAGTATTGCACACGGACTGGACACTTTAACATAGGCCTCTCACGCTTCCGTGGGAGACACACGGGTTGGCTACATGCTCGTGTGCCAGCCCGTGTCGATATCAAACCATGTCAGTATTGCACAGGGCCTGGGCATTCTTACACGGGCTGATCACACGCCCGTGTCCCTGTCGAACCCTGTTTCGTTTTCACGCGGAAAAAGCCAATTTTTAGGTATTTTGAGCATCCCAACGCCTAAAAAAAACACACTAGAAGAAAACCTAAGGGGAGAGACAGAGGAGAACGAAGAAATTACTCGAAGGAAACTGTCGGAATCAATTCAGAAGCAGGATCTCCTTCAAGATTGAAGATCTCCATCCAATATCCTTAGAAGTTTTTGGGTTCTTTATGTCTTCTTGTTTTCCTAATTTTGAGATGTTTTCCTTTTACATTATGAATTAAACCCCCTAAAATACCTAGGGAGGATGAAACCTATGATGGATCTTATTATTTAATTATATGAATTACATAATAAATACTTGTTCTTTATCTTAATTATGTGTTCTTAACCCTTGCTTAATATTTTCAGGATATTAGTCCAAGTTTAAAGTACTTAATCAGTGGAGCAAAAGTCCCTGTTTAAGAGTAGATCTAGCATAATTGAGCGGAGTTGATTGCAATCCTAGAAGTAGGACGACATAAATCTACCGAATTAGAGTGAAATCTAATAAGGGAATCCATAGATCGAGTTAATGTGACAATAGGGGTTTTAATTAGAAAGAAATTTCAATTAATCAACCTAGAGTCAGCTGTTATTAGTCTCGAAAGAGATATTAACATAATTTAGGGATTTCTACAGATCAAGACAAGTGAATAAATCATTTAATTCAGAATCGAAATAATAAGTGAAATCTAAGTGAATTCTTTCCTCGGTATTGTCTCTCTCATTGGTTTTCTTAAAGTATTTTTCCAATTTTATCTCTGTCGCATTCATAGTTAATTAGTTAGTTCAATTTTAAATTAAAACACCCCTTTAATTATTAGGCTAAATAATAAAAAGATAGTAATTACTAGTACTTTTAGTCCTCGTGGATACGATATTCTGGACTCACCATAGCTATACTACTGTCCGATAGGTGCGCTTGCCTTTGTCATATTTTAGTTAGTTCGTGACGTCATCAGGACCTCTGAATTGCTCTCTCAAACTCATATATTGCTCTCTCAAATGGGAAGTGAGTGAATGAAAGATGGATGAAAGAATGATGAGTGGGTGAATGAAAGATGGATAAAAGAATGATGAGTGGGTGAATGAAATATGGATAAAGAATTATGAGTGAGTGATGAGTGAATAACCCCAAATGCTTGCCCCTATTTATACTTGTTTAAGCCCCTATTTTTAGCATGTCATCCCTTGAATTTCTCCATATAGATGGTTGTCCCTTGATTTTTGGAGGAGTGGACGACATCCTTGTTTCAAGGGGAAAAAGTTGCTTGAATTGTGGAGGGAGGTGGATGGTTTCTTGATTTATGGAGGAAGGAGATCCTTAATTCTTCCCATACTGGTTTGGTGGTTAAATTAGGTGAATACCAAATCTCATGGACGTTTTGGGCACCTCAAGTGGACGGTTGGGCTCCTTTCTCCATTAATGGGTGGTTTGGGCTCCTTTCTCAATTAATGGGCTATCTAGTTCTATTAACCCACTTTAGAGTTGGGTCAAAATTAGTTTTGAGGTCCAATAAGCATCTTTGAGGAGTTCAAAGATGACACCACATCAGCCCAATCTCGTAGGGTTGCTATAGAGATGCTGTAGCACTAAACATTCATAAGTGAGTTTCAAGTCCATCTTTCCTTTCAGTGTACCAACTATCTTCAAAACTACAAAAATTATGTGTTCAGCATTTAAAATGATCAAGATAACATATTTACCTTAACATTATCCAACAAGACAGAATTATAATAAAAACTACGAATTTTTTTATCAACCACTCAAAAATTTGCATGAATTATTAGTCTAAAAGTGCTGAAGATAACTTTATATTCTAGAGTTATTACTAGTGCATGAGTCTTGAGTGGTTGAAAAATACAGAGGGTTGAGATGATTGAACAAGGCAGAAGGTTGTTTGAAGATAATGGAACAATGTGGTGTATTAGTAATGGGTAAATGAAATAGTAATGGTAAAGGTGGAGGAGATTTTTGATATGGTTGTGCAATTTTAGTAGTTATCCAATGTTGCAGAATGAATTTTATATTTACATGCTGACACCAGGGCAAGTTAGAAGAGTAAGTTTATTCAATATTTTCTCCTCGAGTATTGTTATCTTCTTTTATCTATTATCTTTTATATAATCTACAATCTTCATCAATCTTCTTCAATCTTTGTAAGTATTTAATTTTTTATAATACATGTATTGATGCATTAACATCTATTAAGTATTAGTTTTAAATATACAATAGATTGTTGGGATTATTGTTGTATATGTATCAATTTATGACATTTTTTAAATATATATTAGTTTTGAATATACATTAAAATCTACTACTTATTAGTGTTGAATATATACAATACAATGTTGAATAATTATTATTTTTTCATTAGTTGGCAATGGAAGAAACAATGATAACATTCTTTATTTATTTTTTTTTGTTCAAATTTTGATATTGTTGTGTTGTTGTATATCTATGGTGAAGGAAAATATTATTAAGAAAAATATTTAATAAGCATAGTGGTGTTGAATATACAACGACGTTGCTGTATTGTTCGAATTTTAAAATCTACTAAGCATAGTTGTATTTTGATGTGAAAATGTTTATGTTTTAGTCACAAATATTATATTAGAAAGGAAATTATTTTTTATTGATTATACATTGATTAATTTTTTAATCTAAATTGATATTATACATAGGAATTCTATACAAAATGAGTAACATGTTTGATGTTGTGGTGAACTATATTGGCCAAATTCATGATATAAATATTGGTATAATCTTCTAGTTCGAAAGTCCAATTAAGATGATGTTTAGAAAAGACATCACTTCAATTGAGATGAAGCAAAAAAAAAAAAAAAGGTAAAAAATTTGGAGCTCTCGTCAAGTTACTGAGGTATAGATTTGTTGCTTGTGATAGTCTAGTAAGATATTCTACAATTCATGTAGCGGATGATGATAATCTACAAAAATTGATTACACTTTATAAGTCAAATGGTAGTGGAAGAGTCAAGTTTTATGTCCAACTTGACATAATTGAAGAAGGACATGGGGGTCAATATTCCAGGCTTGTTTAGGACCCTTGTATCTGTTAGAAAAAAATCCTGCTCAAAAATAATTTTCTTACACAACGGAAAAATAAAATTTTGAAAACATAGTCGGTTTGTGATATTTATACTAATAAACTTTTTCCGAAATATACATTTGCTTTGAGTGAGACGGATCATTGTCATTCCCGAATTTCAATCGAAAGACCTTCTTTATTATTCTTGTATCATGAATTGCTTCATGTGTAGGCTCGAACAATTCTGAATCAAACACAGAACCAAAAATAATTTTCTTACTTTTAGTAGGAAAGTAAATCTCTCTCTTATAAAAACCGATAGAATTATTATTCCTAGAAAATAAAATTTATACTTAGAAATAAATTCTAACTTTTTTTCAGGTAAAATAACAATTTCTCAAAGACATGTATAACTTATTTTATTTTAAACCTTACCGGTGTCATCTATATATAAGGAGAGGAAGTTGAACCCTAGTTGAATTAGTAGAATGCATTTAATGACTATTTAATAGAAAAACAAATCCCTTTGTTGAACTAGGAGAAAGGGACAACTATTTTTGGTGTACCTCCCCTCATATGTATTATAATGAGGATACGAGTCTCTTCCATATTGGATCCAACAATATGTGCTTCCTGAATTTTTAATCCAAAATTTTATAATTTAATCAAACCCAGTGCATATTTTTCTATTTTCTCAAAATAAACATTATTTATTAAATTAATTTAAATTAACTAATTTAATCAAGATTCGAAGCTTGAACATTACTTTCTGCTTCATTCACTATAGCTCGGTTTGACTCAGGTGACATCTTTAATCTATAAGAAAATACAATATTAGAACGGATCAAAAGCATCACACTATCACAGGGTATATGTGGCATGTATATACTAAACTCTACTCCGCTATGTTAGTGATAAGTTGTAAAAGTAATATATTTTAATCCCATTCTTAATGCGTTTTTGGATGATTAATTATGTAAATTAGTGAATTTAATGATCCTAATCCTTCCTTTAAATTCATGTTTCTATACTTATGAGAGCCTTTGGAAGAGAAAAATATGCCAAAATCAGACAAATAGAGCTGTTTCTAGGATCCACAAGATTTGGGCATTTCCACACGGACTGGCCACATGCCCATGTGTTAGCCCGTGTTGATATCGCACCCTGCTTCCCAAATACACGAAAAACCCCAATTTTTATTCTTTCTGAGCATTCTAAAGTCTATAAACACCAATTAGAAGAAGCTCTAAGGGGGCACTCAGAGAAGATTGAAGAGAACACTCGAAGAATGCCATCAGAATCAACTCGGAAGCAGATCTCCTTCAAGATCGAAGATCTCCATTTAATTTCCTTCGAAGTTTTATTGAGTTTCTTTATGTCTTTTTGTTATCCTAGCTTTGAGATGTTTCTATTTAGGATCATGAACTAAATCCCCTAGATACCTAGGGAGGATGAAACCTATGATGAATCTTATTATTTAATTTCTATTTTTACGCGACAAATACTTGATTCTTGTTCTCATTTATGTATGCTTATTTCGTGTTTTAATATTTTTAGGATATTAATTCATGTTTAATGTGCTTATTTCAGTTGAGCAAAAGTCCCTGTTTAAGAGTAGATCTAACATAATTGAGTGAAGTTGCATGCAATCCTAGAAATAGGACGACATAAATCTACCTGGGTTAAAGTCAAATCTAATAGGGGAATCCATATATAGAGTTAATGCGACGATAGTGGTTTTGATTAGAAAGAGATTTAAATTAATCAACCTAAAGTCAGTTATTTTTCTGTTGTTTTTACTCTCAAAAGGGATATTAACATAATTTAGGGATTTCTACGGATCAAGACACAAGTGAATAAATCGTTTAATTCAGATTTAGAATAATAGGTGAAGTCTAGGTGGATTCTTTCCTGGGTATCGTCTTTCTCATTGGTTATCTTCGATTATTTTCCCATTTCATTCTCTGTTGTGTTCGTAATTAAATTAGATTAGTAAATTTAGATTAAAAACAATCACTTTAATTTATCGACTAAATAATAGGAAAACGGTAATTACTAGTACTTTTAGTCCTTGTGGATACGATATTCCCTACTCACCATAGCCATACTATTGTTCGATAGTGCACTTGCCTTTGTCATAATTATAGTTAGTTTAATGACCATCAAGTTTTTAGCGTCGTTGCCGGGGACTAAAATATTAGGAACACTTAATTTTTATTAATTTAACCATTTATTTTTATTGCATTTTATTTTTGTTTTTAGTTTAATTTTTGTTTTCTAATTCTTATTTTATTTGCTTTTGGCATGTTCCTTTAGTTTATGACTAGAAGAAACCCGTCGGGACCATTACTGTTTGACAGTGAAGTTAAGCGTACAGCTGCCTCATGCGGTTGCTACAAATCCTACTAATCCAAATCCTGTTCCTTGTACTATGTATGATTATGCCAAGCCCACTCTAATTGGGGCTGAATCGAGTATTGTGAAACCCACTATTACTGCGAATAATTTTGAACTGAAGCCGAACACTATTCAAATGGTACAACAGTTTGTTCTGTTTGATGGTTTGCAAGACAAAGATCTAAATACTCATTTGGCTAATTTTCTAGAAGTCTGTGATACTTCCAAGATAAATGATGCTTCTAACGACGCCATTCGCCTACGATTATTCCCTTTCTCCTTGAGGAACAAAGCTAAACAGTGCTTGAATTCTTTACCATGAGGTTCCATCACTACTTGGGATCAAATGACTAAGAACTTCCTATTGAAGTACTTCCCACCGGCTAAGATAGCCAAGTTGAGGAATGATGTCTCTTCCTTCATTCAAATCGACTTAGAAACCTTATATGACGCATGGGAGAGGTATAAGGACTTATTGAGATAGTGCCCTCACCATGGGTTACCTTTATGGCTACAGGTTCAAACCTTCTACAACGGTTTTAATCCCTCAACTAGGCAGTTGATCGATGCAGTAGTCGGTGGTCCTCTGAGCAATAAAACACCTGAAGTGGCTTATGGATTTATAGAGATGGCATTAAATAATTATAAGTGGCAAGTCATTAGGACAAAGCCGATGAAAATAGCTAGTGTTTTCAACTTAGATGCGGTCACCATGTTATCAAATCAGGTAGAACTTTTAAATAAGAAAATTGACGGTTTTTGTGTTTCTACGCAGGTACATCCGGTGATGCAATGCTATACGAATAGAGGAGGAATGAACAATCCAGAATATTTCTAGCATAAAGAACGAGCAAATCAACTATATGGGTAATAATTCTAGGCCTCAAAATAACCCTTATAGTAACACCTATAATGCAGGTTGGAGGAACCATACCAATTTCTCTTGGGGTGGTCGAGGAAATCATAGAGTACAACCTCCTCCAGGCTTCCAACAACAACCTTACTAGCAAGAGAAAAAGCTGAATCTCGAGGAGAAGTTGAAAAAGTTTATCTTAGTGTAAGAAACCCACTTTCAAAACACTGAAGCAGCACTTAAAAATCAACAAGTATCAATTTAAGGACTCGAGAATCAAATCGGTAAACTTGCTAAACTGATTTCGGAAAGACCACAAGGTAGTTTGCCCAGCAATACCAAAACTAACCCTAGGGAGCAGTTTCATGCTATTACAATGTGAGATGAAAAAGGGTTAGTCGAATCTGAACTAGAATTAAAGCAAAAAATTATGGTAAGTAACAGTAAGGTCGAGGTAAGCCAGAATAAACAAAAACCGGTTGGTAAAGAATACAAACCTCGTGTTTCATGTCCTAACGTGACAAAGAGAGACCACATGAATGAACAATTTGGTAAATTTATTAAAATTTTGAAAAAATTACATATTAACTTACCATTTATTGAAGCTCTTTCGTAGATGCCCAATTCCATTAAATTTTTAAAGGAGCTTTTGGCAAACAAAAGGAAGTTAGATGATTCGTCGCATGTGGAGCTAAATGCAGTTTGCTCAGCCATTTTTCAAAATAAGCTATGTAACATCCTGAAATTGGGCCTAGTAGGATTGGGCCCATTGGGCCTTGGTCATAGGAGTGTTTAAAATTTTTGAGAACAAGAGAACGACATTATTTCAAGTTGGACTTATTAAGAAAATGATTTTAGAAAGTTACGGGGTTCTATGAAGTTTCGAGTTCAAGTCGAGCCTTAGTGAAAGTTGGTGTTTAAGCCTAATAAAGAGGGATAGTAAGGGGCATCAAAGCTTATGGAAATAAGTGAGTAAATTTTTAACATAAATGAGCTATTGGTAAAGAGGTTATGGCATTAAGTGAAGAGTATGGAGGGAAGAGGTTCAAATCCCATAATGTGCAAATTGTGTCTAATTTTTTTGTACTCTTTCGCTAAATTTCGGCCAAGCTTGTAAATAAGGCAAATTGGACTTTTTAAATTATGGTAAGGTGGACTTATTAAATTATGGAAAGGTATGGTAAGGAGGAAAATAAGGGATTTTAGGTAAGGTGGACTTATTAAATTATGGAAAGGTATGGTAAGGAGGAAAATAAGGGAGCATGTTGGTTTTTTTTTTTAAGTTTTGGGTTGGTAAATTTTGGCTTATTTGCAAAGGTATGGACGATTTTGGTGAAGGAGAGTGTAGCTGAAATTGCTTTAATCATTTGGTAGGATTTTTGGTGCTTGATAGGCCTAATTTTCTTTTGGCATCCTTTTGTGCTCTTTTCTCCAACTTCTCCTCTCATTGCCACAACTTCAAGTCAATACCGAACCTCTCAATCCACAATCACTCCTTCATAAATTCTTTCTCATTTGGGTAGACACTCTTTTCTTCGATTAAATCGTGTTCTAAGTGGGTGGCCGTGTATCATTCTAGCCATAAGTCAAGTGGTGGAAATCGAATCCAATGTCAACAAGGTAAGGAGTTCTTTATGGATTATTTGATACTGTTCATTATTCAATTGGTTGCTAAATGGATTAATAGTATGGACTAATCGGTCACGATAGGAATCAAATCACCCGATCATCTATCCCTTATAATAAGTGACTCGGATTTTTGGTGCCGCAGAGAGCATCGCGTTACGGATTCCGAATAAGGTGTGTAATCTCATACCCTTCCGTATACATATCTGAAATGGTGTGTAATCTCACACTTCTTTGAAAGTTTGTATGAAATATGCTGCCAATCGGTCGAAATACCGAAGAAAACTAAAAACCGGCATCCGTGATCACTCGGGCATGCGTATGATCGTAGTGGTAATCGTATTTTCTAATAAAACAGTTTCAGTTAGAAGCAATGATGTGTTTTTGAAAAATCCCGAAAAATAGGAGAAAGGAAATTAGAAAGTGAATAAGATATCAAATTAAATCTTACTGTGTCTATTTTAATATGGAAGAAACGGAGAAGAAAAAGGAATTTTATATTCTGAGATATGTTAATTTTAGTGAGACTGGTTCTGAATGACTTCGTGGTTCGCTGATCAATTTTGGAAAAATCATATAAAATAGTACAAAGTTAATTATGAGTTATAGTTTATATGTAAAGATTCCTTAGTGAGTCTATTTTCATTAGAAACAAGTGGGAGCAGTATATGAAAACCGTAAAGTGAGATATTTGAAATTAAGTTAAGAGAGGTCAGAATCGTTGGACAGTGAAATAAGGGAAACTTTAAAGAATAAACTGTACTAAATGGTTAATTAAAAAATTCTGGAAAAATTATAGTAAGAAGATATATGAGTCTAGTTTCAGAGAAAATTTACGGATCTAAATTTCGAGATTCCTAACTTGATTTATAGTCAATTTAGTCAACATAACACAGATAGACAGTTTCAATTTTTGTGCCCCAAACGAATTACCATTGGTGGGTAAAATTTATGAAATACCCTTGGGTTGTGAAATTACGAAAATACCCTCAATGGGCCATTTTTATCAAAATGCCTTAACGGGCTGAATTCCTTAATATCTTTAAAAATGTTGATTTATCGAAATGCCCTTATGGGCCGAATTACGAAAATGCCCCTAATGGGTCGATTTGATAGATTGCCTTAATGGGCCGGTTTGCAAAGTGTTACAATTGGCCGATTTGCAAAGTGTTACAATGGGCCGAATTTTTGTATTTAATCTTTGAATTGATTATTGTTGTTTATATTTGTAAACTCATGATTTACTATGTATGTTGCATTTGCATATTTTGCATGTGATGGGAAAAATGTAAAAGAAGAGAAGTGTAGGCTGGTGGCTCTGCCACATTTTGATTCTGGTGGCTCTGCCAATATGGCTTTGTGCCATAGTGATTAAGGCTGTATGCCCGTTATATTACTGTATATTGTCGTAACCACCCTTTTTGAAAAGGCGGGAATCGGACTTGGGTTTTGAAAATAAAAACGGGAGTCGCCACCGATCTTTTATTAGGTGTGATCGGATCACCTTTTAATAAAACATTTTGATTTACTAAAACAATGCTTTTGGTCTACGAAAATTTGAGAAAATGGGTTCGGGAGTCGGTTACGTGCGAGGAAGGGTTAGCACCCTCGTTACGCCCAAAATTGGTACCGAATTGATTAATTAATGTCCCAATGTCGAAAGTTGAAAATTTTGAAAAGAATTTAAAAATTGATCTCTTTCTGAGATATTTTAGTTTTCTTAAATTAAATCGAGATTTTCTCGTTTCGAAGAAATAAAATGTCACATCCAATACTTTAGGACACGATAGTTTAGATCCTCAGTCCTAAGATCATCCCGTAGTTTTCGAATTGAAAAGGAGGATCTTCTTGTTCCCGACGAATAAAATATCACATCCAATACTTTAGGACGCAATATTTTAAGTCTTCGAATCCAAGAACGTCTCTTAATTCTCGAGACTCACGCATTGAAAATGTCGAGAGGATATTCGACTATTTGGCCAAGTGGGAAACCGAAACCCAACACATAGGGCACGATCCCTCGGTTTCCAAACGTAGAATATTGCCTTATTTTGAAAGATTTTGGTTTTCGAATAATAGCGAATACAACATGTAAAGGTATACGTTTATTTTGTTTCAGAGTAAAATACGACGATCAAAATTAGAAAAAATACGTTAAGGTTTAATGCACAATGTGACGGCATGAAATAAAAAATATACAATGACTATGGAATAACAACATATGAGTAAGATACTACGCAAGTGAATGACAATAACGACGTAAAAGTACATACGAATGAGTCGCAGTACATGCAATGGCAATCCTCGTGGAATGATGAAAACGAGAGACTAACAATGCATGATGATAAAAGGCGCAATAATAAAGACTACAAGAAATGACACTGAAATAATAACAATAAATAGAAATCAAAAGATGTTAGTAGCTATGGGAATAACAGTAAGTAGGCTAGTGATAATAATAATGCAAAATATGTATGATTGTACGATATAATAACATATAGTAATAATATTAGTAATAATAAGAATAATAATAATAATAATAATAATAATAATATAATACCATAATAATAATAGAAAGATACTAAAATAATAATAACAATGTCAATATGATAATAGTAATAATAGGGACGCAAAATATATACAATATACTAACATAGATAATATAGTAATAAAATATAATAATAGTAGCATAATAACAACGATAATGAATAATAATACGGAATATGTACAAGATACTAATATATATATAGTAATAATAATATAATAAAGTTAATAGTAGGTGTAAGAATAATAATAATAATAATAATAATAATAATAACTATAATTGAAAATTACTAAAATGGATTGAATTGAAGTTGGAACGAAATTTTGGGGCAGATTTGAAATAAATTAAAAAGGAAGAGTACTGAATCGCGAAACGCGCGCGACCTGGCAGGTCTGAAACTGAAATAAACCCTCTTATCCAAACGGTGCGCTGGGAGGAGGACCAAATTTGAAACCGTGGTGAATCTTTGGGTCAAAATCAAAAATAAAAAAAAACTCAATTGTGCAGCCTTGAGAAAGCGGAGGGGCTAAAAGCGCAATTAGCCCCTCCGTGACAAAACACGCGGATCTAAACCTGAAGCGGGTCGGGTCGCGCGGGTCAGAGCCAAAACGACGCCGTTTTGGCGTCTGACCCCTAGGCACAAAACGGTGCCGTTTGGTCCTCTATAAAAGTCAAATTTCTTTCAAAAAAAAATCAGTTTTAACCCTGCTCAAAAAAAAACGGGGAAACTCTCTCCGGAGCTTCTCTTCCTCTCTGCGCTTGTGCCCGACTGTTGGGCTTCTCAGGCTCGTCAGTTCAACACACCACGGCCGCACACGAGGGCTGATGGCGCCTAGGCCCAGGCGCAGCCGATTTGGGTTCCCCTCCGAACCTCGGTTTCTTCGAAGCAACGAGGAAATCGACGACGGCGAGGAACGCAGGTGAGCCCCTCTTTCTTTTTATGATTTTTCGTTTGTGAAATCTTGAAACGTGAAAGTAAGGTCAAGATAAAATAGTAAAGAATGATAAAATCAACCTTGCAAATTTCTGTTCTTGTTTCTTTGGATTTCTGATGTTCGTAAAAAAGGCGAGATTACAAGAGATCTCTCGTTTTTGATAATCCCTCTGTTCGTAACCCAAGCCCCCCTTTTGATTATTGCTTGCAGAAATCTTGAAATAACGAAACAAAGAACTAAAAATAAACGAAGACAAGTAGTCAAAACCGGCCCGAAGATGGACTCAACCTTTTTGGTGTATTTTGATCTCTCGTCGTTTTTTGTAAAAACCATCGACTCCCCCATTACATCGACTTTTCACGGCTTTATAGCCGAAAGATCACAGTCGTTTTCTTATTCTATTATTTGCTCCATATCTCGTCCTCTGTTTCTGCTTCTGGTGCTGCTTGCAGGTGATGGGTGAGGCGTTGGTGGGAACTGTCAGTGTGGTGCGCTCGTGGGGTGATGGGCCGTGGCAGAGGGCGCCGATCGAGGCGCGCGTGGTGTGCTACAGAGACACGGCGCGTGGTGTCCACGGAAGGAGGCCAAAGGTCAGTGGCCAGTGGCAGATGAAAGGTCGACGGCGCCCAGAGACCTAGGGTTTTGGCTACCAGCTTAAATTTTTTAGGTTTTGGGCTTGTTGGGTTGATTGGGCTTAGGTTTGTAAAATGGGTCAACTGTAAATGTTTTGGGTTTGATTTGGGCTGGATGGTGTAAATGGACATTGGACATTCTAATGTTATTTTGGGTTTTTAATTTGGTTTTATTTTTGGCTAAATGGGCCTGGGTATGGGCTGTTAATAAAAGGACTGTCTCTGTTATTTTATTTTTGACTCTATTTGGGCCTTTAACATGTATTGGGCCCGGGCAGAAATTGGGTATTACAGCTGCCCCTCTTTGCTCATTGTCGTGGAACGAGAATAGAGCAAAGACAATAAAAGAACCAATTTTGCCCGGGCCTAACTAAGCCTTGGCTTCTTGATTCGCGTTCTTCTACAATATCTCCAAACTTTGCTGTAACCCTTTTCTTCGATTCATTCTGCTGGGGGTTTGGGGTGATAAAAATTCAGAAAAGAGAGATCCACAACTTTGATCTTCTCACCGAAACTTCTCAAAAACGAACAATGATAGGAGTTCAGAAGAGACCTACAACTCGGGTCTTCTTGCTAAACAAACTTCTTGAAAACGAACAGTGATGGGAATCCAGAAGAGACCTACAACTCGGGTCTTCTTGCTAAAAACTTCTTGAAAACGAACAGTGATGGGAATCCAGAAGAGACCTACAACTCGGGTCCTCTTGTCGAAACTTCTTGAAAATGAATAGTGATCCGGAAGAGACCTACAACTCGGGTCTTCTTACCGAAACTTCTTGAAAACGAATAGTGATCCAGAAGAGACCTACAACTCGGGTCTTCTTGCCGAAACTTCTTGAAAACGAATAGGGATCCAGAAGAGACCTGCTCGGGTCTTCTTGCTGAAAACCTCTTGGAAAACGAACAATGATCCAGAAGAGACCTACAACTCGGGTCTTCTTGCTGAAAACTTCTTGAAAACGAACAGTGATAAGTCTGAACTTCCAACTTGCTTCCCTGCTACTCTTAGGAAGGCTTCAATCTGTGGACTGCTCCGCTGGAGCAAAATCCAAATTTCGACGTGGCAGTGCCCCCCTTTTTGAAGGACCTGTCACGTAGAATATGCTTGTGCGTATGCGAATAACGAGGATGCTATGATCGAGACGGCTCAAATGCTCCTAATTATGAATGCTGAATGTTATGATAATTTTTCTCAGTGTAATGATCACAGTAAATCGAATGCTCCTAACTGGATGAATGCGTGAGAAGGACCCCCTTTATGGTTTAGGTTCTCATTGCTCATAGCAAGATTTTACCACAAACGCGTTACAATTTGCGGCAGGCGTAGGGAACTAAAGGAAACGGGCTTGCCCCACTGCGATTTCGTTGTCCCTTCCATTATACCTTCTGCGACATGGAGTTCATACCTCTCACTAGCGCCTTAGGGGAACAACATTTGTCTCCTTCTAACGTTTCTAAACCTTAGATGGATTTTGAACAAAAGTCCTGTTTCAAGGCCTTGTATTATTCAGAGGTTTTCAGAGTAACATGTAGGACCCTTTTTATGAAAGTATTATTAGTTCCGTAATTGTTATTTCAATGTAAAATGCCTGGGAAGAATTGGGAGTGTAACTCGAAGTGAAACAGGTTAAATTAGACTGGAAAATGTAATCAAGGAAGGAGTTCATTGAAATAAGACAACTACAAATTACAAAGATAGGCAGAATAGAAATTAGGTGCCCCGGATATCGCAGCTTAGGCTTCTCTGCCTGAGTATTTGGAAGATCATTCCGAGTTTGATATGTGCTTTAGGAGATCTGGAGTATTTTATTGATGCCTCGGTCCGCGGCATACCTCCTCCTTGTCCATTTCAGTGCGGCGAGATTCTTCGTATTCAATGCCGCCTTTTCAGGTTTTCGACTCAAATCCCCTTTGGTCTCAAAGCGCCCCTTGCGGGTTTTCGCCTTGGACTCTCCCCTTTTTCTTTTTTTTTTTTTTTTTTTTTTTTTTTTTTTTGGGAAATCAAGGTGTCCTTGGTGGTTTTTGTCTCAGCTTGTTTAAGCGAAGTATCTTTTGACTGAATCTGAGTTCACAGGGTTGGGTAAGCTTTTCCCATCCATTTCCGTTAGGATCAGTGCGCCTCCGGAGAAAGCCTTTCTCACCACGTACGGTCCTTCCCAATTCGGCATCCATTTCCCTCTGAAATCCTTTTGTATGGGGAGGATCTTCTTCAATACCAGGTCTCCCTCGTGAAACTCCCTTGGGCGAACCCTTTTGTTGTAGGCTCGCATCATGCGTTTTTGATACATCTGACCGTGACGAATAGCCTTTAGCCTCTTTTCTTCGATTAGGTTCAATTGATCGTATCGAGCCTGAATCCACTCGGCTTCATCCAGCTTTACTTCTGTTAAAACCCGAAGAGAGGGTATCTCCACCTCGATGGGTAGGACTGCCTCCATCCCGTAGACCAGTGAGAAGGGTGTTGCCCCAGTAGAGGTTCTGACGGATGTTCGATAAGCATAAAGAGCAAATGGTAGCTTCTCATGCCAGTCCTTGTAAGTCTCTGTCATCTTTCCCACTATCTTTTTGATGTTCTTATTTGCTGCTTCCACTGCCCCATTCATTTTCGGATGGTATGGAGATGAGTTATGATGTTTAATGTTGAATTGACGACAAACATCCGCTATTGTACTGTTGTTCAGATTCAAAGCATTATCTGATATGATCCTTTCGGGCATCCCATATCGACAGATGATCTCCTTTTTTAAGAATCGACTAACCGCCGATTTAGTGACGTTAGCGTATGAAGCCGCTTCTACCCACTTCGTGAAGTAGTCGATCACACGAAGATGAACCGGTGTCCGTTTGACGCTTTTGGTGAGATTGGTCCGATAACATCCATGCCCCACATAGAAAAGGGCCATGGGGAAGTCATAACGTGTAGGGGAGATGGAGGCACATGAATCTTGTCTCCATAGATCTGGCATTTATGACATCTCTTGGCATAACTGATACAGTCTCCTTCCATGGTGGACCAGAAATATCCAAATCTCATTATTTGCCTGGCCATTGTGAATCCGTTAGCATGTGTTCCACAAATGCCCTCATGGACTTCCTCTAGGATCATCTTGGCTTCTAAAGCATCGACGCATCTCAACAATACTTGGTCTTTCCCTTTTCTGTACAAAATGTCTCCATCTACCACATATTCGAGGGCCAATCTCCTGAGCGTCCTTTTTTCGTTCTCAGTTGCGTGAGCTGGGTATTCGCGGTTTTTCGCATATCGCAATATATCTGGTACCAGGGGTGATTGTCGCTTTCCTCTTCTTCTACGTTGCAGCAATAAGCTGGGGTCTCGTAAATACTCATCTGGATAGGCTTTACATCTTCTTGCTTACTCGCCTTAATCATGGAGGCTAAAGTAGCCAGAGCATCTGCCATTTGGTTTTCTTCTCGTGGGAGATAACTAAAGGTGACATCGTCGAACTCCTCGATTAGTCCCATGACTATCCTTCGATAGTTGATTAATTTGGGGTCTCTTGTTTCCCATTCGCCCCTTAGTTGGTAGATCACTAATGCGGAATCTCCATATACTTCCAGCGTTTTAATTCTTCGTTCTATAGCAGCGTGGAGTCCCATGATACAAGCTTCGTATTCTGCCATATTGTTTGTGCAATCGAAATCCAACCTAACTGTGAACGGATAGTGAGCACCTTTTGGGGATACCAAGACTGCCCCAATCCCGTTTCCAATAGCATTTGATGCTCCATCGAAATTCAGTTTCCAAAGGTCATCCCTTGCCGTGTCCTCTTCCGTCGCTGCCACATACATTAAATCCTCATTGGGGAAATCAAAGTTCAATGGCTCGTAGTCTTCTAAGCTCTGCTAGCTAGGAAGTCGGCTATCGCGCTCCCTTTTATAGCTTTCTGGCTCACATATACAATATCAAATTCGGACAGTAAGATTTGCCATCTAGCCATCCTCCATTCAAAGCGGTCGCCTCCATCATGTACTTTAGGGGGTCTAACTTCGAGATTAACCAGGTCGTGTGATACAGCATGTATTGTCTCAATCTTCTGGTTGTCCAAATTAACGCGCAACACAGCTTTTCAATTGGTGAGTACCTCATTTCACACTCAGTGAATTTCTTACTGAGATAGTATATCGCCTTCTCTTTTCTTCCGGTATCATCATGTTGACCTAGCACGCATCCCATAGAATGGCCAAGTACTGTTAGATATAGGATTAATGGCTTATCCGGGCGTGGGGGCGACAGTACTGGAGGGTTCGCCAAGTAGTGTTTGATCCTGTCGAAAGCTTCTTGACATTCGTCATTCCATATGCCGGGGTTATGCTTCTTCAAAAGACGGAATATGGGATCGCATTTCTCAGTTAGCTGTGAGATAAAGCGGGCGATGTAATTCAATCTGCCGAGGAAACCTCGAACCTCTTTCTGAGTGCGCGGCGGAGGTAGTTCTTGTATAGCCCGGACCTTGTCTGAGTCGATTTCGATCCCCTTCTTGCTGACTATGAAGCCCAACAGCTTGCCAGATCTAGCTCCAAAGGTACATTTCGAAGGGTTGAGTTTCAATTGGAACTTTCTCAGTCTCAGAAATAGTTTCTGCAAGACTTGTATGTGTTCTTCCTCCGTTCTAGACTTCGCAATCATGTCATCCACATAAACCTCAATCTCTGTATGCATCATATCGTGGAACAAGGTCACCATGGCCCTTTGATACGTAGCCCCTGCGTTTTTCAATCCAAAAGGCATTACTTTGTAACAGAAGGTGCCCCACAGTGTTATGAAGGTGGTCTTTCCCATATCTTCAGGGTGCATTTTTATCTGATTGTATCCGGAAAAGCCATCCATGAAGGAGAATAGTGAAAAACCTGCCGTATTGTCGACCAGCGTGTCAATATGAGGCAAAGGAAAGTTATCCTTTGGGCTAGCTTTGTTTAAATCCCTATAATCCACGCACATTCGCACCTTTCCGTCTTTTTTAGGGACGGGTACGATATTGGCTACCCATTCTGAATATTTGATTTCTTGCAGGAATCCGGCGTCGAACTGCTTTTGGACCTCTTCCTTTATTTTCAGCACGATGTCAGGTCTCATTCTTCGGAGCTTTTGCTGAACTGGCTTGCAATCTCTCCTTATGGGCAAGCGATGTACCGCGATATCGGCGCTTAAACCAGGCATATCTTCATAAGACCATGCGAAGACATCCTTGAATTCCTGTAATAATTGGATGAGATTCTGCCTCGTTTCTCCAGCTATACATGTCCCAATGTTTACCGCTTTCCCTTCTTCTAACATCACAGTCTCTACTGCCTCCTTATGGGGTTGAATCTGTCTCTCCTCTTGCTCTTCCATTCTTAACCAATCAAGAGACAAATCATCGCCCGTGTCATCTTCGAAATCTTGTAGATCTCCTAGGCACATACCCTGCTCAAAAGGATATTCCGAATCCGAGGCAGCGTTGCTCAAGTCATTGACATCCGGGGACCTGTTGCAGTTTTAAGAAAATACGGGTGGAATGAATGAATTTGCGGATGAACAGTTGTATGTATGACAATGCTGAAAAATGTCCGGAAAAGAAAAAGAGAAAATGTTTGCTTCGAAAAATGCATTTTATTGATATAACGATACGTAAACATGCGCCTATTTCACAAAAGAAATCTTGCTGCTCTTAGGCTCGGAGCAACAAGTGTGTCCTGAACATTACTCTGATGGGGCCCTAAACACTACAGGGATTTCTTCCGCAGTCCAATTGTTCAAGATGTCTTCCGATTCGTAAGGCTGGATATTCGGCAAGACTCCTCCGCCAACTACCTCCTCAGATAAGGCGCTAATATAGACATTGCCTAACATTGCCGCAATATCCTCTTCCTTCGGTGTCCCTTGCTCAGAGTGGATTACCCCTCCCGACACAAAGGCCTTGGATATGTGCGGGATTATCATGGGTTCCCCCTTGGTTTCTTTCCCGCTCAAACGGGTGAGTCTTCTTTCCCGTCTTTTCTAACTCCTCCTTCTTTTGCCTTGCATCTGGTCTAAATCCTAGGCCAAAGTGATCTTGTTTCTCTCTCAGTACTGGGGCCGCTATTCCCCCTGAAGGTATCTTCCAAGCCCCCTTCCCGGTAAAGCGCCTTTTCCCACGGTCATTTTCAGACCCATCCTTGTGGTCCTCGAGATTTTTGGCTCCAGGATCTTGTTTCCTTCCATGACAAAGGTTGCGTTCACGAACTCAAGAGATCGGAACGAGCATTCTGTTGCCTCATCGTTTGTCTCCACGTAAGGCATGTCACCAGTCACAGTGGCGATGATGTCCTCCTCAGCTTTTATCGTTATTAGTCGACCATCCACTATCAACTTCACCTTTTGATGTAGTGATGAAGGTACCGCCCCGGCTGAATGTATCCACGGTCTCCCTAATAGGCAGTTGTAGGAAGGTTCGATGTCCATGACCAAAAAATCTATTTCGTAAATAGTTGGACCAATCAGTAAGGGCACCTCAATTCTCCCCATGACCTTTCTTTGAGTCCCGTCGAAGGCTCTTACCACACTCTGGCATTCCTTCATGTATGAACTATCCACCGGTAACCTGTTGGGTGGATAAGGGTAGCACGTTTAGCGCAGACCCGTTGTCTATCAAGACCCCTGGCAATGTGTGCCCCTTACATTTAGCGGTAAGATGCAATGCCTTGGTGGATCCTCTACCCCCTGGGGGTATTTCATCATCATTAAAATGAATGAAGTTGTCGGCGCTTATATGGCCGATTAGTCGATCCAACTTGTTGACCGAGATGTCGCTAGTGACGTAGGTTTCATTTAAAACTTTCATTAGTGCGTTCCTGTGTACTTCCGAGCATTGGAGCAAGGTCAATACGGATATACGCGCTGGCTGTTTGTGTAGCTGTTCTACCACACAATACTCACTGTGTTTTAGAAATTTCAGGAACTCTTTAGCCTCTTCCTCAGTCACAGGCTCCTTGATCTTCGGCTCGGGTTCAGCTGCCCTCCTCTTCTCTGGTTCCACCATTGGAGCTTTCCCTTTTACTAAGTCGTAGCGCTTCCCGCTTCGAGTATGGAAGCCTTCATTTGAATCCTCCCTCGTCACATTAGTCGAGCTCTTTGCAACCTCTACATTACACTCATAGTTCCAGGGAACTTCCTTGCTATCTTTGTAGGCGAATGCAGCGGGCTTCCGTATTATCACCTTCGGCGTCACCCGTGTTCCTATCTCGTTGCTGGACTCTCCTTTACGGAGACTACTACCTCACATCCATGATTCTGAGAAGCCTCCCTATTGTCTTCAACGGCTACGGGCCTCCGTATAACTACTCTCGGTGCTACCCGCGCCCCTGTTTTATCATTTTGGGACGGGAAATAGTGATCATCGGAAGGTTAACTCTTGAGCTGTTGACTCTGATGCGCATATGCTTCTATCTTCTGTGCCTTCCTCATAAAACTCGACTTCTTTATTGTTCATTAGGTTCTGTATCAGAGCTCTGAATTCTCCGCAGGTCTGAATCTCATGTCCCAACTCTTGGTGGTACTCGCAATAGTTCGTGAGTTCCTCTTGACTTTCTTCCGCAACAACCAATCCATGTTTGACCATTTCTTTCCAGACCCGTCTCAGGGGAGTCTTGACTTCTACGATGCTTGTTTTGATCCTTTTTTCTACACTTTCGCTGATCGCGTTAATTCCGCCCTTGGCGTGATTAGGAAGGGTTTGCTGCATTTGGCATGTCATCCAACTCGACCACACCCATGCCGATAAATTTCTCTACCAATTTCTTGAAGGCCAGGCAGTTCTCTATTGAGTGTCCCGTGATTCCTGCGTGATATTCACACTGGGCGTTCGTGTCGTACCACTTGGGTAAGGAGGTTGCATAGGTTTGAGATGAAAAGGGGACACGATATGTGCATCGAACAGGGTTTGGTACATTTCTTTATACGTCATCGGAATCGGTGTGAACTGGGGCTTCTCATGATCTTGTCTTGAGGTGCCGGGTTCCTTCTTGGGTAGCCCTTGTTGCCCCGCGGTCGTTACTTTTGGCTGATTTATGGTGATTGACCTCGGGTGTCCCATGCTTGCATTATTCACCTCACTTCTTCCTTCGTGGGGGCATTCTTTGGCACTCTCCGCGGTCTCGATCCCTCCACTTTTTATAATATTCTCGATCATTTCTCCAGTGGTTATGATATCTGAGAAGCTCCGGGTTGCACTCCCTATCATGTGCATGAGGAATGGGGCCTTCAACGTGCGGATGAAGAGCATGGTGGTCTCTTTCTCCATAAGCGGTGGCTGGACTTGGATGGCAACCTCCCTCCACCTCTGCGCATATTGTCTAAAGCTTTCGTTCCCTTTTTTCCATGTTTTGCAGAGTAATCCTATCAGGGGCTATGTCCGTTACGTGACTGTATTGCTCCAAGAATGCTTGAGCCAGATCATCCCATGACCCGATTTCGGCACGACTCGGTTGTACCATCTGGCTGCAGCTCCTATCAGGCTGTCTTGGAAACAGTGGATCAGCAGTGGATCATTGTTGGTGTAGCCCGCCATCCTTCTACAGAACATAGTAATGTGAGCCTCTGGGCAACTCGTCCATTGTACCTTTCGAACTCGGGTATCTTAAAATTATATGGGAGCACCAAGTCGGGGACTAAGCTTAAGTCATTGGCCTTTATTCCTCGACGTTTACCGGCGTTTTCCAGAGCCTTGAATCTCTCCTCCACCCTTTTGGCAGTTCTTGTTTGCTTTTCAGCCATCTCATCCAGATCTGGGACACCGAGACTGACCAGATTTTCTTCTGGGTTAGTGCCCGAACCCGTCGGGAGGTGTGTCAGTGTTGCGGTTTCAGCATGATATTGTGGCCTAATAGTGACAGGCGCCCTTTGGGGACGCGCATCTTGTGGTGTTTGGGCCTCTGGTGGGGGAAGGGCGAGGTTATCATGCCGTTCCCTGAACTAGTAGCAGTGCCTCGTTCTTTGGACAGTAACTGCCTTATTTGGTCCACCATTTTGTCCTGGGATTTTGCATTTGCTCCATCATGTCCTTCTGGGTTTTGGCCAATTGCTCTTGCAGTTGCGCTTGTTCTTTTATTTGATCCTGGATTTCCTTTTGCA